>CM059869.1:38846431-39446431 GCA_030490815.1 Acer saccharum
CCTTAAATTGCTGATAGCCTTGAATCTGATTTCAGGAGTTAAGTTTCCTTGTGTTATCACAGAAGACCAAGATGCTGAAGTGAAACGTATACCCATTGTTTTGACTGCTTTTGTGTCAACAGGTTTTTGGAGACAAGTTTGATTTTTTTGCTAGGAACTTTGAGAAGTCGTTTGGGACCACATTGAGGACTCTTACATTGATTAACGAGGGAGGATGCCACTTAAGCAACCTAGATACATCTAAATTAGACGTGACTTCTAATGAAAATGGTTGTACAAACAACTCCGACACTAATTATTGTCACTCAGAATCAGAAATAGACTTTGCTACTATTGCAACTCAAGATGTATCGACCACCCATGAAGAGGTACAGGAGGAATTGTCGACAAATTTCATCAATAAAGAACTTGTGTTGCATGGTCAAAACAACCAATTGGTTTGTGCCTCTTCTGGCACCTTAGTTTCCGTAATGAATCAATCCATGCTCAGTACAATTGAGAAATCTGTTGTGGAACAAGTCCGCTCAAACGACCTTAAGACATTGGAGCTTGGTCTTGTAATGGAAAGAATGAAGTTGAAAAAGACCCAGTTGGCTCTCAACCATGATTCGAATCACTTGGAGAGGACCAAGGCATCCTTTAAAGTCGAAAAATTCAAGACTCAATTAGAAGACACGAGATATTCTGAGTTGCTTAGAAATTGCATAGACTGTCTTGTTGCTGGTATAGTTACAATGTCGGCCTCTCTATTATATGCTGCATATGTTCATTCATACAAAAAGATATCTGAAGCTACTGCTGCCTGTACACCTTCATCTCAAGTAAGCACCATGTCCTCTTTCAGACTTAAATTAATTGAATGCCTCTTCGATCATTTTTTTTTTTTTTTTGCATTTTGCCGGTACATGATATGTATACAGAGGCATATATGTGTACATAAATACAATATTACATCTAGGAATGGCAATAGATCAGGTTTTGCTCAACCTGAACCTGTGAAACAAATTCATACCCAAACTCAACCGTGAACCCAAATAATTTCACGGGTTTGGGTTTTGACCCACGGTTATGAGAAAACCAGCTGACACGAACTTATTCGGGTTTGGGTTTCAACCCACAAACCTGCAAACCTGAATAGCAATTTAAGTTGTACTTTTTAATCCAAAACAACGTCATTTTGAGTTTAGAATTTTAATTTGCTCAAAAAAACATTGTTTTAAACAAAGATTTTAAAATAATCAGGTTTGCAGGTTGGGGTTTGGGTTTTTAACCGAATCCACTTCGGGTTTGCTCCTTCATAACGAACCCGACCCATGCAGTCCGGGTGAAATTGTCATCCCTAATTACATCGTCCATGAAAGATGACACTTTTTTGTTATATCCCCTTCATGACACCCTAACTTGGCCCTTACATTTTGATCCGTAAAAAGTAATATAATGCTTCTTTTTTGGTTTCAGGAGTCCAAATCTTGGTGGATCCCAAACACGGTATCATCTTTCAATTCAGGATGGCACACTATTAAGTGCCAAGTTCAAGTCGTAAGTCGGATGCTATTTGGTTTTTTAATGATTATTACAATAGCTTATTTGCTTCTCCAACGTTCGGGTAGTAGTTCAAGACAGACAATGCCGATCACTTTCATCCTCTTGCTCTTGGGATTTGCCTGTGGTTTTGCTGGCAAGCTTTGCATAGACACACTTGGAGGGAGCGGATACCTTTGGCTCCTATACTGGGAGAGTCTGTGCTTGGTTCATTTTTTCGCAAACGTTTGGACGTCAGCATTATTCCGTATCCTTCATGGGCCTGTCAACGTGTCTCAAGGTATGAAAGGCCACACAATAGTTCCATACTGGATACGAAGATCCTTGTTCTATGCTACCATGCTTCTGTTTCTACCGTTAGTATGTGGTCTTCTGCCCTTCGCAAGCCTTGGCAAGTGGATAGATCACTTCGTTGTACTGGTCTTCGATTATCAGTCATCTACAAGTGACTGGGACGAGCTATAAGCATCGGGCACTCGTCTCTCGTACCTTCGTCAAGATAATCGGAGTTTTGGTGTAAATTAGTCTTGTACTATATGTCATCTCTCAAGCCGCATATTGTATTTGCAGGTTGTGTATCAGTAATTATCAAAACCTCTAATCTGAAGAAGAAATCTAGTAGTGCAATGCTAGGTTTTAGTTACTTGATTTGTATTGCTTAGTCGTCACCATATTTTACTTGAAAATGAAATGCTAGAGGGTTGATTTAAATGGTGAGTTGTTTTGTTTTGGCAATCCATCTATGCTTGGGATTTAGGAATGCAATCATACAATTCTATCCTAAAAAAATCAAGGATGCCACATCATTTAGGTTCAAATTTGAACAAACTAGTATTATTGTTAATAATTACTATTAGTAGGCATACTATAATAAACCTGTTGAATCATCTAAATCA
This sequence comes from Acer saccharum, assembly GCA_030490815.1. NCBI lineage: Eukaryota > Viridiplantae > Streptophyta > Magnoliopsida > Sapindales > Sapindaceae > Acer > Acer saccharum. The sequence goes on from CM059869.1 coordinate 38,848,870, forward strand.
TATTTACAAAGGTAATTCGTTACATGTATGTAAGATTAACGATTGGTTAGACTAAATTAGTACTAAGGGTTCGTTTGGTACACTGCATTGTATTTGGATTTGATTGGATTGTACTGGACCGTACTTTATTATATTATTGTTAGTACAATCATGTGTTTGATGATATATTGTATTAGACTGTATTAATACACTATTTGGTAAGTTATTGTATAGTACTGTATTGTATTTAATAAATATTATTAATTATAAATTAATAAATTTGAATTTTTCAAAAATGATAAATTTTAATATTAACATTAAAATGTTAAATAATGAATAAAATTGATTTGAAATTTTAAATATTTTTAATATGTATGAATTAAATAATTATTTATATTTCATGATAAAATTATTGAAACTATAATAAATATTCTTATATTGAACAAAAAAAAAAAAAAAAGGTTGTCAAAACAATTCTGGGATAGTTGCCATGATTTGAGAAGTACTTTTGGAGACTTGAAATTAAATGGATGGAAAAATAAATGGGAAAATATAAAGCTGAAATATAAAAGCCAAAAGAGAAAGAGAAAGAGAAGAAAAAAATAAATAAATAAATAAATAAATTGATAAAGAAGGAAGATGACAACAGCACAGGTGGTAAGGCCATCTCCAATCATTCTCCAAAATTTTCTCCATTTTGGAGACTGAAAATAAAATATTCCTGAAATATTTCACCTCTATAAATTCACTAATCCAATCATTTTCCATTTTACAATATTTAAATAATAAAATATTATTATTTTACTTTATAAATAATATCTCAAACTTTCTTTAATAAAATTGTTCTCTTAATTATTTTAGATAATAATTTACTCACTTTTATTTACACCTAAAATTTTCTAATGTTTTTTTATAATTAGTTACACATAATATTTTTACATGTAATGATGTTGATAAAAAAAAAATTAACAATTATATTTTTTATCTAATTTTTTACATAATTTTCTACACCTAAATATTAGATTGTATAATTTTCATCTAATATTTTCATTCAGCTGCTAACACCACCTATGTCAATTTTAATAGTTACTGGTAATTTCAAGGTGAGTCGTCGGGTAATTTTAGTAGTTTTGGTCCATTTCCAAATTGATATGGTTGGAGTGGAAATGACTTATCATAATACTAGTGTTAACTTTTAAATTTCAATATTATTTGTATTGGTTTTATTTTAATTTTCAATGTACTTTTTTTTTGTTATTTGTTATTTTTCCGCTATAATATTTTAATTTGAAGATGTTAATGTTATTGATGATTTGAAAACATTTGTTTTGAATTAAAATACTTTTAGTTCATTGATTAAAATAGAAGGTGTAATAAATAAATAAACAAATAAATATTAAAATATAGTCAATATTATACTCGGATGAAAGATCTCAACAAAATACTTCTAATGGTATAACTTTTATAATAATTAGATTTATGAATAAAGAGTTATAATAAATTAATTGAGTTTAGTTTAAAAAGTGAAAAGGATATAAAAGGAATTTAAGAAAGAATATGAGGGTAAAGTGGGATTATAAAAAGTAAATAATGAAATAGAGATGGGGTATTTGGAGAACCATTGGAGTGGTTTGGATCTCCATTTTGATAAAATGGAGACCCATAGTAAAGCCTCCGACAATTGTATCGTGTCATGCATACGCAGGTGTATTAGATGAGTTATTATGGATTAGCTAGTACAATACTCAAACCACTGCCAAACACATGTATTGGATTATTTAACACAAAATGTGCTCCCATTGAGCGCTTTGGAGGAGGCGTTGGGCTCTTTACTTCATGGCCCTCTCCTTTGTGATTGCCACCACAGAGGAGAGCTCTAGAGTCTAGCCTCACGTTTTTTCACATAATTTTTTTAATGTATCAAATCCAATGTCCCAACCATATAATGTAATGTGGTTGAGACCGAATAAACTCACCACATCATACAGTTCTGTCGATACAAGCATACATATTACATTTGAGACTCTAATCACTAAAATTACATCTTTCAACTCGTACAGAACATAAGAATATTGATATCATCTGTATTGATCACAATGATTCAAATAACAAAGCCAGAAACATATCAAATTATTCAACAGGTTGCCTATTCATGAATTTCAATCTTAGATCGATACAAAATCCAATGTTCTACATATCTCAAAACAACAATTTCTAAGTAAACAAATTGGGGAAAATTCCACGCTGAGGCTCAAGAAGTTTTACACATTTCACCTATGGTAACATGAATAATAACTGAATTGATTTCTAGACTCTGAAACTACAAAGTTTACACATTACTCCTGACACAGCTATATGACTGATCTAAAAAAGATGCAGCGCGGCACAAAGCACATGCCCCTTAGCTTTTATCATGATCAAAATCGCCGGGTAGCTGGCATTATTTTGACAGCCAAAGCATACAAGTAGTAATATATTTATAGTCCGTCCAATTCCACTACGAGCTTGATCATAGATACTCGTGAGCCTTCCCGTAGTACCGGTTTAAGAACAGAGACTGCATAGAAAAATTGCAAATGCCAAATATTAATTAGCTCGACAAGGAGTCTAAATTTGCAAACAGTACGAGGATGGAGGAATATGGTACAAAATAATATGCTGGCCTTGAAATGCATTTCTACAGAAAAACTTCCCATTCCGGAAGATGCATATCTAAATAATACGGAATTTTGTGTAAACAATGATCACTTGGATTTAGATTAAAAAAAACAGTGACATGGAACCTCACTTCATGAAATTCAGAAGGTATATTTTTCATGGAGCTCAGGATGCTTTTGTACAACAACCAATGGCAATCAAAAGATTCTGTCCTTCCTTTATTCCATCTGTACTTTGTATGAAGATGGATCACGGGTCGATATTTCCAACAATTGACAAACAGTGATACCAACAAGGCAACAAGACATGGCTATGTACAACACATGTTTATTCTATGTGTAAACACTCCATCTATACTCAACACGTAACTACCTAAGAAAAGTAACTTATCTAGAAAATAAAAGTTTAAACTTACAACCACGGTGAACAAAGATTTTGCCAGTAGACATGGACGTTGCTTTTTAGCGACCCAATGACAAAATAATGATTCACATGGTTCTATGCATGAGATACTTATACTGTAATGATCTTCAAAATCATACCTTGCTTCCTATCAAAGGTGTGTCTGGTTTTTGCACGGGATAGAATTTGTAAAATCATATTCTCAAAAGCAGCTTTTGCCTCCTCACTCATTTCTGCAATGGCTTTTTCCGGGCTTCCCTTGCCTAGAAGCAAAGAAACAAGTAAGGCTATTGAACGTGTATCAAGTATGCTACTTAGAACAAGCATATCTATTATAACCAATATCTGTTGTAAAATACCTCTCGATTTGCTTTCTTTCCTTCTCGTACTTTCTCCGTTACAAACTCCTAAGAATGAAATGGAATGAGAAAACTCTCAGTTGCTTGAGAATATAGAAAACTACGAGCGACTTCCACATCTTTCATCAGACTTTACCTTAAATTCATCCTTTTTATCTTCAGATAATTGCTCTTGTTTGATCAGTTCATCAGCGTACTCCTACAAGTTAGTAGATACATTTAGTACAATTAGTCATTTTTTCCATTTTTCTTCTTTTTAGATAATGGATAGACAGTAAAGAAACAAAAAATAATATGAGGGTTTATTTCATTCCTGCACAAACTGAAGAATCTAGCTTGATAATACAATTAACTCAACATTTGAACTTAATATAATAAAAAGTAACCAGATAATCAAGAGATAGTCACAATATGATTGAAACCATAGGTAAAAATATCTGCAACAAAGTAATTTAAATAGAAATCCCTCCAAGAAGCAAATTGCAAAGGACCCATCTATGGTTGAAAAGGAGATCAACCCAAAGACGGAAGAGATTAAAATGAAAACATAGGGCTTATGGAACCCTTGCATAGTGTTAACTAATACACAGCATTAACTTCACAACTGAGTTAATCCAGGTTAATGCAAAACTTAAGATAAATATGTACCTCAAGCTCGTCTAATTCCCAATCATACTCGCAGACAATCTGCAGAAATCAAAGAAGTCATGTGTACATCCCAATAAAGTTAAGCATCACAAATTTTCATGTATAAGTGTAAAACCAGAGTAACATAGTCCATTTATGTCCAAAGTCCAAACAATTACATGCTATAACCTTACCGGTGGTTCTGCTGGGAATATTATGTCAACCACAGTGTTTTGCTCAAGTTCATCTTCCTGAAGTGGCTGGTAGAAATCTGTCAAAGACATACAATCATGTCAAGGAACTAGTAAAGTTCTGCAAGCACTAGCAAAATATGACACCAACTTGAAAAACATGAGCTTGCTTTATTCCTGAATAACCAAATTAAACTACAAATTCGGGTCATGCAAAGTGTTGTCCCAAAGCATCAAATTTCATATCCATAATTTTCACACTACTATGAAATTAAAGAGACAAAAATGTCATTCGTGAGAAACAAAAATGATCATCTTCTATAACAGGATATGAGGCCATCTACTAAGAAATATGTACAATGCATATTGTGAACATTAATAAAAGGCTCTAAAACTTACAAGGGAGACAGTATTCGTATTTCTTGAGGCGATCTAACTTCAAATGTCTCAAAGCACTCCTGAAGGGTTTAAAAAGCATAAGTACAATAATACATACACTGCAGTATTAGTGAGAAGAAATTCAACTTATCTATAAATAAGAAAGTTTGTAACAAACTGGTAGTCTGGCAATGGAAATTGAAGGATGGCTAGTACCAAGAAAGAAGTCCTAGACATGTTCATACAATATCACTTGTGAATTACTGAATTGAACACTTGAATGCTACATAACTCGCAAGAAAAGGCAGAGTTATGCATTCTGAAGTGGGGAGAAATGAAAAAATAGCAATTAATCAGCTTAACAAAAAGCTTCTGATGACAGAAGGCCAAGTCCTCAAATTTTGGGTGCATGAGCAAATGAGCAATATGTTTGCTGTACTCACATCTTCCTGTTACAGGTAACTTTCACATTCATCACTGTTGCCTTGATGTACTCTTTCAATGTATCAATGGGTTAATATAAGTATCTTGTGATCAGAGCAAGAATAGTCAGTAGATCACATCTTTCTGCCTTTATGTAAACCAAATGTGTCAAGTATTCCTTGGTTAAATTATTACAGTTAAATTATACAATAGACATCAAATAAAATCTTTTGAAGTATGCATCAACAGTTATTTCATAATAAAAATTAATTGGAATACATCCTCATAACTGTGTCAGAATTCAAAATCATTCAATTTCACAACGCACTAGTGGAATTGTGGAACCTGATTCTTTATTAAAGCATTTCCTCAATTAATTATCTTAAATGTTGAGAAACCTTGAGTGGCAATGAATGTCTCCAGTAGAAAATATCAACTATTAGAAAGAAAAAAAATGAAATACGGAAAGAAAAACAAAACATGCCTACAACCTAACTACTTTGTATTTATTTAGACTAATGATATGAAATCTCAAAAGTGAAAAATATAAAATAGGGTTCTACTAGTACTTAAACGAGTTCTCAAGAAAATAGTTCCAAAATGAGCCAACAAGACAAATTGAGCATATGGTGACGAACAAATCATCACAGTAAAGAGAAATATGTGAGCTATTACTACCTTCCATAAGACATCAAACAATTAGAAACAGTTCTACTCACGTACTACTTAAAAATCGGAATGCAGGCAGGACTTTGGGTGAGTTAATTTCAGAGACAATGGAAGCAGTATAGCACAAACTAATGAATCAAAAACAGATTTATCATAACTTATTCGATAGCATAACATTGAAAATGTACCCTTGATAGGATATCAGATTATACGTGAAAAACAAGAGGGATAAACGAAAATGAAGCTTTACCTTCTCTGTGTGCAGCTCAAAATATATATTTGGGATTTCAGTCTCTCAACTTGCCTACCTCTGTAAAGGAATTGAAATGTAGACCGACATCAAAGACTTGAAAATAATTCTAATGAATATTTGAAGGTGTTTCATGGGAACCGTTTCAAATTAGTTGAAAATAAATAGCAGAGAGAAAAGATCAATTTTAGATACCTATTTTCTAGAGGTATATATGGAACCCAGTCCATTTTCATTTGTTTTCATAGGAACTATTTCTTCTGCCTCTCTTTGTACCGAGTTAATCCCAATCTTATCAGAAGGTGGAATAGGAGATACAACCTGCAAAAAAAAAAATTATATATATATATATATATATATATACATATATAATAATAATTAAACAAAATGCAGAAATTCAACAAGCCATGAAAGAATAATAAAGATTGCAGAAAATAGGACTTCTGCACAAAACAATTTAAAATAAAAAATCAATTGTTTAAACAAACTTACAGCCACCACAATAGGTATGCATATGACTTTGTGTACATCGTTATGTGTAACCATTTGAGCTGCAGGAACAGGAAAAAAAATACTTAAAAAAGAACAAACTTCTGCAATATAATTAGAAGAGTCTCTGTAATAAGAAATACAAGAGCATGATTCCTTCTCTCTTTTTTTTGACATTGCATAATTCTTTGTTTCCAATACAGTATTTTGTTCTCAATAGCAGTTCTCTGTTCTCTAGACAGAAAATTAGTTTGGCTAACTATTTTTCAATCATTTTCAAGAAATCCATCATGAGACAGCTCTATTTTGAAAATTTTATTATTATCCTTTTACAAAAATGACAACAACAAAAAAAAAAAAAACAAATTTTAGTACTCAAAAAGTGTTACCAGATTTCAGACACCCAAATGTAGACAAATTTTCATTATAAAAGAAAACAGCTTTCTGTTCTCATTATTGACAACATGTTTGTGAGAATAGAAAACAGAATGTCACCAAATAAGCCGTAATGAGTCCGAGTTTATAAGGCACTTACGCTCTGTACAACCCCAGAGATAAACTTTCTTCCGTAGAGCTTTCCTCCTTCTTCAAATGCATCCTGGCCAAACAGAGAATTTACCACTTATAGGTCTTACTGGTTCTTTAAACTACATTTACTCAATACTAAGAAAAAGTCAAATAAGTCAAACAGCATCAGTAAATGATAAAATTAAAACCAAAGATGATCTTAAGACTCACTTCTAGATTTGAGAAGTTCCAGTTGTATTGGTAGACAGAGTCCAATTGATCCCACTGTCATGAAAACAGTAACATTAATAAGCAACAGAAGAGAAGAATGAGAGTGAATAACATAGATGAATGCAACAAAATCGTGTTTTCAATCAAACCTCTGTTCCAACAGGGAATACTGCCTTCCATAAATCTTCCTACATCACATAAAATCGAAAACTCCAATTAGAAAAACTTAAAAACATAACATAGTCACAACTCACAAGATAAAACCACTTCATACATTCACACCTGAGCACGTGCGCGCGCACACACACACACACAATATTATGTACAAATCCACAATCAAATACATAAGACACTGAAAGCTGCAAAATCATTCCTCAACTTTCCCTGCTTGATTTATTTTCAGAATCCTAAATTATTTAAACATGAACTTGAAATGATAATCTCTAGCTCACAAAATTGTCCAAAATCCATTTAACTTTTCATCATGAACAGAAACCTAGAAAACAAAATAATTCCAACAACACACACAATAAACACAACAAAATTTCTCAACCTAATTGCATTCACACAGATACACATACAAAACGAACAATCTCCTCAAATCAATTTCAGACAACTCAATGCAAAGAAAACAACATGAAAAAGCACAAACAAAACCTCCTCCAATAAACCAAACTACATTGAACATGAACTTAAATCGATAACTTCTAGCTCACAAAATCATTCAAACCTAATGTTACAGTTTACTTTATCAAAATTCTCTATCACTTTTCAATGGAAAAAGGAACCTAGAGAACAAAAATTCCTCAACATAATTGCATTCACACAGACACAAATACGAAAATGAAACGAAAGCATTCGAAATCAATTTCGAACAACGCAAATACGAATAAAACAGCACGGAAAACCACAAAAACGAAATCGAAGCTAGCCAGCTATCCGAAAGGAAACAATACCAAGTTGCGCTGGTCTTCGAAGTACTCGGTCTCGGCCTCAGGCTTGGAAGCCTTAACACGCTTAGCTCGAGGAGCTTTGTTCGTCGCGGTTTTGCTCTCGTCCACTTCCACCTCCGCCTCCTCTTCGGCCTCCTTGTGGTTGTTCTCCTCCGCAGCTGCTTTAGATTCCTCTCGTTTCTGGCTCGCCTTTCGCTTGGCCTTCCTCATTGTCGTCTCGTTTCTTCTTGTTCACTGGTTTCAGCAGCTGTTGTTTAAGAGAGAGAAAATCTGTATAGGGTTTGGTTGGATATAGATTATAGATCCGAATTCAAATTTTGAGAGAGAGAGAGAGAGTTTTTTGTGTTTCTGTTTATATAGAATTTTTTTCATTTTCAATTTTGAGCGTGAATTTCACGCGGATTGTCTCCGGTTTGAAGAGAGAGAGATTGAATTTGAAAACCGGGTGCGAGGTTTGGGTGCGGGCGATTCTATGTTTAGTATTGTGCAATTTTGGGATGATGCCAATGATATTGTGACATGACCATTTTGGTAGTGAATCTGGAAGATTCTTGTATTTAGTCGGTCCCTGACTCCCTGTACGCTACTTAATCTGTGGATGATCTGTTATTTTATTTTTTTTTTAAATAAATAGATGAGAAATAAAAGAAAATTCGTTTAATTATTTTTTTTTTTTAAATATTACTAGGTTGGAGGCACAAGCAAGACATGGTGCTTATTTCAATATATTAAGGGGCCATCCTGTAAGAGTTTTTCGTTGACTGTTTTTTGAAAAAAAAAATGAAAGTAAAAACAGTATTTTGGTTTCAGCTTCGAAATTCGAAAACACGTCTGGTAGCATATACTGAAATCTATATTTTGAAAATGAAAACAGGAAAAACGCGTCTGGTAGGTTATCCAAAAACTATCAAAAATTGAAATATCAATTTTTACATTTTGTTTAATATTATTACAATTATAAACAAATTGATTAAATAATTAATCAATATAATCATTTTATTGTAATTATAAATTAAACACAAGTAACACATTACAAATTGCTTCCAAAAAAAAAAATCAATTAATCAATTAATCAAAACTAAACTCTTAAATTATAAATAAGTATTGTTTTAAAAATATAAATAACAGTAAATAAATATATATAAAAAAATTATAAAAAAAAAAAGAAAGAAGAAAAGAAACCAGATCAAGAAGAAGAAAGGAAGAAGATCGGAGGAGAAGAAGAAGAAGAAGAGGAAGGGATTGGAGAAGGAGAAGAAGAGGATCGGAGAGAAGAAGAAGAAGCAGCAAATCAGAAGAAGAAGAAGAAGAAGATCGAAAGAAGAGGAGATCGGTGGGTCGATCCGCGTTTGGAAAAGCAAATTGGCGACGAAGAGTAGATCGGAAGAAGAAGAGATCGGCGGCAAGAAGACAAAGAAGACGAATAGAAGAAGAATAGAAAAAAAAAAAAAAAAAAAAAAAAAAAAAAAAAAAGGAAAAGATCTGTTGAAGGAAGAAGAAGAAGAAAAGAAGGAGGAGACAGAGATTCACGTTGAAGAGAAAAAGGGAAAAAATAAATAAATTATATTGTTAATTTTTTTGAAAAACAAAAAACAAGTATTTGGTATTTTTCAAATATTTCACTGTTAACACTAGTTTGTTTTTCATTTTGCTTTTTGATTTTCGAAAAAAAATGAAAAACGGTTAACGAACTCAAATTTGAAATCTTTTTTGGAAAACAAAAACGAAAGTAGGCTGAAAGTTGCAAGACGAGGCCTAAGTTTCATATTTTGAAATATACATATCCATGCAAAACAAGAAAGTAATTAAAATCTAAATAAGTTAATAACATAGAGTACAATTTTAGTTCACGTAAAAGTAGAGTTTACATTATCAACAGGTACAAAATTGTAAAGTTCATTGATTGAAAGCCTTATAAACTTTCAAAAGGAGTTTTACATTACCGACAAATACAAAATTGTAAACCCAGTAATCGAAAGCTTTATAAACTTTCAAAAGATAGGTATTTCAAAAAGTTCATAACAACTATTGTTAGTTTGGAGTTCAACAAAAGATATATTGCATTGTCATACGTATTTCTTGAAAGATTTGTCTTATCCGATCACATTTTTGCCCTTCTATTGTCTAGTTCAATGATGTGCTTTACTAAGTGTTTCATGGATTGCAACAATATTGAGTTGTTGTTTGTGTGTCTATGACTTTCATATGTAGTAGATTTAAGTAGTTATGTGGATTAGAAAGTGTGGCAGCACTTTCAATATAAGATTATAAGTGAATCCATCCTATTAGATAAAATATATAGTTTATTGCATATGTTTTTCCAAAGGAAAATGATGAAAAAAGTATAAATATTGTGAATTAACCTAAATTAGATAGATTATATGTCATACCTCGTTTGTTCTATCAGTTGTTTTGTAGAGTATGATAGAAACATCTCTATATTTTGTCTGAATATTGTGGCCAAAATGTATCTTGTAGTTCCACTTCAAAACGACACATGAGATGAAAGAGCAAATATAAGTTATATTTGGATTATTCAATACAATTTTATTGTACTATATGAAAGTTTATTAAGGTGTGTTCAATATTAATCTAGAGGGGGGGTGGGGGAGATGATGAATAGGTTTTATCCAATTTTATCCAATTTCGTTATAAGTCAATTTTACAAAAATGCCCTATCTAGTCAATATAAAATATCAAGTGTAATATGTGTGGAATTATAAATAACACAAGATATTTACGTGGAAACCCTCACGGGAAAAAACTACGGACTGGTAAGTATGCCACACTCGAATCTCGAATCCACTAATGGTAAAGGTGATTACAACCTAATCCCGATATGTAACTCACCACCACTACCTAATCCCGGTATAAGTGAACCTAGTTCAATTGCTTGTGATTTAAGCAACCTAATCTCAGAAGCAACACAAGACTTAGTTCTCAATGAAGAGATAATAAAACCTATATGAATATATGAAATATCCAAAATGCAATTTAGAGTTAAGGAACCCTATATGCTTATCTAGGATGATAATATTACAATTAAAACAATCCTAGATATCAATAGCTAAATGACATATCATAAAGCTTAGCTAAACATAGATTAAATAAACCTAGATAGCTATCACAATACAACACTCAATCATATCAACACAATAATCTCTATCTTGAATATTATAAATTAATATAAGAACATACAAGTAATAAAAGAGATGCCTTGATAAATAAAATACTAATTATATATGATAATAGTGAAGAACTTACCAAAGCAAGTGTGTTGATGAAAGACCCATGCAAGCAAGCATCCTAGATATGCTAGATGAAGTTTAATGCATATGAAAATGATTTTTGAGTGTTTAAATGAGCAATCTTGATTGCCTTTTCTCTTATAAATCTCTCTATAGACTTTAGGGTCTTGTATTGAAAGAGTTAGGTTTAGAGAGATGAGAAAGTGATGTATTTATAGGCATAAAAAATGGAGCATGTGAAAAGACAAGTTTGCCCCTAAACCGCACGATCGGCGGTTTCGAAACCGCCGTTTAAAACCGTCGAATTGATCCCGAGAGAATAGGTTTCAATCGGCGGTTTCATAACCGCCGATCACAACCGCAGAATAAGACCCAAGAGATTAAATCGACCAGGTCTGATAGGTGATTTCGAACGGCGGTCGTGGGCACCAATCGTAACCGCAGAAATGCTCCTGAACCTTCTAGTCATAAACGGCAGTTTTCATTCGGCGGTCAGGGCCACCGATAAAACCGCCATTTCACCACTTTTGATGAAACCAAAGGTGAAGCTAAGGGCATTCTCCGAAGGCGATCATCGCGCTAACCAAGCACACCAATATGCATGCGCGGACGTTTTCGAACAACATTCGGGAAACGAATTACTAGACACACTAACACACAACAAATACAACAACAAAGTGCAAGTGTGAAATGTGACATGTGAAGAGAATGCACACATATGTAAGTATGCTAAGTGTGTGTGTGCAACTAAATCTCTTCAAAGAAACTAAGCACTTAGAGATATACATTTGGTATACTTGTCACCTTGAGGTCTTGAAATGGTCTTTGAGCTTGATCCTCAATCACCTAAACTACCCTTACAATTTAAACCCCAATATGTGGTTTGTCCACGAAATAAGCCAATCAATAAATGAGAATCCTTACAATATAGTAAAAAAGGAAGTTGTTATTCAATATAAAGATTATTACAATACAAATTCGAGTTTTATGTAATTCACCATCATTTTATTGTGACAAAGTCAGATGTTAACAGGATATACACGTATATGAATCATAATAGATGGTAGGCACTTAAATTATAGAAATTTAATTTTATAAAATATCCATAAATTGCATCTTCCAATGGCGCAAATTGTAGTGTAATAAAATGCATAATGTATCTACATAAAATAAGATGCAAAACAATCCAAAATTGAATAAAAATCTAAATCAAATCATTTGAACATTCAACAAAATCTAGAAGGCTTGAAATAAGGAATAATTATTTCTTGGGACACTTTTCAGAAGTTATATTTAAATGAATTATATTTCAGCAAAAAAAGAATACTAACGATATATTCAAGCATGCATAAAAATTACAAAAATCAAAGAGACCAGTCTGCAAAACATATTGAAGATCCAAATTCTTCTCAACCATTCAAAAGTGAAACCATAAATGAGCATCAAGCAACACATAACCAGATAAGTTAAAGGTCAAAATTCTAAAATTCGTAAAATCTGAAAAACACGAAAAAAAAAATTACGTTGAAGAAAATGAGATCAACATGCATTTCCAATTGCATCCAGCAATACAATTGTAATTTAGAAGAACTAACATCTAATTGAAACATTTGGAAAAAAAAAAAAAAAAGCCCCTCAAACATAAGCTGTAGTAAGTATTAAAAAGGTAATTATTTGATCACATTAACAGATCCCGTAATAAATTATCTCCAAATATTGATACAAAACTTGTAAAACGATTAATGGAGAACTTAACTTTTTTGCAATCAAGAATAAAACCTAGAAACCAAACAATAACTTATCAACACTTACAAGTGTCTGAAATGGGATGGGTTGATTTTTAGAACAAAAGACTGTCAAACAAAGTCAAAATCAGAACATAAACAAACCACATGAGTATAAACGATTATGGTTAAACCAAGTATATAACAGAAACAAAGAGTTGATAGACAAACAATGAAAAGAGCGGAACATCCATGAAATTAGGATTTAATGAAATATGCCTACCTCAACAACACAAATTACTAATAAAAGCTATCAGCTGTAAATGTTAAAAAAAATATAACCATGACAAATGAAAACAATAACATTAACTGCAACTTGAAGTTTATTTCGAAAGAAAAAAAAAAAGACTGCAACTTCATGTTATAGAGATGCATACAAATAAACTCAAGATCCCAAGCATTAAAACCTAATTTTAAACCATGTCTTATGACTCCAACATCAAAAATCAAGTGACAATTCACAAAAAAAGCATACACATACATATGCATCTTAAACTATGTTTGCATATATAAAGCCAGTATCATAAACCTAAACCCTCTTTTTGTGAGCATTTTCACTATATAATTGATTTAGTAAATACCTTGGGATTCCTTTGACATTTGTTTTGCTTGCAATGAATGCATATAAATGATTCTTCATATTCTCCACCAGTCATCTTGTTACATTGATTGCAAGACATGTACCCAAATTTTTGGTTCAAGTTTGTTATTGTCATTAATGCTTTGACCCAAAAATTGGTTTCCTGAAAGCATGTATTAAAAACCAGATATGATAATATATTTAATATGGAAAAAATGATAGCCTAAAAAGTAAGAGAGTGAAGAAATTAGTTTACCTTTACAAGTAAGCTTTTATTTTGTCAATCTTCATCATATCTTCAATGGCTAGAATTGTAGAACTGGATACAGAAGTCAAATATGACTTTTTAGATATTATAACTTTAACACTGTGTTTGGTATGAGGGAAAGATGGAGGGAGGGAGAGGTCTAATCCTTTGTTTGGTTGGAGGGATGAGACTTGAGAGGGAGGAGAGGAGAAGAGGAGGGAGAGAAGATCCATCCAGGCCCATCATATTGGATCCACCCAATGATGGGCGAATGAGAGGAGGGAGAGAGCATTGGAGGGGAATTACTATAATGCCCTCCAATTTTTCATTGCCCTCCAATTTTTTTAAGGGTAATATAGTAATTTTACAAATTAAATACCAATCCATCCATTTAACCCTCTTTTCAATACCAAACAACATGAAGGATAGATGTTATCCTCTCCATCCCTCCTACTCTCCCTCCCTCTTAATTCATCCATCCCTTATACTCTCTCTCCCTCTTACCAAACATAGCCTAAGAACACTTTCATTGTAGATAGACCTGTTAAATGATTAACAAATAAGTTTTATGATATTTAATTCAATGTAAAGAAGATAGGAATTGAATAATTTTCCTCATTGCTTTTCCATTGATTTCATGTCAATATTAATATACATATGTAAGGAGAGATATTCTATTTGTTACAACGGTCATGGGAGAGATTTTCTCTCTATTTATAGCCGACATAAGAGAGATTTTCTCTTTATTTAAAATTGACAAAAGAGAGATTTTCTCTCAATTAACAATAGAGAAATCAAAGTGATTTGCTCTCAATTTACTGCAATGATCAGGGAAGCCATTATTTTGGTCAACCACTATGTTATCTCAACAACCCCCCTCAAACTGATGGGTAGCAAGGATGAACCATTAGTTTGTCACGAAGAAACTTGAAATGTGGTGAAAATAAACCTTTTGTGAAAACATCATAAACTTGTTCTGTGCTAGAAAGGAATTTGATATGTAATGCATTTCGCATAACCCATTCTTGAAGAAAATGATAATCAATCTTAATATGCTTAGCACGCCCATGGAGGACTGGATTAGATGCTAAGTATGTGGCACTTACATTATCACAATGTAAAGTAGGAGCTCGTTATAAGGGAATTTTTAGCTCTCTAAAAAGAAAGATAAGCCATTGAATTTCTGCGGCTGTATCTACAAGGGCATGATATTCGACTTTGGTACTTGATCTTGAGATAGTGGTATGCTTCTTAGTAGCTCGGGTTAGAAGGTTTGGACCAAAGTAAATGCACAAACCAGTAGTGGATCGGCAGTCATCGAGGCAGCCTGCCCAGTCGGCATCTGAATAACCATATAGATATTCATATGTAGACTTATTGATATGGAGTCCATGAGATGGAGTGTCTTTGAGATATCGTAAAGTCTTTTTGACTGCTATCATGTGGATTTGGCGAGGTTGATGTATAAATTGACAAACTTGATTCATTGCATAGGTAAGGTTTGGTCTCGTCATGGTGAGGTATTGTAAAGCACCAACAATGCTACGATAAGTAGTAACATCAACCAAGGGAGCTGAATCATCTTGAGATAATTTGGTACCTGTAGCTACAGGAGAGGAACATGGTTTGGCAAGCAAAAAGTTAGTTTTTTTTTTCAATAAATCAAGAGCATATTTAGTTTGATTAAGTTTTATGTAATTTTCATTTCGGTAAACCTTAATACCTAAGAAATAGTGAAGTGGACCCAAGTCTTTAACTTCAAATTTCTTATGAATATGTGAGATCATAAAAGTGTAGGGAAAAATAATAACAAAAGTAGTAAACGCAGCGGAAGCGATACTAAAAACGATTTAGTGACTTTTAAAAATTTTTCCTTTATGAACCTTAAACCCTTTTAATCAATAAACATGCATATACATTAACAAAAGTAAATTACCTTTTGTCGCGTGATCCGATTGACTTACGTCGATGGTAATCCGCAAGACCTTCAATCCGAGCATGAACGTGGATCACCTAGGAGCGTGGTCTCCCTTTTCTTTGAATTGCAAACCTGTGAATGGACCAAACAAAACTTTTCTTTTCTTTGTTAGTCACAAAACAATCAAAAAATGTCTAAGATTATTCCGGTCACTTTTGAGTTCTCAATCTAATGATCGAAACTCGCGTGAACCTAGATCGATATCGTATACACAAGCTTATTGATGATTAAGCAATAGTATACTATCAAAGAATAATCTAACACTCCTTTTTGTCTTTTTAGAATAAAAACTCTCTATGAATTAAAAAGAAGAAGAAAGAAATAAAATCTCAAGCACAATTCATTGTGGTGGCCGAATTCTATAAGTATGCTTATATAGGTGGCCAAATTTTCTTCCTTCTTTCCTTATAGGGTGGCCGAATTCTTCATGTGCTTTTGCCTAGGGTTGCCGCAATTTTCCTCTACAAAAGAGGAGTTGTGTTGCACCCAAATACACATGTCTTTTAAGACTTCAAACCCTAATCCAACTCCATGATTTTTATTCTTTTATTTTGACTAAATAAAAAGACTCCTTATTTGATTAAATAAATAAAACTAATTTATTTATTTACTTATCAAACAAGTCTTTTACTTTTAGGAAAGATTTGTTTCTTTAATTAAACAATTAATCAATAAATTAATTAATTCTTATTTAATTAAAACAAATGAAACAAAATAATATTTTTAGGTTAAAACATTAACCTAGCCGCCCCACTTGTATAAGATTGGGCCTAATATTTTTTCCTATTTCATTTAATCCATTGGACTTTAAATAAAAAGCCCACATGTGAACCAGACCCATTCTTACTAAAAGAAACAAGCCCACATGTCTTTCATTAATATATTAATATAATTGAGCAGCCCATTACATAAATAATGTGCATATTATATTCTTAATATATTAAATGCAATTCTAGATGGACCCTTAAATTGGTCCGGTAGAATATATCAAGTGATCCATGCAAGTCCGTGTGGATTGGGGATCTTGGCGGGCCATCTAAATTTAAGCTTCAATAGACATAACCTAATCACAATCAACAAATGATTCACTTAGGTCCGATCCATTAATTTTAACCCATTCCACTAAAGAGCTAAAACTGAACTCTTAAATAAAGATAGAAAAGGAAGATGCTCCTCATTCATACCCTAGACAATCATATTGGAGATAGTGTATCCTCGTGATTAATATCAGTAATCGCCAAGAGTTCATAGACCGCCTATAACTCTCCAAGTTACCATATTTACTCATATGACCACGTTTTGAACTTGGATATTTTGACTTGTCCAGAAGCCATGTTTTCAATAGACACTATCGAAAACTCAACGTTGAGATTTAATATCCAATTACCTCAAAACATCCATATGATGATATTATACTCTCATTTAATTAAATGGAGCCACGATGTCCATATCTATAAATGAAGTCCTCTATCGATTAACAAATGAATATCACCAAACTATCGAGGATAGACTATGCGATATAATCGTACTCATTGATAACTCAAATGATATCACTTGCAACCATAAGTCCATCATTTATCTCAGGATTAAGATAGACCCTCCGATTGTCCTGATAATGAAAAGACTATTATCTACTGACGGTTCTAGATAAAGCTTTTCATTGTGATCCAGTTCAATGCACCCAGTGCACTAGATCCTTTTGCTCGAAGACACTCCGATGATTTTAGACTCATCATATCTCATTTGATCCCACTCAAATGCTAGTAAAAGAATTCTACAACTTTAACAAAATAAGGTGCCCAACCTTTAACTTAAGTTGTGAACATTATTCAAGACTAACTAAAGAATTGTGTCTACCACATACATATCCAGATGTACGAACAATTCTTCTTTTCCCATAGTCTTTAGACCTTATGATTATTTACTTTGACAATTATAATATAAACTATAAATGCTATACGATTTGTTAAACCAGAAATCACTTTATTAATATGAAAAAGATTGTTAATTACAACATTACACTCTTGCTATTGAGCATAATCCTAATAAAAGATATAAAAGTAGAGCTTGCCCCTGTGAGAATAATATCATCTACATATAGTAGACGTATAGTAAGCCCTTGAGAATCATGATGAAGAAAGATTGAAGTGTCTGTACGACTACATGTGAAGCCAATCTCGAAGAAGCTTCACTAAATCCATCAAACCAAGTGCGAGGTGCTTGGCGAAGACCATAAATGGATTTGTGTAGAAGACAAACATGATAAGTAAAATTACGATCGGTGAAACCTGGTGGTTGTTTCATATATACAACTTCATTCAAAACACCATGTAAGAAGGAATTTTTGACATCAAGTTGACGAATGCTCCAACCTCGGTTTAATGCAAGAGACAAAACCAATCGGATAGTGGGTGGTTTGATAACCAGGTTGAATGTTTCATCATAGTCAATACAGTATTTTTGGTTGTATCCTTTGGCTATAAGACGGGCTTTGTATCTTTCAATGGTACCATCCGCTTTCGTTTTGACTTTGAATACCCATTTACAACCCACCAAATTTGTAGCTTTAGATGCTGGAACAAGAGACCAGGAACCTTGCTTAAGTAAAGCATTAAATTCATCAAACATCGTTGATTGCCAGTGTGGAAATTTAGAGGCTTTAGTATAACAAATGGGCTCAACATCAAGATTATGACTAACTGTGTGAAGACATGTTGGTAAAGGATGTCGAGTGGAGAGACCAGTGTATGGAACTAAAGGTTTATGTGTACCATCACGAGAACGAGTCACCATTAGGTGGACCATCTGTGTATTGGTTAAAAGAACTGTTGGTTGTGGTGGAGTAGAATTATCAAGTGGTTGGTTGGAGGTATTAGTGAAAGTAGGATTTAGTGATGATTGTGTGTACAAATAGGCACTGTAGGTACTATAGGATTTTGATTTATTTGAGGAGATGCTTGTGATTCTATAGTAATGGGTCAGGGTACAATCTGTGGTGTAGTATTTGCTTTCTTGGTAAAGGTAAAATTAGGAAGTAGGAGACTACTAGGGGAACTAGTATGATTAGGTTCAATTGGTTTAAGCCAAGACATGCCCGAATTTGATGACATGAGAGGCCCTGTTGATAACATACCGACAAAGGAAAGATGTCTTTATTGAACCTTACATGTCAAGACATGTAAAATCGACCAGTTTTGATGTCAAGACAATGATACCCTTTGTGATTTGTTCCATACCCCAATAAAACACATTGCGTAGATTTTGGAGAGAGCTTATTCGCTTTAGTAGCAACTAGAAAAGGAAAACACTGGCAACCAAAAGTACGTAAAGTGAAATAATCAAGAGCATGATTAAATAATAATTCAAAAGGGGACTTAAAATTTAGTGTAGGAGATGGAAGTCGACTTATCAAATAAACCCCAGTTGAAAAAGCCTCCATCCAAAAACAACGTGGGAGAAATGCTTGATGGAGGAGAGATAACCCTGTTTTGACTATATGTCGATTTTTACGTTCAGCCACCCTATTTTGCTAAGGGGTATAAGGACAAGTAAACTAATGATATATGCCATGTTTAGAGAAAAAAAAATTGTTTATTATTATATTCCAAGCCACCATCAGACTAAAAACATTTTATTTTTGTGCCAATTTGATTTTCCATGGCTAATTTGAATTGACAAAAGTAAGTAAATGTTTATGATTTACGAATGAGTGGAAAAATCCATGTACATTTTGAAAAATCATAAATAAAAGTAAGATAATAACGAAAACTACCACATGATAATTCAGGTGTAGGACCCCATAAATCAGAGTGAATAGTTGTAAAGGTGTAGTAGAAAAAGAAGTAGATTGATTAAATTTCAAGCGACAACTTTTATGGATAGAACAACTTAAACAATTTGAAACAACTGTATTTCCAACAGTCTTGAGGCATTTATTTTTAACTAAATAGGTTAAAATATGAGGACATGGATGTCCAAGCCTATTATGCCTGTTAGAAATAGTAGTGTTCTTTCTAACCATTCCTAAGAAGATGAATGAAGAAAAAGGTTGATCATGTTGGTGCTTGAATTGGATACAGACAGTTCTTACTCGGACTGTGATGAAGGGTTCTCTTGGTGTGACAATCCTTAATGGAAAAACCAGTAGAGTCTAAAACACATATACAATTATTATCATTAACAAATCGATAAGTAGAAAATAAATTAGTTGTGATTTCTATCACATGTAAAACGTTTTTCAAATCAAAATTAGATGACAAAATTGATAATGACATATTACCAATACTTGAGATTGGTAGAGTTTTACCATTTGCCATTGTAACTTGATTCGGTCCATGATAATCTTGACCATTTATAAAGGCCAAATCATCTGCGGTCATGTGATGAGTTGCTCCTGTATCAGGAAACCAATTTGGATCATAAGATGATTTCATATTCATTGCTGAAAAGGCTATTGGCATATAATCCGGCTGATAAGAATAATTTGCTCGATGACGGCAAGTAAGAGCATTGTGCCTTGGTTTGTTACAAATCTGGCATTTTATAAGAGAACCCTGAGAAGTTTTAAGAGATTGATTATAACCATGAGAGTTCCTACGGACATTTCCATGTCCACGGGAATTACCATGACCGCAACCATTGTCATGACCATTTCCTTGATTAGTAGCACAGTTACTTGTTGTAAAAAGAGCAGTTGTAGATTGAGTTGATGACGGACTATGATATACTTCTAGTCATTTTTCATGATTTAGAAGCATATAGTATAACTCTTCAAATGATGGCGGAGTTGACATGGTATGCACTGTATTGACAACAACATTATAATCAAGATCAAGTCCATCAAGAACACAACCAATAATTTGTCACCTCATGGGCTATTAAATAAGTGATAATTCATCACTAATCTAGCGAAGAAGTTGGTCCTTTTTCTTCCATTCACTATATGCAGGATTGCATATAGTTATGGAATCCACCACTATGGTTTCACTTGGAGTAGATATGGTGCCTTTAATCATGCCAATAGTATCAGACCAATAGTTTCAAAAGCCATGTTGTAAGTTCCATATTTTTGATTGGCTTATTTCGATGACAAACCACAATTGGGGTTTGATATGTAAGGGTAGCTTAGGCATTTAATTGTTGGTGATCAAGCTCAACAAAGGCCCTCTCAAGACCTCAAGATAATAAGCACCTTAAAGGTAAATCACTTGTGCTTAATTACATTGAAGAGAATAGTTGCACACACACACCTCTCATGTATGCATGTGTGTTCATTGCTTTCTATGTGCATTCTTTTCACTTTTCACACTTGCACATCTTGCTTATAGACTAAGTGTGAATTGTCACTTTCAAAAGAGAAATTTTCTCTTTACCAATGCCGGTACCGCTCCTGGTACACTTGCCTGGCAGCGGTCCATGTCAGGTGCAACGCTTGACATTTTACGCCGTGCATATCGCGGCTGAGACACTTACATCTGGAGCGGTCCTCCACCGTGATAAATTCCAGTGCCTACATGCTTGGCATACTGCGGCGCAGACACTTGCCTATACCGTGGTACGCATAGTGGTTGTGACGGCCAAGTGTTTTAAAAAATGACTAAAACATTATAGCTTTGTGGTGACCTCATATATAAGTACCACTTTGTCTCTAGGTCAGTTTGAGAGAGTTCAAATCATATTTTTACCTTAGAACATTTTCAAAGAGAGAAAATCATCCAAGAACTCACATTTGATCACTCAAAATCATTTTCATGTGCTTCAAACTTTATCTAGCATCATCTAGCTTCATCTAGGATGCTTTCTTACATGGGTTTTCTTCAACGCATGTGACTTGGTAAGTTGAACACCATTTTAATCCATTTATGTGTTCTTACTTAGCAATAAATCTCATTTATTACTTGTATGCATATAGATTAGATTATATATACAAGATTGAGATAATTGTGTTGATTGATTAAGTGTTGTATTGTGATAGCTATTACATCTATGATTGCTTTATCTTAAATAACTAAGTTTATATATGACATGTATACATATGATATCTTGATTGTCATCATTTAATCTCTAGATAAGTATTTATTATTACCTAGCATTAATTGCATTTTGAATATCATGATATTCACATAGGTTGTTGATCTCTTATTCGAGAAATGAAGCCTTGTGAATAAGTTGCTTAGTGCGCAAGCATGTAGGTCTAGAACTGCTATTAAAGGCCCATATCCATACAACTTAGCTATATATGCAAATAAAACCCTATATGCAATAGCTATCACAAACAAAGCAGAAAACACAACATAAAAACTAATCTTGATACTAGTCAAGTCATAAAGGAGCTATCTTGTAAAGCAAAAACTTGTGAAAATGTGAAGATGATGTTGTAGGGAAAATACACGCAGCGGAAGCGAAAAATTGATTTGTATATTTTAAAAATTTTCCTTTTTAAAGATGAACTTTAACCCTTGGTTAATTAACATATAATAAAAGTATCGTACTTATAAGATCCTAGATCTTTGTTGGCTTGATTCCATTGCAAAACTATCTTTATTTGTAATGGCTAGTTGCTTAGGTGGTTCTTGGTAAAAAGAAACTTCAAAGGAGAAAAGAAACTTCTCATGCAAATATCGTCTTCAAGAGGAAAAGTGCATACTTGGATGCTAAGGTATCAAGATTCTTCTTCCTTTTGCAAGACATAAGCTCACACACACACAATTCATTCATGTGTGTCCTTGCATTGTTGTGCTACATTTGGTATAACACATTCACACACCATTGAAGTATGCTCATGCATTGAACTCATATTGTCATACATTGTAGAGTTGCATGTTTTAAGACTATGTCTAGGAAATAGCATACGTGTGTGATCTTGTGTTTATATGTTTGTATTTTATTGTATTTGGACTTGAACATGATCTCATATGATTCTTTATTGAGTTTTGGTCATTTCAATTACTCACTCATTAGGTTTCGAGTCCAAACGATGTAACTACGCTATTTTGTGTTCTCATTCGTTGAGTTGTGTTCGTCGTCGTTTTTCGAGATGAATTCTTAACCTTTTGTCAAAGTTTTGTAGTAATTATTGTGTGTGAGGGAGTCATGATTTGTAATCCAAAGACGGATTCAAAATCGGAGTTCGGAGGCCCGGCTACGGCCAAAGAACGCGAGAGGAGCGAGCTTGGCCAACGGCCAAACAAAGGAGGCCACGTGTGGCACACGGCCAGACTGCTCCTCTGCCCACGTGTGCAACACGCGCCCCACATGTGGCTGGTGATGTGGCAGCCTGTGGTTGGCTCATTTTTCCCTCTCTTGAATTCTTTTAAATTACCTCTTTTCCCTCCCATTCATTCTAAGAAGAAAAATTAGAAAATCCTCAGAGCAGAATTTTCTCTCAACTTTTTCTCATATTCCAAACACCATAACTTTCTCATACGAAGTTGGAATTGGTTGATTCAAGTTGGAGATTGTTCATATTCCAGTACTCTACCTTTTCCAAATGGTCTTGTAACCGTTTGATTGGGTTTTCAAGTGGTTCTATCTTGAAAACCAAACCAGCTCGTGATTGCAAGGTAGTTGCCATATCTTTGAGATTTCTTCTTTTATAACCTTTAATTACCTTGGGATTTCTTCTTCTATATGTGTGTGTATGTATGGTGAATGCTATTGAGAAAGATAGCTTCACAATCAAGCCTCATCAAAAGTATAATTAGAGACATATGTGAATTAGTTTCTAGGATTCTAGGTTTTTCACATGATTGAGAGTTGTATTGTGATTAGTTTGATATCTAGGATTATTTGTGACTTGATTGAATCATTTTATGATTAATAATTCTTGAAATGTGCTTTGATCCTTTGATTGATAAAATCTAGGATTAATGTTTGTGTATGTGTTTTTAGAGCTATCTAGGATTTAATTGATTTATCATTATATCCTTGCTCTAAATCTTTGGCTAGAATATTCATTGAATACATTTTGTACTTCTAGTATTTATGTGTATGTTTGTAACATCTTGAATATGTGCTTCATGTATATGATCTATTCAAGTGTTATTTGTATGAATGAAAATATGAGCTTTTGTGTTAGGTGTTTTTCACATGCTCTAGGTTTAATTCATGTTTTGGCATCTAGACTATATTACTTGTGTTCTCACGTGTTTAGGTCTAGTTTTTCCATGGAATGTATTGTTCACATGTTCTATGTTGAATTGCTTGTTTGTATCATTTGTATTCACATGATCACACTAGGAAGTCCTTGTAAAAGGCATGAAGTCTTGACTAGGACAAGGTGTCTGGATAGTCAAGCAAGGAAGATTTGGTTAGGACAAAAGGTCCGGATAACCAAGCAAGAAGTCATGGTTAGGATCGGGAAGGTCTGGATAGCTATGCATGGGAGGCTCTCTAGAGGCACTAGTGCTTTGGATAGGGAGTTGGCTACATTATTAGTAGGCCCGGGCGTTTGGATAGACATAGACTCCAATAGAGAGTGGTACATGGGATGTGTATGCACTCTTGAGGAATTTCTAATCTTCCAACAATGTTGGTTAGACATGGACTCCAATATATGGTGGTTTCGCATCATTGAGGGATTTCGTATATTCCAATAGGGATTGGGTAGACATAGACTCCAATATAGAGTAGATCATAGGTTGGTCACTTTTAAGGAATTTCTAATCTATCATCCAATATATATAGTACCCAATGGTTATAGTTCAACCCGTGGATGTTTCCTCCTTAGAGGTTTTACCATGTTAAAAAACCTCTTGTGTTAATTCTTTCTATCTCTCTCTCTTATATTTGTATATATGTATGTTTTAATTTTGTAGTACAATATTCACTTATGATGTATTTGGAAACAAGATTTTGTAAAGTGTGATTTGTAAGGATATTCATTTTGATCATAATTGTAAATATAATTATTTTATTCATTGATTTTTGTGTATAGTTATTCTTTGATTGATACATATAATATATTGGACATTATTGAATTACAAGTATTCTTTATTTTAATTTTAATATAGTTTCTTCACTAGTGATCGCTCTAAATATGTCTATGTTTTGAGCGATTATTTCCTCCCTTTTGTTTCCGTTTTTGAGGTATTTATAACATTTAATAGTGATTATTAGTGTTTTCAGGTATTTCCCTCTACCAAAGTGATTTTTGGCCCTTATTGGAAAATTTGAGGGAAAAAGGGCGAATTTGGAAGAAATGGGGAATCTGTGAGTACGTAATCGCAAGACCAACCTCGCAGATTTTCTCCAGAAGGTGCTGCGACGTGACGCTGCTTGAACGTTCTCACAGGTCGTGTTTCCTAATCAGTTCCAGACCACACTGCGAGTACCTTCTAGCAGAGCATAACTCGCAATCCAACATCAGACGCAATTGCTACCTCTTGACTGCGAGACCAGCCTAGCTGATCCAAACTGTGACTTCAATACTGCGAGTTCATACTCGCAGATTTCAGATCTGAGAAAAGCCCAGAACCATATGCGAGAGGAGAATTGCGAGCTTGGTCAAGCACTAGCTTACGCTGAGAGATCATTATTGCGAGAACATGCTCGCACATTTCAGAAAGAACTCGCAGATTTGAGTCGGCCACCTTTTTTTCAGCCTGATATTTTCATACACTATATATACATAATATCTAGATTAACCTAAATATATAGAGATATAGAGAGAGATAATTTTTAGTGAAATTTTGAAGACTTAGAGATATTTTATAGACTAGATACTCTCAACTTTGTAGAACTAAAATAGTTTCTTAGTTTTAGATTGGATCAAAGAACTCTTGTGAAAGAGATAAAAGAAGAAGGTTGCAAGCAAAAGTGAAGGACTTCATCCAAGCTTATGGGTTGTATTACTTTCTCTTTTTCATTACCTTTGTAAGGATTCCCTTTAGTTGATTGGCTTATTTCATGGGCAAACCACATGTTGGGGTTTGGTTGTAAGGGTAGTCTAGGTGATTAGTTGAAGATCAAAGACCCTTTCCAAGACCTCAAGAGGACAAGCACCGAAGGTATATATCTTGTGCTTACTTTGCCTTGAAGAGATATAGTTGCACACACACACAACATGCATAACTCTTATTCTTGAATGTTGTGTTTATATTTTGTGTGCATTGTGCTTTATTGATTATTCAATATCTCTTCTTGCATTAAATTGATTGCATCTTGTTCTATGAAATGCCATGACATGATAGGCATTAGGATGCATTCAATTCCCACACTTGCACTTCATGATTAGTATTAAGTGTGGTGTAATTCGTTTCCATTTGTGTGATCGGAAACGTCCGCGCTTGCACGATGGTGTGCATGTCTTAGTGCGATGGTTGACCACTTGAGAATGTCTCATTCTTCTCTTGGATAAGTGGTAGTTTTGGTTTGGTTGTTTGGAGTAATGTGTCTAGTTTCAAAAGATTGAATTTCAATGTTTTTTCAAAACTGACCTTTGTATGGTCTTGTGACCATAACTTTTTATAAAAAGATTTAAATTGAGTTTTGTAAAATTCTGGACAAACTAGACACCCATACCTTTCCAATGGTATATTATTCGTAATATTTCATGACCGTTTGGATTGGTTTTGAAATCTCCAAAGTGACCACAAAAACAGGGCAACTATGTTGTTATCCGTTTCTGACCTTTGGTCACTCTATTGACCATAACTTTTTCTACAAACATCGAAATGTCATTCCATAAATTGTAGTAAAAAGTAGACATCCATACCTTTCCAACGATATATCATATGAAAGGTTTCGATGTCGTTTGGTCATGTTTTGAGGCACTTGAAGTTGAAGCTGATGCTCTGTCGCGCCCATTCCGCTGTTCACCCGCCCTACGTAGAGCGGGCACCTGATTGATTTTTCAATCCACCCTACACCCGCCCAAAATCCGCCCTACGTAGAGCGGTTTGCGCGGAAACTTTTTGGAAAATTTCCAAAACGACATAGCTTCAATTGGACATCATATATATATGCCTCTTTGATCTTAGGTCACTTATATAACTCAAAAATCATATTTTTAATTGAGAGCATTTTCAAAGAGAGCTTTTTCATCAAGAACTCATCTTTGATCATCTTTGATCACTCAAAACCATTTCCATATGCATTAAAAATCATCTAGCATTTTCTAGCATAGTTAGGATGCTTGCTTGCATGGGTTTTGGTCAACACACTTTCTTTGGTAAGTTCTTCACTAATCTCATCTAATTTTAGTGTTTGATTTATCATTGACATCTCTTATATTATTTGTATCTTATTATAATATCATCTAGATACAAAATAGAGATTGTGTGTTGTTTCTTAATTGAGTGTTGTATTTTGATAGATATCTAGGTTTTTATAATCTATGATTATCTATGCTATTTGACATGTCATTTAGCCATTAATATTTAGGATTGCTTTAATTGCAAATTCATCATCCTAGATAAGCATCTAAGGTTACCTAGCCTTTTTTGTTATTTGAATATCATGATATATTCACATAGGTTGTGCATCTCTTTTGAGAGATTTAAGTCTTGTGTGATTGACCAGGATTAGGTCGGACACCGGGAATAGGTGGTCACATAAGCAATTGGAATAGGTTCATTTATACCGGGATTAGGTAGGTGTGTGATTACTTCCGGGATTAGGTTGTAATCGTTTTGCACATTTAGTGGATTCGAGTTCCGAGTGTGGCTCACTAAACAGCCCGTGGTTTTTCCCAGTGGTTGGGTTTCCACGTAAACATCAAGTGTTATTTAATTTCCGCATCTTATGACACTTGCTTGTTTATATTATCTTGAGGGTAAATTCGTAATTTTGACTAACACGAAAAATTGGGTAAAAAGCATAAAATCTATTCACCCCCCCTCTAGATAGCTTTATACACACCGTGCTATATTTAGTTTCAACCTTTATTTGTAGTTAATATGATATGTAGCTAAATCTCTTGAGATGTGAGGGATTGATGCACATGAGTTGTTAACTATGATCTAAATCAATTGACTATTTATATTTTATTCTATCTTATTTAAGTATGTGCAATTAATGTGTGACCAACACATTCAATGCAAGAATTCCTTGCATAATAACATTCAATGTTTTATTAAGTGGTTGGGTAGAAATAACTCGTTTGACCAAAACATTATTATACTCCTTCACTTTTCTTTGTGGTGTTCATTATTTGTTCATTACTATGTTCATTAATGACACTAACCCTTTTTGAATTAAGAAATCTAGTCTAAGCATCCTTTGACATCTTGGGATGAGTAGATGTTGGTTATTTTGCTAAAGACTTATTAAATTGGGGTCACATACTAGATATATAAATAGTGCTTAAAGTTGTATTGATGGATGATTATGAAAATAATCATGTTCTATCGTTTTCCCTTGTATCTCACTTGTTTACATATCTCACTTGTTTAATCGTGTTACTTTGTAGTTAATATTTTCAATTAAAGTAGAGAAAATCTATTCCACTTCTATTAATCTGTTTACCCCCCTTTTAGAGTTCTCGTGGGAACGATAACCCCTTACTTGTGTCCGCTATACTTGACAACGATCCGTACACTTGCGGAGGGTTATAGACTCGCGCACTCATCTTTCTTTTTATCGTACGTACCATTAGCATTATTTTTATTTAGAGGTACGTCCGGAGTGCGTCAACTAGCAAGTTGTAGTGTTTTTACATTGTAATATTCAGAGTACAACTTGTGGAATGTGCTCTTCATTGAATATATTTGTATATGAGATACATTGTTTCTTGGTATATGTTTTGTGTTAGGACCCCGGTTTACCAATCACGTAGCGTAAGGTTTTTAAAAAAAAATTATTTCATAAAGAAATACTGCGATTGATAAACCCCAGGATCTATTTTTTGGAACTGTAAAACAAAAGAATTGAAATCAAAACATATAAACAAGAAGAGAAGAAACAATTTTCTTCATACCTACGTAGGAGGCTCCTTCACTTTAATATGATCTGCTCCTGATTTGAACCACTTGATCTTCCTCGCTATCTCCCGGGACTGGTAACAACGTGTGGGCACGTCACGGTATTTAGGAACCTGTATAGAAGAAGAAGAAGAAGAGAAGAACACACAAAAACAACTCTTGTTGTTTGTATGTCTTAGGTTAGGCCACACAAAAAAAAGAAAACTTTAAAAAATTTTTTTTTTTTTTCTTTTTGATTCTTCTTGGCCGCCACCCACTTTTGTTTCTCTTCAACTTTTTTTTAAGTGTGTTGTCAGGATACACTTTAGTTATTAAATATATCATATATATATATATATATATATATATATATATATATATTTAACTAAAAACCCTTTCTTTAATTATCCTTTTCAAATATATCTAATATATTAAGAAAGGGATAATAAGTATTTTAAATTCAAACTTAAATTCAAATACTTAGATAATTGATTTAGTAAAAATAAAATAATCCTATTATTTTATCTTCACATAAATCCAAATATCAAATAACACCCTCCATTTAATGATTAATCGCATAATTAAATAATCTAATTATTTAATTAATTTAATCATTAATATTTATTAATTAAATAATCTCATTATTGAATTAATTCCCAAATATATACGTGTCTCTTTCGTAACACAATTAATCGGACAATCCAATTAATTAACCGTGACCCTTGTTACCTAAATCGATCGGGCTAGCAAGGGGATATAATGGACCCACATCATTTTGAGCTCCAATAATCTTTAGAAATAATTAATTAAACTCTTTAATTAATATTTCATGATTATTAACTTCGGTGTTATTCCAATAAAAACCCGAAGCTGCACTCTCTCAACTGTAGACGTTTTTACACAAACCAATAACTTTCGGTGTCCATCGATATAGCTATTACATATGGTATAGTCCTCCACAAGTAGTTCATAATTAGAGCTGGGTCATAATGTCCGTTATACCCCTCTAATTATATCTTTCCTTTAAGTATCATTGATTCTCTAATGAACAATAAATCCTAAATTCCTTGCAAAATTAGGAGAGCGCTCATATTGTTCAAGCCCTGAATCAACCCTTAAGGGAACTACCATCTACTTCTCACAAGAAGGAGTGGATTCCACTATTGTGTACAAACCTTCTCAGCCACAAGCCAAACCGCGATCCTAACATACGGAGCATATTGATCAGGAATATAACTCCGACCTCACCCATGGTATATCAAAGACCGCGATCTAACCTGAAGGAGTCGATAAGACACTCAGGATTAAGATCACCCATATATAGCCATCATTAGTTGATATATATGAATCTCATCATTAAACGGATCTTAGAGAGAGATTCATATAGATCATGGCCCAGTCCTATATGATCACATCATACAAGGTGCCTCCATTCTCATATCTCCATATGAATGATCCAAGATAGGATCACTGTACATTACGAAATAGACCGCAGCTGTAGATAAACCATAAATAAAGTACACAGTTTTATTTGCTATCTACGGACTCTTTAGATTGCTCGTTTCAAATTGCATCCATCTATATATGACACTCATATACTCAGTTCGAAATTACATCTGGCAATCTTGGATGTTAAGTGCACATGTTATATATATAAAGTATGACACAAAATGAATGAATGTACTACTTCTTTTATTTATGTTCAAATCTTATTTACAAATTACAAGCTTTAGGGCAAAAACCCCTACAATCTCCCACTTGCACTAAAGCATGTGAGTCATGTCTCGTAACCCTAGATCTTCTAGGTGACCTTCAAACACTTTAGCCGGTAAGGTTTTCGTAAATGGATCAGCATGATTGTCTTTTGAGGCTATCTTGGTGACGATTACATCTCCTCTCTGCACTATCTCTCTAATGAGATGATACTTTCTCTCTATATGCTTACCTCTCTTGTGGTTTCTTGGTTCTTTGGAATTAGCCACAGCACCACTGTTTTCACAATAAAGTGTGATTGGCTTATCCAGATCTGGAACAACTTTCAGATCACTCAAGAACTTACGAAGCCAAATAGCCTCTTTAGCAGCTTCACAAGCGGTTACATATTCGGCCTCCATGGTGGAATTAGCAATACAAGATTGCTTAATACTCCTCCACACAATGGCTCCACCACCAAAGGTAAATACTGATCAAGATGTGGATTTCCTAGAATCTCTGTTTGACTGAAAATCAGAATCCGTATATCCTAACGGGATCAAATCCTGTCCAGAATACACTAGCATATAGTTTCTCATTCTCTGAAGATACTTGAGAATAGTCTTAACAGCAACCCAATGATCCAATCCTGGGTTGGACTGGTATCTACTGGCTACTCCCACTGTGAAGCAGATGTCCGGTCTCGTGCATAACATAGCATACATGAGACTACCTAATGTTGACGCATAGGGAACACGTCTCATATCCTCAACTTCTTGAGGTGTCTTAGGACACTGTTCCTTAGACAAGTGAACTCCATGTCTGGAAGGTAAATTACCCTTCTTAGAGTTCTGCATGGAAAATCGCACAAGAATCTTATCGATGTACGATGCCTGAGACAGTGCTATGAGTTTGTTCTTATGATCCCTTATAAGTTGGATTCCTAGAACATAACTCGCCTCTCCCAAATCTTTCATTTGGAATTGGCTAGCCAGCCAGCCCTTTACTTCAGATAATACCCCTACATCATTCCCAATGAGTAGGATATCATCTATGTAAAGAACTAAGAAAACTACCTTCTTGTCAATGATGCGCTTATAGACACAAGGCTCATCAATGTTTTGCTCGAAGCCATAGGTTTTGATCACATCATCAAACCTTATGTTCCAAGATCTAGATGCTTGCTTAAGTCCATAAATAGATCTTTACAACTTGCAAACTTTTTGCGCTTGATCTTGAGACACGAATCCCTCTGGTTGCCTTATGTAGATGCTCTCTTCAAGATTGCTATTCAAGAATGCAGTCTTGACGTCCATTTGCCAAATTTCGTAATCAAAATAGGCAGCAATGGATAAGAGAATCCGAATAGACTTAAACATGGCTACTGGTGAGAAGGTCTCTTCATAATCGACCCCCTCTTTCTGGGTATAACCCTTGGCCACTAGCCTTACCTTGAAGGTCTCTACATTCCCGTCTACTCCTCTCTTTCTCTTGTAGATCCACTTACACCCTATGGGTTTCACCCCATCTGGTAAGTCTATAAGTTCCCAGACTAAGTTAGAGTACATGGACTCTATCTCTAGATTCATGGCTTTAAGCCATTCCTCTTTATTAGTATCTTCCATTGCATTATTAAATGTCAATGGACTATCCACACTGTCAGCAGAGACAACATCTTGACCCTCACTTACACCCAAATAGCGTTCAGGCTGTCTCACAACCCTCTCACTACGCCTAGGTGGTAGTGTATCCTGAATAGGAATTATCTAACTCTCAGATGTTAATGGATCAACAACTCTTGTTGACTGAGTACTGGTCTCACCAGGTTCCAACTCATTCAATACAATTTTAGAACGAGGTTTATGGTCACTAATATAGTTATCCTCAAGAAACATTGCATTTGTCGATACAAATACTTTGTTATCTTCAGGACTATAGAAGTATCCACCTCTGGTCTCCTTGGAGTATCCTACAAACAAGCAGACCATAGACTTGGGATCTAGCTTTCCAGTTTTGTTCTTTAGCACGTGTGCTGGACACCCCCATACGCGAAAATGTCGCAAACTAACTTTACGACCATTCCACAACTTTAGGGGAGTCTTAGGAACAGATTTGGATGGCACTATATTCAAAATGTATGCCGCTGTTTGTAACGCATATCCCCAAAATGAATTTGGTAATGATGAGAAACTAATCATAGATCTCACCATTTCCATTAAGGTTCTATTTCTCCTCTCCGCGACACCATTCTGTTGTGGTGTACTAGGAGCTGTGAGTTGGGATACTATCCCATACTTAACCATAAAGTCTTCAAACTCTTGGTCAAGGTACTCACCTCCACGATCAGATCGTAGAGACTTGATAGTCTTTCCTAACTAGTTCTCAACTTCAGCTCGGAATTCTTTGAACTTTTCAAAAGTTTCCGACTTCCGTTGC
Organism: Acer saccharum; assembly: GCA_030490815.1. Lineage (NCBI taxonomy): Eukaryota > Viridiplantae > Streptophyta > Magnoliopsida > Sapindales > Sapindaceae > Acer > Acer saccharum. The sequence continues at coordinate 38,881,850 of CM059869.1, forward strand.
ATTAGGTAGACATATCCGTATCTCGAGTAGTCATCAATAAAGGTGACATAATACTCATAACCACCCCTTGCTTTAACATTCATCGGTCCACAGACGTCTGAATGTATAAACTCAAGTGGTTCTTTAGCTCCAAGCTCTTTTCCAGTAAAAGGTCTCTTGGTCATTTTACCTTCTAAATAGGATTCGCAGACAGGTAATGTGCCAACCTTTAACTCACTTAAAGATCCGCTTTTAACTAGTTTGTTTATCCGGTCAAGGTTAATATGACCAAGCCTTAGATGCCAGAGATACATTTCGTTTTCTGGAGAAATCTTATGTCGTTTCCTTTTTGGTTTTTCAACCTTAAACATTTCGGTGTTGAGCAGTGTTGTATGTATTAACAGTCTTAACACATACAAATTGTTTTCATTATTTCCTGAACAAATATTCAGACCATTCTTTGCAATAATAACTGATTTATTATCAAAAGAAACAGAATATAATTGTTCTAACAGCTTAGAAACGAAAATTAAATTCCGTGTAAATCCAGAAATGAAAAATTCATTGTCCAACAATATAAAATGATTATTACAAAAACGCAATCTAATTACGCCTACTGCTTGTGCCGACACGACAACCCCTGACCCCACACGCATAGAGAAGGCTCCCTCCTCAAGCTGTGTCCAAGAATCAGTCAACTGCAAAGAAGAACAAACATGGTTAGTGGCCCCCGAATCAACTATCCAAGGTGAAGAATCATTTTCCACTAAACACGACTCAAGAACAAGTAAATCATATTTACCTTTCGTTTTCTTCTTTTTGGCTACCTCCTCTAGATACTGAGGACAGTTCCTCTTCCAGTGCCCAACCTTGTCAAAATGGAAACATTTTCCCTTGCTCTTGTCTATGGAGGCACCTTTCTTTTTACTCTGGGCTTTCTTGGGTTTCGGCTTACCCTTCGCCTTCCCAGCAGACCTCTTCCTTTTCTTATTATTGGAGGAAGATGGTTCGGCAACATTTGCCTCACCGGTCTTGCCTTTGCTGTCCTTAGTCAAGGACTCAAAGGTAGAGAGCTCATTGAGCAACTGTGTGAGACTGAACCAAAGCTTGTTCATCCCATAGTTGCTCTTGAACTGATCGAAACTCTTTGAAAGAGTCGTCAGTATGATGCTCACCTAACTGGGTTCATCAATGGCCCCACCATTGATCTCTGCCGTGTTGAAGTAGGACATCATGTTCAGGACATGTTCCCGAACTGATGTACCCTCCTTCATACGAGCGAGCATAGCGGAACGAACAGCTTCATGCCGCTTTTGCTCAGAGGGTTGCCCAAACATAGCCTGCAATAACTCCATTATTTCGAATACAGAAGTCATTGCTTCGTGCTTTGTGACAAGCACGTCTGTCATACTAGCCAACAAATATGTTCGGGCCTTCTCATCAGATGAGACCCATTTCTCGTATGCCTCACGAACTCTTTGTGCGGCATAGGCAGTAGGCGCTGGAGGACATTCCTCCATAAGCACAAACTTAAGGTCCTTGGTGACCAAAATTGCATTGATATTGTGTTTCCATTTAGTGTACTTATCACCAGTTAATTTTTCATTGGCTATGATTTGTAAGAGTGCAGTTGACATGGCTGAAAAAACATAAATTAAGAATTCATTCAGTCATACATTCAAAACTTGTGCAAATATTCGGCATAAAATTAAACATGATGCATGAAAATGTTTAATGAACAAGAACAACCCTAAAAAATGTTACTACGCCACGACAATCCAACATACCACAAGCAAGTGTCGCCTTAGGATCGGTCAAATTCTTGTATGTTGGATCGAGACATTCTCAATCAAATGTTATACCAGAATAACTCTTATTCCTCTAACATTCAACCATCGTTTATTTCAGTCAGGTTTATAATTAACCAATTTAATTAAAACCTTGTGAGTGTAACCCATGATTTCAAATCTCTAGAGCTTAACTCGAGAATTGCCGCCTTAGGGTCGGTCAATCCCGAAATCCCCTCAGAAATCCTATTCGTTAGGAAGTCAACCTTGGTATTGATTCTTATGGAAACCCTCCTTAGGTAGGACGAAAGCAAAGCCGTCACGAGGCCCCACTCGAATCTCACGGTGTTGAACTAATGATGGAGACCGCGGGATATAATGTCACATATCCCTTTCCCACTCACTATTTTATTATTAGGGTTTTCTATAGTAGTTAATGCACCTAGATATTTACAAGACTAAACAGCTAACTTCAATCTAGTTGTCTAGCGCATTAACCTTTGTTTATTAGAATCTAATTCTAATTAGCTAATAAATTATTATGATTTTTAACTCTTAAAAAAAATAATATATTAGTAATAATTCTAATCTATGTAAACAATATACTAAGGCTAGAATTATTCAACATGTGTTACTAAGTTTTAACTATTAAAACTAAACACATTATTAGGCCCATTAATAAGGGATTTAATTGAATTAATCTAATATTATTAAAAAGGCCCTATTAATCTAACTAATTTAACTCTTAAAAAATAGATTAATAATTAATGAGAATTTACCAAGTTTTAACTATTAAAACTAATTTCATTAATCTGTAGCCATTTATGTGCATTGCCCATTTTAATCACATTAAAACTAAAACACATAATAAAATAGGCTAACATGCATGTATGATATATCAACATATATTTATGTGTAGGCACAACTAGTCTAAATGACATTTGTATGCATGGCAATGCTTAATCATCACATAATTAAAAGTATACATGAGTTGACTGAGTATCGTGGATTATTTAACCTACAATAATAAGAATCTAATTACAAAATATACCCAATGCATTCCTTGGTCTTCAAGTCTTCAGGGTTCTTATTTATTTTGGGCTTTTAACCAAGTCAAACTTGATAAAAAAAATTGTGACCCATCTCATGAATCAAACATAAAGCCCAAAAAATTGTGTCCAGTGAACAGTGTCCATGAACAGTACCGTATGAACAGTGCCATGAACAGTATCGCATGAACAGTGCCAATGAACAGTACCACGTGTTTCCGATCTCGCACTTTCACCATTCGTCTTCTTCATCGGATTTCTTCTTACATATTTTATAACAAAATACATTACAGAAAAAATACAACAAAGAAAATACAGTAGGAAAAATAAATATTAAAATTACATCCCGGGATTAATATTACAAAAATATTACAACCTTTTAAAAAAAATAACCCTAAATCCACGACACCATACAATTAACAATCAACTATGTTTTAAAATTAAACCATTCAATTAAAAAATAACATACAGTCAATTAAAATAGTGCCTACACATTCATACATATTAGGAGCATCGAAATCGATTCTCCTGTTCCGAAAAATTAGCACTGATACCAATTGTTAGGACCCTGGTTTATCAATCACGCAGCGGAAGGTTTAAAAAAAAAAAAATTATTTCATAAAGAAATACTGCGATTGATAAACCCCAGGATCTATTTTTCGGAACAGTAAAACAAAAGAATCGAAATCAAAACATATAAACAAGAAGAGAAGAAACAATTTTCTTCATACCTACGTAGGAGGCTCCTTCACTTTAATATGATCTGCTCCTAATTTGAACTACTTGATCTTCCTCGCTATCTCCCGGAACTGGTAACAGTGTGTGGGCACGTCACGGTATTCAGGAACCTGTATGGAAGAAGAAGAAGAGAAGAACACACAAAAACAACTCTTGTTGTTTGTATGTCTTAGGTTAGGCCACACAAAAAAAGAAAACTTTAAAATTTTTTTTTTTTTTCTTTTTGATTCTTCTTGGCCGCCACCCACTTTTGTTTCTCTTCAACTTTTTTTTTTTTTTAAGTGTGTTGTCAGGATACACTTTAGTTATTAAATATATCATATATATATATTTTAACTAAAAACCCTTTCTTTAATTATCCTTTTCAAATATATATAATATATTAAGAAAGGGATAATAAGTATTTTAAATTCAAACTTAAATTCAAATACTTAGATATTTGATTTAGTAAAAATAAAATAATCCTATTATTTTATCTTCACATAAATCCAAATATCAACTAACACAATTAATCATTAATATTGTAGACGAAGGGGACCTAATGGACCCACAGTATTTTGAGCTCTAATAATCTTTAGAAATAATTAATTAAACTCTTTAATTAATATTTCATGATTATTAATTTCGGTGTTATTCCAATAAAAACCCGAAGCTGCACTCTCTCAACTGTAGACGTTTTTACACAAACCAACAACTTTCGGTGTCCATCGATATAGCTATTACATATGGTATAATCCTCCATAAGTAGTTCATAATTAGAGCTGGGTCATAATGTCCGTTATACCCCTCTAATTATATCTTTCCTTTAAGTACCATTGATTTTCTAATGAACAATAAATCCTACATTCCTTACGGAATTAGGAGAGCGCTCATATTGTTCAAGCCCCGAATCAACCCTTAAGGGAACTACCATCTACTTCTCGCAAGAAGGAGTGGATTCCACTATTGTGTACAAACCTTCCTAGCCATAAGCCAAACCGCAATCCCAACATACAGAGCATATTGATTAGGAATGTAACTCCGACCTCACCCATGGTATATCAAAGACCGTGATCTAACCTGAAGGAGTCGATAAGACACTCAGGATTAAGATCACCCACATATAGCTATCATTAGTTGATATATATGAATCTCATCGTTAAACGGATCTTAGAGAGAGATTCATATAGATTATGGCCCAGTCCTATATGATCACATCATACAAGGTGCATCCATTCTCATATCTCCATATGAATGATCCAAGATAGGATCACTGTACATTACGAAATAGACCGCAGCTGTAGATTAACCACAAATAAAGTACCCAGCTTTATTTGCTATCTACGGACTCTTTAGATTGCTCGTTTCAAATTGCATCCATCTGTATATGATACTCATATACTCAGTTCGAAATTACATCTGGCAATCTTGGATGTTAAGTGCACATGTTATATATATAAAGTATGACACCAAATGAATGAATGTACTACTTCTTTTATTTATGTTCAAATCATATTTACAAATTACAAGCTTTAGGGCAAAAACCCCAACATTTTGTAGACTAAGGGTGGTGAATTGAGCATACATGTGCTAATTGTTTTCTCATAACAATCATGTTAAAGGTTAATTTGTATGTTTATCATGGTTTTGACATAAGTCACAAAAGAGTTATTAAAACTAGTGTGTCAACCTATTCACCCCCTCATAGGTTGTTTAGTATAAACTTGTAGGTATTTTCAGTACCTTTTCTACGTGACGATTGATGTTGCGTCGATTCTAATCCGTAAGATCTTCCAATCCAATCACGAACGTGAATCACCTAGGAGCGTGGGCTCCATTTCCTTGAATTGTGTACCTGAGGATGAATAACAAAAAACTTTTTCTTTTATTAGTCACAATAAACTTCCAAGAGAAAATGAAGAACGTTCGGTCACTTTTGAATTCTCAATCTTTTGATCGAAACTCGTGTGAACCTTATTCGAAGTTGTGCACAAAGCCTTTTGATGTAAAAGCAAGTAGTGCACTATCAAAATAAAACGTTTCTTCTCTCTTTTTCCTCTTGGCCGAAAATCACACTATGTCTAAGAGTTGGATTATTATTTTTTTCAAACAAAAGAAATAACTCTCTCCAAGAACATTAGGGGTGGCCGAATTCTATGATGGGGTATATATATGGTGGCCAAAATCCTCACTCCAAGAGAATTAGGGCTGACTGAAATCTTCCCCTAAAAATATTAGGGTTGGACGAAATCCTCTCCTAAAGAGGATTCATCCATGTAGCCAAAATCCTCTCCTAAAGTGGATTTGTGTTTCACCATAATTCCTATCAACTTTATAATCCAAACCCTAACCCAACTCTTTAGTGTATTATCCAAATTGTGACTATATCAAAGACTTCCTAATTTGACTAGAAAAATAAATACCTTTTATTTATCTACTTATCAAATACAGTCTTTGATTCTCATTATACTACCAACAATAGTATAACACTAAGAAACCTATTTCCTAGGTAGAAAAAGATTTTGACCTTTAATTAATTAATTAACTTCCATTTAATTAAACAATAAAATAAAACAATATATTAGGCTAATTTAATTAACCTTGCCACCCATGTATAAAAAACATGTGCAATATACTGTTTTCCATTTTATTAAATCCATTGGACCTTAATAAAAAGTCCACATGTGAACTAGGCCCATTCTTACTAAAAGAAACAAGTCCACATGCCTTAATACAATTCTAGATGGACCAATCAATTAGTTCGGTATAATATATCAAGTGATCCATGCAAGTCCGTGTGGATTGGGGATCTTGGCGGGCTATCTAAATTTAAGCTTCAATAAATATAACCCAATCACAATCAACAAATGATTCACTTATGTTCGATCTATTAATTTTAGTTCATTCCACTAAAGAACTAAAATTGCACTCTTAAATAAAGATAGAATAAGTAAATGTTTCTCATTCATACCCTAGACAATCTTATTAGAGATGGTGTATCCTCATGAAAAATATCAGTAATCACCAAGAGCTCATAGACCGCCTATAGCTCTCATAGTTGCTATATTTACTCATATGACCAAATTTTGAACTTGGATATTTTAACTTGTCTAGAAGCCATGTTTCAATAGACACTATCAAAAACTCAACGTTAAGATTTAATATCCAATACCTCAAAATATCCATATGATAATATTATACTCACATTTAATAAATGGAGCCACGATGTCCATATCTATAAATGAAGTCCTCTATTGATTAGCAAATGAATACCACCGAACTATCGAGAATAGACTACGCTATATAATCGTACTCATTGATAGCTCAAATGATAACACTTGTAATCATAAGTCCATCATTTATCTCAGGATTAAGATAGACTCTCCGATTGTCCTCATATTGAAAACTTTTATCCACTGACGGTTCTAGATAAAGTATTTCATTGTGATCCTATTCAATGCACCTAGTGCACTAGATTCTTTTACTCAAAGACACTTTGATGATTTTAGACTCATCATAACACATTTGATCCCACTAAATGCTAGCAAAAGAATCTACAACTTTAACAAGATAAAAGTACCCAACCTTTATCTTAAGTTGTGAACATTATTCAAGACTAACCAAAGAATTGTGTCTACCTCATACATATCCTGATGTACGAACAATTTTTCTTTTCTCATAGTCTTTTGACCCTATGATTATTTGCTTTTGACAATTATAATAATTAAACTATAAATGCTACAAGACTTGTTAAACCAGAAATCACTTTATTAATATGAAAAGATTGTCAAAAACAATATTACACTCTTGCTATTGAGCATAATCCTAACAGATGTTCTAACTACAAGTCATGTGAGAAATAAGGAAAACCCATGAATAACATACTTAGAAGATGCTAGATGATGTATGAAACAGGAAAGGATGATGGGTGTTTGTGTTTTGGTTGATAAAAATCAAGTCTTGCTTACTTTTCTTACAAGTCACTCTCTAGCTTTCAAGAAACACAAATTATAAGCTGTAGATTATCTAAGAAGAGAAAGCAACATATTTATAGAGGCCCTGAAATGAAGTGATGTCATTTTCGTAATTGGAAAACAAAAGGTCTTCACGATCGCTGCTCGTACAGCGGTACAGACAGGGTATCCATGCCGCGTTACGCCAAGTGTGTAGGCGTTGAGAACTTTCACGGTAGGGACTACTTTAGAGGCAAGGTGCACCCACCGTGGTATGCATAACAAAACATATCAGAGGTGACACCAAACATACACCGCGGTCCAAGCATGGCACCATCAGCGGTACCAGGGGCAGTACCAACCACGATAAGAGAAAGACTTCTCTTTTCAAGGCAATAAATCACACCTAGTCTATATGCAAGTTGTGCAAATGTGAGGTGAGTGAATGACATGCATAAGAATCAAAAAAGGAACACATAAGAATATTCAAGACATGTAAATGTATGAGATATGTGTGTGTGCAATCTAAATCTCTTCAATTAAGAGTCAAGACTATAAGTTCCTCAAAGTTTGATTGGCTTATTTCTATGACAAACCACAATTAGGGTTTGAATTGTAAGAGTAGCTTAAGTGATTGATGATCAAGCTCAAGGCCCTCTCAAGAATTCAAGGTGATAAGCACTCCAAAGGTATATTCTCTAGTGCTTAGCTTTCATTGAAGAGTGAAACTAAATATAGCACGGTGTGTATAAAACTATCTAGAGGGGGGGGGGGGGGGGGGGGGTGAATAGATTTTATGCTTTTTACCCAATTTTTCGTGTTAGTCAAAATTACGAAAATGCCCTCAAGATAATATAAACAAGCAAGTGTAATATGGTGTGGAAATTAAAACAACACTTGATTTTTACGTGGAAACCCTCACGGGAAAAACCACGGGCTATGTAAGTAAGCCACACTCGAACCTCGAATCCACTAAATGTGCAAACGATTACAACCTAATCCCGGAAGTAATCACACACCTACCTAATCCCGATATGAGTGAACCTAGTCCAATTTGCTTGTGATCTAAGCAACCTAATCCCGGATGCTACACACAAGACTTACTTTCTCTATGAAGAGAATACAACCCTAAGTGAATATATGTGAATATCCAAAATGCAACATAGAGCAAGGGAAACCCTATATGCTTATCTAAGATGTTTAATATGCAATTAAGAACAATCCTAGATATCAAAACTAAATGACATGTCAATTAGTTTAGCTAAACAATATTAAGCACAAAACCTAATAAGCTAGCACAATACAACTTCTCAAACATACATCATACTTATCTCAAACTTGTATTCAAAGTATATAAAATAACATACAAGTAATTAATTGAGATTTCTTAGTTAAGAAAGACACAAAATATGTAAGATATTAGTGAAAAACTTACCAAGCAAAGTATGATGAAGAATCCATGCAAGATGACATCTAGATGATCTAAGATGATGCTAGATGATGATTGATGATCATGAAAAAGTGTTTGAGATGATAAAAATGAGTTCTTGGAATTTTTCTTCTCTTTGAAAAATATCCTAAGTATGAAATCTGAATATGAACTCTTGTGATTGACCTAAAGTCAAAGTGGCATATATATAGGGTGTCAAGATGAAGTGTGGTCGTTTTGATAAGTGACACCAAAATTGCCTTGGGCGCTGTATGTAGAGCGCCCCTTGTACAGCGCCTGTACAGCGCCCTTGCTCTGTTTTCACAAGAAAACAGAGGGGCACTGTACGAACAGCGCTTTGTACAGCGCCCGTACAGCGCCCATCCAAAATGCATCAGACCTGATGCATTTAAATGGCATTTTTGCATCAGGTCTCATGGGCGCTGTTCACAACAGCGCTTTGTAGAGCGCTTTGAACAGCGCCCTTTGCAAAGAAGGAATCCCAAGATTATGCATGATAAGGCAATGGGCAATGCAAGATGCAATCAACCTAACATGCAAGAAGAGATGTTAATGAGCATTAAAGCACACAAATAAGACACACAACATACAAGGATTAAACATATGCATGAGTTGTGAGTGTGTGCAACTATCTCTTCAAGACAAGTAAGCACTTAGAGTATTACCTTTGGTGTTTGTCAATAGTGAGGTCTTCAAAGGGCCTAAGCAATAACAACAACATCTAAGCTACCCTTACAAAGAATCCCAACATATGGTTTGATCACGAAATAAGCCAATTAAAAACTACGGGAATCCTTACAAAGAGATTTAGTTGCACACACACACACTACTTATGGTTGCATATGTATGCCTTGCTCTTGTGTGCATTCTCTTCACATGTCACATTTCACACTTGCACTTTGTTATTTTATTTTGTTGTGTGTTAGTGTGTCTAGTAATTCGTTTCCCGAATATTGTTTGGAAATGTCCACGCATGCACGATGGTGTGCTTGGTTTAGCACGATGATCGCCTTAGGAGAATGCTCTTGGCTTCTCATTTGGTTTCACCAAAATTGGTGGAACGGCGGTTTGATCGGCGGTCATGGCCGCCGAATGAAACCATCGTTTAAGTCTAGAAGGTTTTGGTGCTTTTTTACGGTTATGATTGGCAACCACGACCGCCATTCGAAATCATCGTTTAGACCTGATCAATTTTATCTCTCGGGTCTATTTTTGCGGTTGTGATCAGCAGTTATGAAACCGTCGAAGATCCCCTGTTCTCTCGGGACTCAATTCAACGGTTGGATCAGCAGTTTTGAAACCGTCGAATGAAACCGCTGATGGCGCGTTTCAGGGACAAACTTGTCTTTTCACATGCCCTGTTCTTGATGTCTATAAATACATCATTATCTCATTCTCTGAACTTAGTTCTTTGACTCCAAGAACCCTAAAGAGAAAAAGAGAGATACTTGAGAGAAAATCAATCAAGAACTCACATTTAAACACTCAAAGCCATTTTCATATGCATTAAAATTCATCTAGCATTTTCTAGCAAATCTAGGATGCTTGCTTGCATGGGTCTTACTCAACACACAAGTTTTGGTAAGTTTTTCACTAATTTCATCTAATCTTAGTGTTTTACTTAGCTAGACATCTCTTTAATTACTTGTATATTCTTAAATGATATTCTTATTGTAAGTAATTAAATACTCAAGGCGTGTTTAATATATAAAGCTAGAGGGGGGGTGAATAGATTTTAGCTAATTATTACCCAATTTTCGTGTGCATGTCAATTTTACGAAAATACCCCTAGCAAGTCAAATATACATACAAGTGTAATAAGATGCGGAAATAATAAATGACACTTGATGTTTACGTGGAAACCCAACCACTGGGAAAAAACCACGGCCTGTTTAGTGCGCCACACTCGGAACTCGAAATCACTAATTGAAATGAAGTTTACAACCTATGTAGACCTCGTCTAACACTCCGGTCTGTAACCCCTCACTTCTACCCAGCAGGCCTTTATTAGCAACCCTATTCCAATTTGCTCGATCCTCGCTAGTCACTACTTGTAATGATGTTTACAGCCTAATCCCGGTCTGTAACCCACCACTACTACCCGCAGGCCTGTAATAGCAACCCTAGACCAAGACTTCAATCTCTCAAAAGAGATGCACAACCCTATGTGAATATGTATGAATATTCAATTAACAAACAAGGCTAGGGAACCTTAGATGCTTATCTAGGATGATGATATATTCAAATTAAATCAACCCTAGATATCAATTGCTAAATGACATGTCAAATAGCATAGATAATCATAGATTATAAAAACCTAGATATCTATCAAAAACAACACTCAATCAATTCATCACAATTAATCTCTTTTCTTGTATTTAGCATATGATCTAAAACATACAAGTAATTTAAAAGAGATGGCTTGGTATTTAAAATACTAAAATAAGATGAAATTAATCAAAATCTTACCAAGCAAGTTGTGATGATGCAAACCCATACATGGATGCACTCTATATAGACATAGGAGATGCAATATGAAATTTGATGCAAAAGGGGTTTGATTTGAGTGGTTAAAGGTGAGTTCTTGATTTGATTTTCTCTCAAAATCTATATTTGAAGTTTAGGGTTCTTAAGAGTAAAAGAACTTGTTCAGATAATGAGAAAGTGTGATATTTATAGACATCAAGAACAGGGCAAGTGAAAAGACAATTTTGCCCCTGAATCACACTATCGTAGTTGCTCTGTGGCTCAACTGCTGCGGTTGCACAACCGCGGCACTAGAACCGCGGCACTGACTTGCTGTCGCTCGAACGCCGCTGTCACAAACCGCGGCACTGAAACCGCGGCGAAGCATCACAGCACAAAGCTTGATTTTCAAGCGACTCAAAACATGACCAAACGACATCGAAACCTTTCATATAATATACCGTTGGAAAGGTATGGAAGTCTAATTTCTACTCCAATTAACAAAACATTATTTGGATAACTGTAGAAAAAGTTATGGTCATTTGAGTGACCAAAGGTCAGATTCGGATAACAGCTGTGATGCCCTGTTTTAGTGGTCACTTTGGAAATTTCAAAACCAATCCAAACGGTCATGAAATATTACGAATAATATACCGTTGGAAAGGTATGAGAGTCTAGTTTGTCCAGAATTTTACAAAACTCAATTTCAATATTTTCATAAAAAGTTATGGTCACAAGACCATACAAAGGTCAGTTTTGAAAACACTTAAAACCTTGAAATCCAATCTTTTGAAACTAGACACTTACTCCAAATAACCAAACCAAATCTAACACTTATCCAAGAGAAGAATGAGACCTTCTCAAGTGGTCAACCATCACGCTAAGACATGCACACCATCGTGCAAGCGCGGACTTTTCCAATCACACAAACGGAAACGAATTACACCACACTTAAGACTAACATACATGAAGTGCACGTGTGGGTATTGAATGCATCATAATGCCTATCATGTCATGGCATTTCATAGAACAAGATGCAATCAATTAAATGCAAGAAGAGATATTGAATAATCAATAAAGCACAATGCACACAAAATATAAACACAACATTCAAGAATAAGAGTTATGCATGTTGTGTGTGTGTGCAACTATATCTCTTCAAGGCAAAGTAAGCACTAGATATACCTTTGGTGCTTGTCCTCTTGAGGTCTTGGAAAGGGTCTTTGATCTTCAACAAATCACTTAGACTACCCTTACAAACAAACCCCAACTTGTGGTTTGCCCACGAAATAAGCCAATCAACAAAACGGGAATCCTTACAATCTCCCCCTTTAGCTATTTCGTGACAAAACCACCACTCACATTGATTCCTCACAACATAATAGAAACTACAGGTCTACTATGATATTCTACTTTACAAAGAGATAAGATAAATAGTCTTGAAGTCTTCAATCTCAAGTAGAACAATCAATCCCTGAAAGCACAGTTTCTATACTTTCCAATACAAGAAAAGGTGAGATGAATCAAGTGAGATAAAACAAGCATTTGCATTTAAGAATTTAAGTACAACATCATGCAATGTATGTATGTGCAAATGCTCCCCCTCAAAGGGTTACTCCCCCTCAATAAGTATTCTCCCCAACATGCACAATTGCTACTACAATTTGCAACTCCCCTTACCACAACCTACTCCCCCTTTTTGTCATGATATAGACAAAGGAGTAGTCCCCAACCAGGTCACTCAAGGCAAAGAGAGATAGTAGCATTCTAGAATTTGCATAATCAATATAAGTCACTTTATGCAATCTCAATTTATTGGAGAGAAACAAGGAGATTTATTTAAAGAAAATGTGTGAATCAAAAAATTGCTTTGCATATAAGACATGTAGCATTTAAGTCCAAAATACCATGGTATTTGGCAAAGCAAATGACAAAGGTTTTTAATATGAATTCAAACCAATTTCACCAATGTCATGAGAGAAGCAAGGATATAGGTTTTCATTGATTTCAATATAAGAACAACTATATCCAACTTTATAAGCCAAACATGTCATGAGCAACTTTGCACCCTACTTGATTTTTCCGGATAAGATATCCGTATGATAGTAGACATGTTCAACCAATAAAGAAAGAGAAACATTTGGATTGTAAAATCCTTGAATGGATACAAGATCCTTTTTCATTTGAGTCTCATAAGCTTTTTCACACATTTTTTGCAGTTAAGAAATGCAATCATCAAAACATGCTTTTTAAGATTAGCATTTAGCATGTCATTTAACAATCATCATGTCATGGAGATCATTATAGGTCATTCAAATTTTATCTTATGTATATATCTCCTAGTCCAAAAATGCATGTTTGAACATAAATATGACATGGATTGCAATACAAGCATTGATCACACTTATTGAATAGAAAATATATATACATAGTGTAACCAAGCTTACTCAAGCAACAAAAAGAGAAGCATAAGATATTTCAAATTTTTTGCAAGTGACAAGAATGCAAAATAGCTCTCTTTGCTCAAGTTCCCCATATGGGGTCAATTTTCCATACCTCTTCAAAGAAGGGTATGAGGTCCTATGGACCTACCAAGTCCTTTGGACTTAGTTGAACCTATTTGAGACTTGTTAGTCTCGTAGCAAGCGGGTTCATCTTTTCTAATCCACTTAGGTGTCTCAATAACATACCTAGTGGTCATAGGTTCTAGAGTTCTAGAAGGCGAAAGATCATGCAAATGATTTTCTTCCTTTTTAAGGACATGCATCTTAGCTCTAGCCTTTTTCTTTTCAATCATGCATATAAGATTACATATTTAAATATAATGCAAGCAACTTGGTCTAACATGACCATCTATACCACAAGGACAAGAGGGGATAAGATTAGGAATTATACCATTCCCTTGAGCATGCAAATGTGCTTTCCCTTGTCGTTGTGGTTGTCTTGGTAGTTGGATAGGATCTCTCCTCCTTTGTTGATGACCAAGACAACGTTGCTTGCTCGGTTAAGCTTGCATGATTGAGCACTTCCCTTTTAGGATTGTAGGTTGAGGGAAGTTAGCCTTCTTGGTTGGTTAGACCAAGATTGAGGAAGGCTTGGGCTTGAAGCTCATTGGTGATGTGAGCAACTCCCTTTCATCTTCGTTTCCTCTCTCACCTTAGAGGGACATCTCCTCATCGGAGTCAATTTCTTCTCTCACAAAATCACTCATAGTGTTTGCGTTGAATGAATGCAAATGAGAAGAATGCAAAATGTATGAAATCAATCAAATACATACAAAATGCAAAACACACCAAAAATGAGCTTGGATCTCCTAAGTATATCTAGGAACCCGCTCTGATACCAATTGTAAGTAATTAAATACTCAAGGCGTGTTTAATATATAAAGCTAGAGGGGGGGGGGGGGGGGGGGGTGAATAGATTTTAGCTAATTATTACCCAATTTTCGTGTGCATGTCAATTTTACGAAAATACCCCTAGCAAGTCAAATATACATACAAGTGTAATAAGATGCGGAAATAATAAATGACACTTGATGTTTACGTGGAAACCCAACCACTGGGAAAAAACCACGGCCTGTTTAGTGCGCCACACTCGGAACTCGAAATCACTAATTGAAATGAAGTTTACAACCTATGTAGACCTCGTCTAACACTCCGGTCTGTATCCCCTCACTTCTACCCAGCAGGCCTTTATTAGCAACCCTATTCCAATTTGCTCGATCCTCGCAGTCACTACTTGTAATGATGTTTACAGCCTAATCCCGGTCTGTAACCCACCACTACTACCCGCAGGCCTGTAATAGCAACCCTAGACCAAGACTTCAATCTCTCAAAAGAGATGCACAACCCTATGTGAATATGTATGAATATTCAATTAACAAACAAGGCTAGGGAACCTTAGATGCTTATCTAGGATGATGATATATTCAAATTAAATCAACCCTAGATATCAATTGCTAAATGACATGTCAAATAGCATAGATAATCATAGATTATAAAAACCTAGATATCTATCAAAAACAACACTCAATCAATTCATCACAATTAATCTCTTTTCTTGTATTTAGCATATGATCTAAAACATACAAGTAATTTAAAAGAGATGGCTTGGTATTTAAAATACTAAAATAAGATGAAATTAATCAAAATCTTACCAAGCAAGTTGTGATGATGCAAACCCATACATGGATGCACTCTATATAGACATAGGAGATGCAATATGAAATTTGATGCAAAAAGGGGTTTGATTTGAGTGGTTAAATGTGAGTTCTTGATTTGATTTTCTCTCAAAATCTATATTTGAAGTTTAGGGTTCTTAAGAGTAAAAGAACTTGTTCAGATAATGAGAAAGTGTGATATTTATAGACATCAAGAACAAGGCAAGTGAAAAGACAATTTTGCCCCTAAATCACACTATCGCAGTTGCTCTGTGGCTCGACTGCCGCGGTTGCACAACCGCGGCACTAGAACCGCGGCACTGACTTGCTGTCGCTCGAACGCCGCTGTCACAAACCGCGGCACTGAAACCGCGGCGAAGCGTCACAGCACAAAGCTTGATTTTCAAGCAACTCAAAACATGACCAAACAACATCGAAACCTTTCATATAATATACCGTTGGAAAGGTATG
This sequence comes from Acer saccharum, assembly GCA_030490815.1. NCBI lineage: Eukaryota > Viridiplantae > Streptophyta > Magnoliopsida > Sapindales > Sapindaceae > Acer > Acer saccharum. Next base: position 38,897,881 of record CM059869.1, read on the forward strand.
GAAGTCTACTTTCTACTCCAATTAACAAAACATGATTTGGATAACTTTAGAAAAAGTTATGGTCATTTGAGTGACCAAAGGTCAGATTCGGATAACAGCTGTGATGCCCTGTTTTAGTGGTCACTTTGGAAATTTCAAAACCAATCCAAACGGTCATGAAATATTATGAATAATATACCGTTGGAAAGGTATGAGAGTCTAGTTTGTCCAGAATTTTACAAAACTCAATTTCAATATTTTCATAAAAAGTTATGGTCACAAGACCATACAAAGGTCAGTTTTGAAAACACTTAAAACCTTGAAATCCAATCTTTTGAAACTAGACACTTACTCCAAATAACCAAACCAAATCTAACACTTATCCAAGAGAAGAATGAGACCTTCTCAAGTGGTCAACCATCACGCTAAGACATGCACACCATCGTGCAAGCGCGAACGTTTCCGATCACACAAACGGAAACGAATTACACCACACTTAAGACTAACATACATGAAGTGCACGTGTGGGTATTGAATGCATCATAATGCCTATCATGTCATGGCATTTCATAGAACAAGATGCAATCAATTAAATGCAAGAAGAGATATTGAATAATCAATAAAGCACAATGCACACAAAATATAAACACAACATTCAAGAATAAGAGTTATGCATGTTGTGTGTGTGTGCAACTATATCTCTTCAAGGCAAAGTAAGCACTAGATATACCTTTGGTGCTTGTCCTCTTGAGGTCTTGGAAAGGGTCTTTGATCTTCAACAAATCACTTAGACTACCCTTACAACCAAACCCCAACTTGTGGTTTGCCCACGAAATAAGCCAATCAACAAAACGGGAATCCTTACACTTATATACAAGATAAAGATGGTTGTGTTGTTTTTATTGAGTGTTGCTTTTTGATAGCTAAACTTAGGATTGATTAATCTATGTTAGCTATGCTTTATGCCGTGTCATATAGCACTTGATATCTAGGATTGATTTTATTGACATCTTTTAAATCCTAGATAAGCATTTAGTGTAACCTAGCATTACTTGCATATTTGGATATCTTTGCATATTCACTTAGGTTGTTTAATCTCTTTAGTGAGAACTAAGTCTTGTGGCTAAGGTTGCTTAGGCCGCAAGCAAATTGGACTAGGTTCACTTTTATAGGCCTGCGGGTAGTAGTGGTGGGTTATATACCGTGAGAGGTTAAGGTCAACCTAGGTTGTAAACACCATTGCAATTAGTGGATTCGAGATTCGTGTGTGGCGCACATAACATTCTGTTGTTTTTCCTTGTTGAAGGTTTCCACGTAAAAATTAAGTGTTATTTAAATTCTGCACTTTACACTTGATTTATTGCTTTGACTAGATTGGGGTATTTTCGTAATATTGACTAATCGCGAAAATCGGTATTAATCGTTTAAAATCTATTCACCCCCTCTAGATAGTTTTATACACACCGTGCATTATTAGTTTCAATTGGTATCAAAGTGGGTTCCTAGATATACTTAGGTGATCCTTTGCTCATTTTGGTGTGTTTTGCATTTTGTGTGATTTTTGATCATTCATACATTTGCATTCATTCGTATACACTATGAGTGGAAACGGTGGAAATGGTGGTGGCAACGAGGGTTCTTCTAGCACGAGACCTCCTTTACTCACCGGGTTGTATTATGTCTCTTGGAAAAGGCGAGATAGAGTCGTATATTTACCAAATCCATGATAGGGCATGGATGGTAGTTGAAGACGGCTACACATCACCGATGATGACTCTTATGGGTGGAGTAGAGGATGTTCTCAAACTTAAGGCGCAATGGAACGCGCAAGAGTTTGAAGCATCTAAGTGGAATATGAAGGCAATGCATGCCATCCTATGTGCAATGGATGAGAATCAATATAAATTGATTCAAAACACTAGGATAGCTAAGGAGGCATGGGATATCCTAGAAGTTGCACATGAGGGAACCGAAATGGTTAAGGACTCAAAGCTTTAAGTTTTTCAAACTCAATTCGAGATGCTAAAGATGTAGGAGAATGAGTGCTTCAATGACTTTGAGATCAAGTTGATGGACATAGTCAACCAAAGTCATCAACTTGGTGATCCTTATTTAGATAGGAGGATCAAGCATAAAATTATGAGATCTCTACCCAAAAGATTTGAGTCCAAGGTTACGGCTTTAGAAGAAAATAGTGGGTACAAGGATATGAAGCCGAGTGAGGTGATTGAGAGACTTCTAGCTTATGAGTCTAGGAAGGGTCCTACCTCCACACCTCTTAAAAAGCAAAATGGAATTGCTTTGAAAGCCTCCAAAGTTGAGAATGAGGAGAATGATGACTCGGACGAAGACATGGCCTTGTTGATGAGAAGGTTCAAGAAATTCTACAAGTCCGAGAAGAAGGGTTTTGGATCCAAGGGCCAAGACTTGAATAAAAAGACTCATTTCAAGAGGTTTGAGCCTAGGTAAGAGAGGAGTGAAAGGAAAGGGATCCAATGCTTTGATGTGGTGGCATAGGACACATTGCTCCCGATTGTGGAAATTTGAAGAACAAGAAAGGGAGAGTGATGGCCGCCACTTGGAGTGGAAGTGATGACTCCGATGAGAGAGATAACTATTCGGATGATGAAGAACTTATGGCTAACTTTGAAACAAATTACGGTGTGTTGAATATTAATCTAGGGGGGGTGAATAGATTTTAACCAATTTTACCCAATTTTCGTTAATAGCCAAGTTGACAAAAATACCCCTAACTAGTCACAATAATATAACAAGTGTAATATGTGCGGAATTTAAATAACACTTAAAATATACGTGGAAACCCTCACAGGAAAAACCATGGGCTGGTAAGTGCGCCACACTCGAACCTCGAATCTACTAATGGTAAAGGAATTACAACCTAATCCCGGTATATAATCCACCACCACTACCTAATTCCGGTACAATTGCTTGTGATTTAAGCTACCTAATCCCGAAAGCTACACAAGTCTTACTTCTCAATGAAGAGAAAATATGTCCTCTGTGAATATATGATGATATTCAAAGAGCAAACAAAGCTAGGGAACCTTAGATGCTTATCTAGGATGTTAAAATGACAATTAATACAATCCTAGATATCAAGAGCTAAATGACATATCATAAAGCTTAGCTAAACATAGATTAAGCAATCCTATGAAGCTATCACAATACAACACTCAATCAATACCACACATACAATCTCTATCTTGTAATTAGAATAATATTCTAAGAGCATACAAGTGATAAAGGAGATGGCTTGCTAAGAAAGACACTAAAATTAGGTGAAGTTAGTGAAAACCTTACCAAGCAAAATGTGATATTGCAAAACCATGCATGGATGCATCCTATATAGTCATATATGATGCTTGATGAACTTTGATGCACAAAGGAATGACTTTGAGTGTTTAAAGGTGAGTTCTTGTGAATTTTTTCTCTTGAAATATGTTATAAGAGAAAAATATGCTTTTGGAACTCTTAGGACGACCTAAAAACATAGAGTCATATATATAGATGACTTAAACAAAGTGAGGTCGTTTTGGAAAAATCACACCAGTTTTTGCTTTGTGCATTAGTGAGTGCGCTGGTCGAGTAGTGCACAACCTATGTTTGCACGGTGCGCTGGTGGAGCTGCGCAGATGAGGGGCGTACAACCAGCGGCAAACATCTAGGGAAGTTGCACTGGTGTGGGCTACGCATGATGACTGGCGCACGACCAGCAACAGACCTCTGGAGAAGCTGCGCTAGTGTGGGCGCTGGTCCGGCATTGTACGAGTAGCACACTGCGCTGGTTGTGCGCGGGTAATGTGACCAGTGCACTGCACACTTCCTTCACACTCACACACAAATTGTGCAAGAGTAAAAAGGTGAAGAGAATGCATCATAATACCTAACATGACATGGCATTTTAATCACAAGATGCAATCAATTTAATCAAGCAAGAAGAGTTATTAAAAACATGAATGCACACAAATATAAACACACAACATATAAGAATAAGAAATATGCATGAGTTGTGAGTGTGTGCAACTACATCTCTTCAAAGCAAGTAAGCACATAGAAATTTACCTTTGGTGCTTCTTCTCTTGAGGTCTTGAGAGCCTAAGCTACCCTTACATCAAACCCCAATATGTGGTTTGTCCATGAAATAAGCCAATCAATAAATGAGGACCTTACAATCTCCCCCTTTGGCTATTTCGTGACAAAACCACCACTCACATTGATCCTCACAACAAATTAAAGCAACGGGATATTCTACATTACAAAGAGATATTTAAAGAGTAAAAAAAAACTTTAAGTCTTCAATCTCTTGTAGAACTATCAACCCTTCAAAACAAAAACAATTACACTTTCCAAAACAAGTGTATGTGAGATGATCAAATGAAAATAAAACAAGCATTTGCATTTAAGAATTTAAGCACAACATCATGCAATGTATGTGAATGCAATGCTCCCCCTCAAAAGGTTACTCCCCTTCAATATGTAAGCTCCCCAACATGCACATTTGCTACTTACAATTAGCAACTCCCCTTACCACATTCTACTCCCCCTTTTTGTCATGATATAGACAAAGGAGTAGTCCCCAACCGGGTCACTTATAACAAAAAGAGATAGTAGCATACTAGATAATTGCATAATCATATAAGCCACTTTATGCAACTCAATCAATTGGAGAGAAACAAGGAGATTTATTTCATGAAAATGTGTGAATTAAAAATGTTTTGCATACAAGACATGTTTCATTCAAGTCCAAAATACAATGGTATTTGGCAAAGCAAATGACAATGGTTTCCAACAGAATTCAAACCAATTTCATCATTTGTCATGAGTAAAGTAAGGATATAGAGATTTTATTGATTTCAATTTAAGAGCAACTATATCTAACTTTATAAGCGAAACATGGCATAAGCGACTTTTTGCACCTTATTTGATTTTTTCGGGTGAGATACCCGTATGATTGTAGCCATGTTCAACTAATAAAGAAAGAGAGACATTTAGATTGTAAAGTCCTTTGAACGGATACAAGATCCTTTATTCATTTTAGTCTCATTAGCTTTTCACACATTGTTTTGCATTTCAATATTGCAATCATCAATTCATGCCTTTTCATTTGAGCATGTCATTTGAATTTCATGCTTTTCATATTTCATTAGCATGTTATTAAAGAATCGTCATGTCATGGAGATAACTTTAGGTCATTCAAAATGTACTTCCTATGTAGATCTCCTAGTCCAAAAATGCATGTTTGAACATAAATATGACATGGATTGTAGTCAACGCAAGGCTCACACTTATTGAAGAAAATATCATTTAACATATGTGCAACCAAGCTACTCAAGCAATCAACAAAGAAGCATAAATTTTTTCAAATTTTTGCATGCGACAAGTATGCAATAGCTCTTTTTGCTTGAGTTCCCCATATGGGGTCAATCACCATAACGTTTCAATGAAGGGCATGAGGTCCTAAAGACCTACCAAGTCCATTGGACCTAGTTGAACCTATGGGAGACATATTAGTCTCGTAGCAAGTGGGTTTATCTTTTTTCATCCACTTAGGTGATATAATTTCAATCCTAGTGGTCAAAGGTTCAAGAGTTCTAAGTGTCATAGGATCATGTAAATGGATCTTATCCTTCCTATGAACATGCATTCTAGCTCTACACCTTTTCTTTTCAATCATGCTTTTAGCTCTACACAATTTAATGTAACGAAAGCAATTTGGTCTAATATGACAATCAATACCACAAAAATGACATGTAGAGATGAAGTTAGGAATCATACCATGTCCTTGTGCATGCATATGAGCCTCCCCATGTCTTTGTGGTTGTCTTGGTTGTTCAATAGGATCTCTCTTTCTTTGTTGTTGACCAAGACTTGGTTGCTTCCTTGGTTTAGTTTGCATGATTGGTCTCTTCCCTTGATGGATTTGAGGTTGAGGGAAGTTAGTATGAGGAACTCTTGTAGGTTGAGCTTGAGGTTGTCTTCTTGAAACTACCTTCACTTATGCACTATAAGAGCGTTGTCTTAGATCAATCTTATTTCTAGGAGTTTGCACGGGTGAAGCTTCTTTGTTACCTAAGCTCTTGACAAACATGTCATCTTCAAAGCCAAGACCTCTCTTGTCACAGGGGCTTTTTCCAACACTCAACATATGGTTGAGTTTTTCCGTGCTAGAGGCCATCTTAGCCATCAATTCTCTAGAATCTTTAAGCTCCCCTTTCAACCCTTCTTCATTCCTCTTAGATAAAGCGAACTCATCCTTTAGCTTATCTTCATCCCTCATGGATCTTACAACTTCTTTACTCAAGTGGTCCACTTGTGTTGAAAGCTCAAGGTTTTCTTCCTTCAAATTTTGAATCTCCTTTTCATTCATTATCCTATAGCTTTCAAACCTTTTCAAGTAGTCTTCACGATCCATATTCTCCACACTTCCATATGTGGAGTGAGATGACGAATTTCCTGTAGGGAAAAACGCATGCATGTAACAGAAGCGAGACTAAAGAGGTTTTAGTATAGTTTAAATTTTTTCCATAAGTTGAACCTTAACCCTTTAATTAATTAACATATATGATTAAAAGTATCGTACCTTTGTTGCGTGATCCGATTGACATTGCGTCGATGGTAATCCGTAAGATCTTCCAATCCAATCACGAACGTGAATCACCTAGGAGCGTGGTCTCCCTTCTCTTTGAATTATGTACCTGAGGATGGATAACAAAACTTTTTCTTTTTCGTTAGTCACTAAACCTCCAGGAGATAACAAAGAACGTTCCGGTCACTTTTGAATTCTCAATCTAATGATTGAAACTCACGTGAACCTTATTCGAAGTTGTGCACAAAGCCTATTGATATATAAGCTACTAGTGCACTATCGAAGTAAAACGATCTCTTCTCTTTTTCTCTCTTGGCCGAAATCTCACACTAATGTTTAGAGTTGGATTTTATTTTTCTCAAGCAAAAGAAAATATCTCTCCAACCTAAGACCTAGGGGGTGGCCGAAATCTATATATACATATACATAGGGTGGTCGAATTCCCTCTTACTTTTAATTAGGGTTGGTTGAATCCTATGATAGGAAATCTAGAAGGTGGCCGAAATCCTCACTCTAAGAGGATTTGAGTTTCACCCATATTCCTATCAATCTTTAGACTCCAAACCCTAATCCAACTCTTTAGTGTATTTGTGACTATATCAAAGACTTCCTAATTTGACTAGATAAATAAAATCATTTTATTTATCTTATTATCAAATAAAGTCTTTTATTCTCATTATACTACCACAATAGTATACTACTAAGAAACATATTTCCAAGTCAGAAAAAGATTTTGATTTTTAATTAAATAATCAATCAATCAATTAATTAATTTCCATTTAATCAAATAATAAAATAAAATAATATATTAGACTTTTATTTAAGCCTTGCCGCCCATATAGACATACATGGGCCATATATTATTTTCTCATTTCATTTAATCCATTGGACCTTAATTAAAAGGCCCACATGTGAACTAGGCCCAATCTTACTAAAAGAAACAAGTCCACATGCCTTAATACAATTCTAGATGGACCCATATATTATTCAGGTAGAATATATCAAGTGATCCATGCAAGTCCATGTGGATTGGGGATCTTGGCGGGCTATCCAAATTTAAGCTTCGATAGACATAACCCAATCACAATCAACAAATGATTCATTTAGGTTCGATCTATTAATTTTAGTTCATTCCACTAAAAAACTAAAATTGCACTCTTAAATAAAGATAGAACAAGTAAATGTTTCTCATTCATACCCTAGACAATCTTATTGGAGATAGTGAATCCTCGTGAATAATATCAGTAATCGCCAAAAGCTCATAGAACGCTTATAACTCTCCAAGTTACCATATTTACTCATATGACCACATTTTGAACTTGGATATTTTGACTTGTTTAGAAGCCATGTTTTCAATAATCACTATCGAAAACTCAACGTTGAGATTTAATATCCAATACCTCAAAACATCCATATGATGATATTATACTCTCATTTAATAAATGGAGCCATGATGTCCATATTTATAAATGAAGTCCTCTATCGATTAGCAAATGAATACCACCAAGCTATCGAGGATAGACTATGCTATATCATTGTACTCATTGATAGCTCAAATGATAACACTTGTAACCATAAGTCCATCATTTATCTCAGGATTAAGATAGACTCTCCGATTGTCCTCATAATGAAAAGACTTTTATCTACTGACGGTTCTAGATAAAGTATTTCATTGTGATCCTATTCAATGCACCTAGTGCACTAGATTCTTTTACTCAAAGACACTTTGATGATTTAGACCCATCATTACACTTTTGATCCCACTCTAATGCTAGCAAAAGAATCTACAACTTTAACAAGATAAAGGTGCCCAACCTTTACCTTAAGTTGTGAACATTATTCAAGACTAACTAAAGAATTGTGTCTCCCTTATACATATCCAGATATACGAACAATTCTTCTTTTCTCATAGTCTTTTGACCTTATGATTATTTACTTTTGACAAATATAATATTCAATCCATAAATGCTATAAGATTTGTTTAAAACAGAAATCACTTTATTAATATGAAAAGATTGTCAAAAACAATATTACACTCTTGCTATTGAGCATAATCCTAACATTTCCAACACTTGAGTCATCTCATATACCTTCCATCTCTCCTATGGAGTCATTTTTCTCATCAAGACCTTCACCCTGGTCACTTGATGTAATATGAGTCATACCCCAATGAGTAGCTACACCAACCACCTTTATAGCTACTTCTTCATCTATTCCTTCTATGGGATTACTAGTTAAGGCATCATTGCCATCTACTTCAACTTTTACACAAGTGGCACCAAATGCCGTGTAGTTAATGGCAAGTTCTTTATCACTTGAAGACTTATCTCCTTCACTAGAGTCATTACTACCACTCCAAGTGGCGGCCATCACTTTTCCCTTCTTCTTGTCCGTGCAATTAGCACAATCGGGGGCGAAGTGTCCTATGCCACCACACTCATAGCATTGGACCTCTTTCTTTTCGTTCTTCTCTTGCCTAAGCTCAAACTTGTTAAAGGGACCCTTTTTCTTCAAGTCTTGGCCGTTTGATCCAAAGCCCTTCTTCTCGAACTTGGCAAACTTCTTGAATCTTCTCAACAATAATGCCATGTTTTTGTCCGAGTCATCCTTCTCCTTTTCCACCTTGGAGCTCTTCAAAGCTAGATTCTTTTTCTTCTTAGGAAGTGAGGTGGTAGCTGATGAGGTCGTTTGTGCACATCAAAACAATATATATATGTGATCTTTTTGAAAATAATGTTTTACCACTTTGGAATCCTTTAGGATAGAAAACTTAGTAAATGGTAAGCTAGATTCTTTCCACAGGGAAATGAAGTAATATGTTAGATTGATTAACTAAACTAAGATGCGAAAATATAAATCATAATAAGTGGATAGTGTGTGGTTTAATGTACCACCAAAAATACATAAAGTAAAAGTAACAAAAGTGATAGGCAAAATAGAAGCTCAACAATCTAAGATAAGAAAAGTGGGTGAAATCAATTAAGAGATACGCTAGGGAATTAATGAAGTTGCAAGTGGATTAGGGGTGCTTTTTAAACTATCTTAAAGAACCAATCTCATATGAATTAACCTCAAAACAAGGTTTGGATTATTGTGGTTGGTATTCCCTACCATAATCCATCCTATTCATTGAATTCTTTAATCAAATAAGGTTGTCAATTCAAAGGTGATTATATAATAGATTATTCTAACAAGATTATGATTAATAGGTTGATATACAAATTGATCATATAGTGACAAGAATCTAAAGATATAATAAAATAGAAAATACATAGAGATTCAATTAAAATATAGTCAAGCAAACCCCAAGTCCAAATGTTTCTAACACCAACCCCCTAGATTGGGGGTTTTAGCTACACACATTTACAAATAGGAAAAGAGAGTAATAAATGAGGAAATCACCCGTAGGTCACCTTCTTTAATGTTCAATCCTTTCCCTCCTTAGATGCTCTTTTGTGTAAAGTGTGATGTATGTCAAATGGTGTGTGACTAAGGTAATATAGTGAAGAATATGGTAAGAGAGGAATGGTTTGGTGAGGTAGGATAGATTTGGTGTTGAGTGTTTAATGGAAAAGGTAGTTCAAGGCTAGAAATGGAGGAATTTGGAGGTGGGAATTATGGAAGAGAAACTAGGTCTAAAAATGCTAAGAAAAAGTGTGCTTTCTAAAACTCTGTATATTTTTTTTATCTCTTCAAACTCAGAGATGAGGGATATTTATATCGGTCTTAATTTTGTACTGAAAATTGCTTGGAAAGTTGATGTGGAGGGAATGTCGCCATTTGTGTAGCCATGGCGACCTCATGGTGACATACTGTTATGCATTCTAAGATCAAATTGTCGCCACGAACATCATCTTTCTTGCCCTTTGCAAATGGCGACACTGAGGAATTTGGGGTGACGTCGCCATTTGCCATTGAATGTCACCATTTGCCATTGAATGTCGCCATGGCGACAACACCTGATGCAATCTTCTTGGAGTAATTCGTTTGTCGCAATGGCGACCATGTGGCGACTTTTGGTCTTTTTGAAACACTCCTCCCTATCGCCATGGCAACCATATGGCGACATGGGGGCGACATTGACACACCTCTCTGTCGCCATGGTGACCTAAAATCAAGCAAATGGTGATGTTGACGGTGATTTTTGGATCGTTGAAAAGTCAACCGTCAAACAATAACACGTAGGCAGATCAAAGCTTTAACCAAACTAGGGTTGAATAATCAAAGCCTCTTTCTCCACGTGGATGTGATACGATTCGTTCGTATTTGAGAATAGTAATGTAGAAAAGCAGGAAATAAAGAATAAATCAAATATAACACATGTTTTACGTGGTAAAACCCTAAGGTGGGGAAACATCCACGGTGCCGGTGACGGTGAGAAGAGATCCACTATGAATAGAATAATTACACACTCAATACTCGCTTTCTCTTAGATAATTGCTTATGTTTCGTATCATTTTTCTCATGTAAGTGTAAATCGCTCATCATGAATACATGGATGTATTTATAGGGTTCGATATAGGGTTGCCCTAGTTTCTGTCGTATAAGCGGTGGACTCATTAATTAGAGTCTTTGTAGGATTCTGGTAGAGTAGACTGATTAGGACTCGTTTTCCCGTTTGGTGTTTATCCTTCTGGAAGCTTTGAGTTCTTTCCTGATTAGACTTCTGACACTAGAGAAGAAATAGGGATATTTCCTTACTTTGAGTGTGATTCTTAGATTTCGTATCTGAGTGGATCTCCGCTTGATAAGACGTATCTTGATAGGATTGTATTTCCTGTTTTTAGTTAAGTATTGATATTTGGCTGAGCAGAATCTTGGCCGAGCAGATTCCTGGCCGAGTAGATTCCTAGCCGAGTAGATTCCTGGCAGAGTAGATCTCGCTGAGTAAAAATCTTCGCGAGCAGGATCTTCGCTCATTAATATTTCTTTAGCTAGACGACTTTACTTGGCGCATACGCTTCTAACTTCCATATTTAGCTTTCTTGATGACGTGTCCAGACTTGGTGATGTGTCCTCGGTTAGCGTTCCTTTCATTGATTGGTTGACTTTGGATGACGTGGAATTACTGTACTTCTGTATCAACCGCTATCTTTGCTGACGTGTCATGTTGATGAAAATATACATGCAACAATTCCCCCATAAATACTTCGAGCCGAACAAGCGACTTGATCTCTTCATTCCTTCATTTTGGCGAGTAGTATTTATAATCATACTTGGCTTCTGGTTTTTAGGGAAATTCTTTCCCTCCTTTCTATCTTTAACCCTCGTGTTCCCCTTTGAGTGCCAACTTCAGCATTTAATGCTTCTTTGCATGACCGATTCTTCTGTTTTTCTTCGTATCATTTTTTTTTTAGTACTTCTATTACTTTCCGTTTGTGCTAGTTCTTTGTTCACCATCATTCTTCTGATCGAGAAGTATTCCATTGTTCAATGCTTTCATCGCCGTGTAAATAATCTCTTTAAATAGCGAAGTCACTGATTGTGAGACAATTGTTATCGATGTTGCTGCTCTGGTGAAGTGTCGATTACTTTCAGTGTATATTTGCCGTTTATTTGTCGTTATCATCTTTACCAACGTGGTTGGCTGTGAAGTGGATGATGTCTTCATGGTGAGTAAAGCAGCATGATAAATAGCTGGTCAACCCGAGAGGGCTGCCAGTCGTGTAGTTTAGCCCTTTTTTGCATTAATTTTGTTAGGGCCTTCCAGCTGATTTTCCTACAAAAAGAAAACACTTTGTTTGTGTAAAAATAATTTTAACTTCTTACTTACTTGCATTTGGCTCTGATCGTGTTTGATGAACTGCCTTGCCTCACGAGCCTTGATTTTTGAGATCTTTTTTTTTTTAATATTTGATTTCGTCATGCATCGGGATGAACTTGGCATATTTTTTTTTTTTATTGAAGAGTTGAAGAGCTAATGAGCTGAATGGACTTGCTGAGTTGAATAGTCACGGCGAGCTGAGTTATTCTAGCTATGGCGAGTTGAATTGCCACAGGGAGCTGAATAGGTTGACACCTAAGATTTGATGCTCAGATGCTTTAAGTTTCTTCATTCCGACGAGGTCCCGGCTTTTTGATACTTCACTCGGTCTTGTTAAAACGATTTTTTTTTTAGATTGAACATTCCAAGCGCTTGGCCTAGTTCTTTCTTGCTCCTTTGAACCTTTTTTTTTTTTTTTTTTTTTTTGGATGATCTTTTTTCGTAGGTCAGATTCTTCCTTTTGGCCAATCTTTCTTATAGACTGGTCTTCTTTTTGGCCAATCTTTCTTATAGATCGGTTATTATTGTTTTTTTTTTTTTTTTTGTTCAGCTACCATTGCTGAGTTTTTGGTTTAAGGCTTAAAACCTTCTGAAATTTCCCTTAATGTAGTAGTGAAATATACCTAGAGGGGGGGTGAATAAGTATAGGCTCCAAATTCTCCCAATTAAAAATAATACGGAAAATTACAAGGCAAATGCACACTTGATTAGATTTAGCAAATGAATTGATTTCACTAAGACAAGAGTTAATCAATTTACAAGATATGCAATCAATGTAATATATGGAAGATAAAGAAAAGTAAAACAAAATTGAACACAATGATTTTAACGTGGTAAAACCTCAATGAGGAAACATCCATGGGTTGATACCACAACCACCGGCGAAGCAATCCACTATGTGAAAAAGGACTTACACACTCAAGCTATCACTCATGATATCCGCTCAAGCTATCAACTCCTAATCTACCCTCGGGCTAGTGAATCACCAAGCCTACTTCCTATCCGAGATGTGTCCTACACCTCTAGAAAGCAACTTCCTATCCAAGACGTTCACGTCTCTAGGAAGATTTCTTGCTTGCCTATCCGGATCCTCCCGACCCTAGACAAGACTCCCTTGCTTGATTATCCGAGTCCTCCCGACTCTAATCAAGGCTTCCTTGCTCTATCCACAAAGCTTCACTCACTTTGCTAGAGACTTCAACCTAATGCAAGGCTATGATCTAAAGTGATGCAAATGATGCAAACACAAACAAATTAAGCTAGATGATCAATCAAGCAAAATGTACATGTTCAATGATAGTCTAGAATATGATTTCAACACACAATCACAAAATTATCTAGAAATCAAGACATGCAAATCAATAAGAACAAAGGTATGAATATTCAATTTATCACACTAAAAACCTAGTTCTTAGATCATGAAATAAAACATAGAAAATAACATGAAGCACATCACACATACATTTTCTAGAATCAATTTCATGATAAATCAAGTTTAGCACATATATGTTCAAAACAAATCACAAAGCTAAAACTCAATTAACAAATGATCAAACAACCCTAGCAAGTGATCTAACATACTTCTCAACAAATTTCATCAATCAAATAGTAAGAATCAAGAGATGATCAAAGATGAAATCGAAAAAGAAGAAGTTGAAATTCAAACACTGACCACGTACTGAAAATGCTTCAGCTGAGAAAAATGGTGAAGTCAGCTGCCTCTGGAAATGCTTGGAGTTTGTAGCTCTCTTTGAGACCAACAATTTTGGTTTTTGAATCGATTGATTTCGAGTTCGTATGAGAGAGATATGATCAAAACAAGTAAACAAAAAATGTAGAATTCTGATGCGAAAATATTCAAGTGTTCTTCAAAATTTATCAAAGTGTGGAGGGAAGGAGGTAAGCTTAAAAGGAGGGAAAGGAGAGATTTTACGAGCGAATCAAGAGCCGCCACATCACCACCTCGTGGGGGGCGTGTGGGGCCCACGGGAGCAGAGGGCTCCCTTGGCCGTGGGGCCCACGGCCTCCCACACGGGCTGGCCTTGTGGCCACACGTGATTCCAACTCCTCTCGCGCGCTCCTTCGGTTCTTCAGCCCATATCTTGAGCATCCGACCTCCGATTTCAAATCTGTTTTTGGATTACAAACCGTGACTCCCTCACGCATGACTACGACTACTCAAATTTGAAAAATGGTTGAGAAATCATCTCGGAATCTGACGATGAAGTCAACACAACAAATGAGAACGAAAAGTAGCATAGTCAACTTGTTTGGACTCGAAACCTTATGAATGAGTAACCGAAATGATTGGAACTCAATAAAGCATTAAATAAGAACATGTTCAAGTCCTAAACATAAAATACGGAAACAAATAAACGCATATTCACACAAGCATGCCATATCAAAGAGATAGTCACAAAGCATGCAATTTCACAATGTTTGTCAATACAAGATCAATGCATGAGCATGCGATGAAGTGTGTGAATGTGTTATACCAAATGTTTGAACCACGATGCAGGGACACACATGTATGAATTGTGTGTGTGTGCGCTAATGCCTTGCAAGAGGATGGAAGTCAAGATTTACCTTTGACGTTTTTCACCTCTTGAAGACGACTTTTGCACTAGACGTTGCTCTTCACTCTTTAAGCTTCCTTTCTTCAAACCTTACACCTTAGAGTGTTTTGCAATGGAATTAAGCCAATACAAATCATAAACCTTACACCTTCTTTGTTCAGCTGCCATTGCTGAGTGTTTGGCCTAGGCGTAGGGCCTTTTTTGTTGTTCAATTGCCATTGCTGAGTTTTTGGCTTAGGCGTAGGGCCTTTTTTGTTGTTCAGCTACCATTGCTGAGTTTTCGGCTTAAGCCTAGGGCCTTTTTTGTTGTTTAGCTGCCATTGCTGAGTTTTTGGCTTACTTAGTGTTTGTCGAGACGTATCTGACCATACACCAAGTCTTTAAGGCTTAAAGCCTTCTTTGTTCAACTGCCATTGCTGATTTTTTGGCTTAGGCACAGGGCCTTTTTGTTAGGATTATGCTCAATAGCAAGAGTGTAATGTTGTAATTAACAATCTTTTTCATATTAATAAAGTGATTTCTGGTTTAACAAATCGTATAGCATTTATAGTTTAATATTATAATTGTCAAAGTAAATAATCATAAGGTCTAAAGACTATGGGAAAAGAAGAATTGTTCGTACATCTGGATATGTATGTGTAAGGATTCCCTTTTATTGATTGGCTTATTTCGTGGGCAAACCACAAGTTGGGGTTTGGTTGTAAGGGTAGTCTAGGTGATTAGTTGAAGATCAAGACCCTTTCCAAGACCTCAAAAGGACAAGCACCAAAGGTATATATCTAGTGCTTACATTGTCTTGAAGAGATATAGTTGCACACACACACAACATGCATAACTTTTATTCTTGAATGTTGTGTTTATATTTTGTGTGCATTGTGCTTTATTGATTTATTTAATATCTCTTCTTGCATTTAATTGATTGCATCTTGTTCTATGAAATGCCATGACATGATAGGCATTATGATGCATTCAATACCCACACTTGCACTTCATGATTAGTCTTAAGTGTGGTGTAATTCGTTTCCATTTGTGTGATCGGAAACGTCCGCGCTTGCACGATGGTGTGCTTGTCTTAGCGCGATGGTTGACCACTTGAGAAGATCTCATTCTTCTCTTGGAAAAGTGGTAGCTTTAGTTTGGTTGGGTTGATTGGAGTAAGGTGTCTAGTTTCAAAAGATTGGATTTCAATGTTTTAAGTGTTTTCAAAACTGACCTTTGCATGGTCGTGTGACCATAGCTTTTTACACAAAGCTTCAAAATGAGTTTTGAAAATTTCTGTACAAACTAGACACCCATACCTTTCCAACGGTATATTATTCGTAATATTTCATGACCGTTTGGATTGGTTTTGAAATTTCCAAAGTGACCACTAAAACAGGGCATCACAGCTGTTATCCGAATCTGACCTTTGGTCACTCAAATGACCATAACTTTTTCTACAGTTATCCAAATCATGTTTTGTTAATTGGAGTAGAAAGTAGACTTCCATACCTTTCCAACGGTATATTATATGAAAGGTTTCGATGTCGTTTGGTCATGTTTTGAGTCGCTTGAAAATCAAGCTTTGTGCTGTGACGCCCGCCGCGGTTTCAGTGCCGCGGTTTTTGAAACCGCGGCAGTCGAGCCACAGAGCAACCACGATAGTGTGATTCAGGGGCAAAATTGTCTTTTCACTTGCCCTATTCTTGATGTCTATAAATATCACACTTTCTCATTATCTGAACAAGTTCTTGACTCTTAAGAACCCTAAACTTCAAAGTTAGATTTTGAGAGAAAATCAAATCAAGAATTCACCTTTAACCACTCAAATCAAACCCCTTTTGCATCAAATTTCATATTGCATCTCCTATGTCTATATAGAGTGCATCCATGTATGGGTTTGCATCATCACAACTTGCTTGGTAAGATTTTGATTAATTTCATCTTATTTTAGTATTTTAAATACCAAGCCATCTCTTTTAAATTACTTGTATGTTTTAGATCATATGCTAAATACAAGAAAAGAGATTATTTGTGATGTATTGATTGAGTGTTGTTTGTGATAGCTTTGTATCTAGGATTGGTTATCCTTTACTTAGCTAAAGTTATATGCCATGTCATATAGCTACATGTGATATCTAGGATTGATTATATTGTCATCTTATAATCCTAGGTAAGCATTTAGAGTACCCTAGCTCTTATTGCAATATTTGGATATCATTGCATATTCACATAGGGTTGTTTGATCTCTTAGGAGATTGTAAGTCTTGTGTGATAGACCGGGATTAGGTCGGACACCGGGATTAGGTGGTCACATGAGCAAATTGGACTAGGTCCATTTTTACAGGCCTGCGGGTAGTGGTAGCGGGATATTGGCCGGGATTAGGCCGTTAAACCTGGATTAGGTTGTATACGTTATCACAATTAGTGGATTCGAGGTTCGAGTGTGGCGCACTTACCAGCCCGTGGTTTTTCCCGTGAGGGTTTCCACGTAAAAATCAAGTGTCGTTTATATTTCCGCACCATATTACACTTGATTATTATATTGTCTAGTTTGGGGCATTTTCGTAAATTTGACTAAAAACGAAAATTGGGTAAAAAGCGTAAAATCTATTCACCCCCCCCCCCCCCCCCCCCCCCCTCTAGATAGTTTTATACACACCGTGCTATAATTAGTTTCAGTATGTGGTAGACACAATTCTTTAGTTAGTCTTGAATAATGTTCACAACTTAAGTTAAAGGTTGGGCACCTTTATCTTGTTAAAGTTGTAGAATTCTTTTGCTAGCATTTGAGTGGGATCAAATGAGATATGATGAGTCTAAAATCATCGGAGTGTCTTCGAGCAAAAGGATCTAGTGCACTGGGTGCATTGAACTGGGTCACAATGAAAAGCTTTATCTAGAACCGTCAGTAGATAATAGTCTTTTCATTATCAGGACAATCGGAGAGTCTATCTTAATCCTGAGATAAATGATGGACTTATGGTTGCAAGTGATATCATTTGAGTTATCAATGAGTACGATTATATCGCATAGTCTATCCTCGATAGTTTGGTGATATTCATTTGTTAATCGATAGAGGACTTCATTTATAGATATGGACATCGTGGCTCCATTTAATTAAATGAGAGTATAATATCATCATATGGATATTTTGAGGTAATTGGATATTAAATCTCAACGTTGAGTTTTCGATAGTGTCTATTGAAAACATGGCTTCTGGACAAGTCAAAATATCCAAGTTCAAAACGTGGTCATATGATTAAATATGGTAACTTGGAGAGTTATAGGCGGTCTATGAACTCTTGGCGATTACTGATATTAATCACGAGGATACACTATCTCCAATATGATTGTCTAGGGTATGAATGAGGAGCATCTTCCTTTTCTATCTTTATTTAAGAGTTCAGTTTTAGCTCTTTAGTGGAATGGGTTAAAATTAATGGATCGGACCTAAGTGAATCATTTGTTGATTGTGATTAGGTTATGTCTATTGAAGCTTAAATTTAGATGGCCCGCCAAGATCCCCAATCCACACGGACTTGCATGGATCACTTGATATATTCTACCGGACCAATTTAAGGGTCCATCTAGAATTGCATTTAATATATTAAGAATATAATATGCACATTATTTATGTAATGGGCTGCTCAATTATATTAATATATTAATGAAAGACATGTGGGCTTGTTTCTTTTAGTAAGAATGGGTCTGGTTCACATGTGGGCTTTTTATTTAAAGTCCAATGGATTAAATGAAATAAGAAAATAATATTAGGCCCAATTTTATACAAGTGGGGCGGCAAGGTTAATGTTTTAACCTAATATATTATTTTGTTTCATTTGTTTTAATTAAATAAGAATTAATTAATTTATTGATTAATTGTTTAATTAAAGAAACAAATCTTTCCTAAAAGTAAAAGACTTGTTTGATAAGGAAATAAATAAATTAATTTTATTTATTTAATCAAATAAGGAGTCTTTTTATTTAGTCAAAATAAAAGAATAAAAATCAATGAGTTGGATTAGGGTTTGAAGTCTATAAAGTTGAAAAGAATTAGGGTTGAATTTCGGTCACCCTATATAAGTGACATGATGAAATTCGGCCAACCCTAATCTAAAACTACATAGAATTCAGCAACCCTAAAGGAAAAAGAAAGAAAAATTCGGCCAACCTATATAAGTGCTCTTATAGGGTTCGGCCACCACATACATGTGCTTGAGATTTTATTTTTCTTCTTCTTCTTCTTCTTCATTCATAGAGAGTTTTTTATTCTACTAAGACAAAAAGGAGTGTTAGATTATTCTTTGATAGTATACTATTGCTTAATCATCAATAAGCTTGTGTATACGATATCGATCTAGGTTCACGCGAGTTTCGATCATTAGATTGAGAACTCAAAAGTGACCGGAATAATCTTAGACATTCTTTTGATTGTTTTGTGACTAACAAAGAAAAGAAAAGTTTTGTTTTGTCCATTCACAGGTTTGCAATTCAAAGAAAAGGGAGACCACGCTCCTAGGTGATCCACGTTCGTGCTCGGATTGAAGGTCTTGCGGATTACCATCGACGTAAGTCAATCGGATCACGCGACAAAAGGTAATCTACTTTTTGTTAATGTATATGCATGTTTATTGATTAAAAGGGTTTAAGGTTCATAAAGGAAAAATTTTTAAAAAGTCACTAAATCTCATTTTAGTATCGCTTCCGCTGCGTGTACTACTTTTGTTATTTTTTCCCTACATAGATCTCGTTTGAGCCCATTGTCTAGTCTATCCTTGTAAGGAAGTATATTGCTAAATTCCATTCATGGACGCCCCTTGGGGGGATTACCAATAAATAATAAAGCTTAACTAACCTTGGAGGCCATAGGTGTTACAAAAACACCTTCTCCCACTCAATTATTTAAGGCGTGTGATTAAATCCCATAGAATGATTTACCAAGTTAACTAGATGCCAATTTAGATACCTAAATCATTCAATGCATGTTCATACCAAAAGAGATATATGAGTGGCACTCCTATTCTATATGTCATGTTATCATACAATAACAAATATTGTAATATTTAAGCATAAATTAAATAGCAACAATTTTGGCCCATCCTAGAAAAACAAGTAAATTACAATTGTTTAGGAATACAAGATCTTCAAGTGGCCCATCAACCATACGCTCATCCTTCGGCCTTCTCCCATGGGTGTGCACAGCCCACAACCCCACAAAGGGGCTGCCATGCGCAGCCCATAAGGCCACACAAGGCTGCCATGCGCAGCCCAATCCACTCCTAGGGTGCGCACGGTGCTCATTCTCGGTTCCGGTTGCTTTGTTTTTCTTTGTGTCTTCGAATCTTCAATACCCGAATACAGTACAGCAGTATAAATAATAAAATACTGCAGTATTAATTTTTTTTTTTTTTTAATTCACTGCAGTACTTTTACACATAAAAAACTGCACATAAAAAATAAATAAAAACTGCAGTAAAAATTATTGCACTAAAATAAAATAAAAAAAATATAAAACCTAGCAACTACCAAGAAGGAATTATGGCGATGATAGACCACCCTTCTTGTTACAATTCCATAACAAAAATACATTGAAAATCTAGGACCAAAATCGAGCAATAACAATCCACATAAAACATATATAAATCCATACATCACATGTAATTATATATGCGAATACCTAGAGTGCCATCTCTTTCTAAACATGCATAATCACAATAAAAAGAAATAGATCCACGTATATATACGTTAATTAATTAAAAGGGTTCAACCTATGATCTGATACCAATTGTAGGGAAAAATACCGTAGTACACGCAGCGGAAGCGAGACTAAAATAGATTTAGTAGTTTTTAAAATTTTTCCTTTTTATGAACCTTAAACCCTTTAATCAATTAAACATATATATTATCTAACAAAAGAAGAATACCTTTTGTCACGTGATCCGATTGACTTACGTCGATGGTAATCCGCAAGATATTCAATCCTAGCACGAACGTGGATCACCTAGGAGCGTGGTCTCCCTTTTCTTTGAATTGCAAACCTGTGAACGGACAAACAAACTTTTCTTTTCTTTGTTAGTCACAAAAACAATCAAAAGAAGACTAAAGTTATTCTGGTCACTTTTGAGTTCTCAATCTAATGATCGAAACTCGCGTGAACCTAAATCGATGTTGTACACACAAGCTTATTGATGAACAAGCAAATAGTGTACCATCAAAGAATAATTTATTCACTCTTTTATGTTTTAGTAGAATAAAAATAATGCTCTCTATGAATTAAGAAGAAGAAGAAAATTGTCTCTCAAGCACAAAGCATAGGGTGTGGCCGAATTCTATAAGTACACATATATAGGTGGCCAAATTTTCTTTCCTTCTTTTCCTATTAGGGTTGCCGAATTCTACACTAAAAAGGACTAGGGTTGCCGCAATACACAAGCCAAAAAGAGTTTGTGTTGCACCCTAATTTCCATCTAGTTTAAGACTTCAAACCCTAATTCAACTCATAGATCTTTTATTCTTTTATTTGACTAAATAAAAAGACTTATTATTTGATTAAATAAATAAAATTAATTATTTATTTTCTTATCAAACAAGTCTTTTAATTTTAGTATACTACTACCAATAGTATAACTCTAGGAATCATATTTCCTAATCAGAAAAGATTTGTTTCTTAATTAAACAATGAAACAAAATAATATATAGGCTAATATATTAACCCTTGCCGCCCCACTTAAAATAAATGGGCCATATATTATTTTCTTATTTCATTTAATCCATTGGACTTTAAATAAAAAGCCCACATGTGAACCAGACCCATTCTTACTAAAAGAAACAAGCCCACATGTCTTTCATTAATATATTAATATAATTGAGCAGCCCATTAAATAAATAATGTGCAAATTATATTCTTAATATATTAAATGCAATTCTAAATGGACCCATAAATTGGTCCGGTAGACTATATCAAGTGATCCATGCAAGTCCGTGTGGATTGGGGATCTTGGCGGGCCATCTAAATTTAAGCTTCAATAGACATAACCTAATCACAATCAACAAATGATTCACTTAGGTCCGATCCATTAATTTTAACTCATTCCACTAAAGAGCTAAAACTGAACTCTTAAATAAAGATAGAAAAGGAAGATGTTTCTCATTCATACCCTAGACAATCATATTGGAGATAGTGTATCCTCGTGATTAATATCAGTAATCGCCAAGAGTTCATAGACCGCCTATAACTCTCCAAGTTACCATATTTAATCATATGACCACGTTTTGAACTTGGATATTTTGACTTGTCCAGAAGCCATGTTTTCAATAGACACTATCGAAAACTCAACGTTGAGATTTAATATCCAATTACCTCGAAACATCTATATGATGATATTATACTCTCATTTAATAAATGGAGCCATGATGTCCATATCTATAAATGAAGTCCTCTATCGATTAACAAATGAATATCACCAAACTATCGAGGATAGACTATGCGATATAATCGTACTCATTGATAACTCAAATGATATCACTTGCAACCATAAGTCCATCACTTATCTCAGGATTAAGATAGACTCTCCGATTGTCCTGATAATGAAAAGACTTTTATCTACTGACGGTTATAGATAAAGTATTTCATTGTGATCCAGTTCAATGCACCCAGTGCACTAGATTCTTTTACTCAAAAACACTCCGATGATTTTAGACTCATCATATCTCATTTGATCCCACTCAAATGCTAGCAAAAGAATTCTACAACTTTAACAAGATAAAGGTGCCCAACCTTTAACTTAAGTTGTGAACATTATTCAAGACTAACTAAAGAATTGTGTCTACCACATACATATCCAGATGTACGAACAATTCTTCTTTTCTCATAGTCTTTAGACCTTATGATTATTTACTTTGACAATTATAATATTTAAACTATAAATGCTATACAATTTGTTAAATCAGAAATCACTTTATTAATATGAAAAAGATTGTTAATTACAATATTACACTCTTGCTATTGAGCATAATCCTAATAGAGAAAATATGTCCTATGTGAATATATGATGATATTCAAAGAGCAAACAAAGCTAAGGAACCTTAGATGCTTATCTAGGATGATAAAATGACAATTAATACTGTTAACCGAAAATTGTCACTTGGGGTGATTTTTCCAATTAACAATTCTAGTGACTGGAATCGAGGTAGATTTCAGCCGGAGGGATATCAAGTAGTTCGATACCCTTAGCTTCTTGAAAAGACCAGTAAAAAGACAATAATAATGATGAATGCAAGACAACATAATAAAGGTATCACACACAACTCTTTTTTATTGATAATAAAACATGATAGGAATACAATGGAGATTTTAGATGGCTATGGTGATGGGATAAAAACACTCAGTTGGCAATGGCGATGGAGCTCTCATGCATGTCGATAAGTGAAAGAAATCTCAAGTAGGGTTAGGCACTCAAGTCGCGATCCCCATTTTCGTGTGATAATATGATGTATATATTGGTCTTGTTTCTTGCCATGCACTCCTATAACTTCGGTCTAGGGTTTCAGCAATTATAGGAACCTTCCTAGGCGATCAACGAGATTGTCGGAGGATTTAATCCCTAGAATCAAGCGATTCCTTCTCTGGTAGATTGTGTGGGAGTTGACTTCCAATTCAAATAGAACACTTAGTGGCGGAAATGAGCATAATTCTTTGTTTGTCTTGAACGGTGGCATTTTATTGTCGCTTTAAAACTGTCTTTTGAGCGTGCTAGGCTTACCTTTACAATCTATTCTTCCTGGTACTTTATCTGTCTGGTCAGCTAGTTTAGGAAAGGGTTGTGGTAGCTTACCCACTTTTATGAACAATGTATCGGGATATTGGGTCTGCATGGTGGCGGGGTACTAGATTCTGCGTGGTAGCGGGGTATTGGATTCCACATGGTAGTAGATTCCCTGGAACCCAGCTTCTTTGCTTTCCGGTACCTTTTTAAGTCTAGGAGCCCTTGGTCCTGGTCTGGTCTGGTCTGGTCTGGACTGGTAGGGGGTCGTACCCGACTAATTTGTAAAGGCGGGGTACCGGGATGCTCTTCTACATTGTCTTTCTACCTCGGTCATTCTCCCATGATGATGGAAAATTCTTCTTTGAACCCCTATCATTTTTGGCAGTTAACAGAAGTCCCCCCTGACTTGAACACTGGTACCTTGCTGGGGTTAGAGTCAGGATTCTTAGTTCGCTTGAAGGATTTTCTATCCTGTCTGCTTGTCTATTCTCGTCTGGCTGGCTTCCACTACTAAGGAGGAAATCTTCCTTGGATACAATGGTATTTAATGAACAATCCATGTGTCAGATGATGATTGCTCTGCAGATTTAAATGAGCCGTATTTGGCACAATTTTCTTGAAACCACCTCGAACACGTCTCCGGTCATTACTCCGTATTTCCTTTTCTACTCCGGTAACCATCCACCTTTGTCTATAAATACACCACTCTCTCCCTCACTTGCTCACACTCACTTGTAATCAAAATCAAGAACCAAACCTTTTCTCTCTGTCGAGTCTTTCTTTCTTCAAGAATCTTCCTTTCCTTCTTCCTTCTATTGCAATGGCGTCACCATCAAAACTTCCTACCTCTACACAAGACCCTCTTCCAGCTTCATCAAATCCTCAACCCACTCCATCAAACCCTTGTCCAACTTCTCCTAACCCTCTTGATAGCCTTGACGACCTCCTGAATATACAACGGGCGGATTCAGAAGAGAGGTCCCCGACGACCAAGGGAAAGAAGCGAGGTCGGGACGAAGGTGACGTCGCTGGTGATGGTACCCCGTCTTAGCGCCATCGCTCTGGCAGAAACCCCTGAATCGGGTTGGGTTTCAACAATAGACCTGAATGTAGGGAAAAATACCGTAGTACACGCAGCGGAAGCGAGACTAAAAAATAGATTTAGTAACTTTTAAAATTTTTCCTTTTTATGAACCTTAAACCCTTTAATCAATTAAATACCTTTTGTCGCGTGATCCGATTGACTTACGTCGATGGTAATCCGCAAGATCTTCAATCCTAGCACGAACGTGAATCACCTAGGAGCGTGGTCTCCCTTTTCTTTGAATTGCAAACCTGTGAATGGACAAACAAACTTTTCTTTTTCTTTGTTAGTCAGAAAAACAATCAAAAGAAGACTAAGATTATTCCGGTCACTTTTGAGTTCTCAATCTAATGATCGAAACTCGCGTGAACCTAAATCGATGTTGTACACACAAGCTTATTGATGAACAAGCAAATAGTGTACCATCAAAGAATAATCTATCACTCTTTTATGTTTTAGTAGAATAAAAATAATGCTCTCTATGAATTAAGAAGAAGAAGAAAATTGTCTCTCAAGCACAAAACCTTTACGTTGGCCGAATTCTATAAGTCCACTTATATAGGTGGCCAAATTTTCTTCCTCCTTTTCTATTAGGGTTGCCGAATTCTTTTTTAAAAGGGACTAGGGTTGCCGCACACACAAGCCAATAAGAGTTTGTGTTGCACCCTAATTTCCTTCTAGTTTAAGACTTCAAACCCTAATTCAATTCATAAATCTTTTATTCTTTTATTTGACTAAATAAAAAGACTTCTTATTTGATTAAATAAATAAAATTAATTATTTATTTCCTTATCAAACAAGTCTTTTACTTTTACTTTAGGAAATATATTTCCTGATCATAAAAGATTTGTTTCTTAATTAAACAATTAATTAATAAATTAATTAATTCTTATTTAATTAAAACAATGAAACAAAATAATATATTAGGTTAAAAAACCATCTTGCCGCCCCACTTAAATAAATGGGCCAAATATTATTTTCTCATTTCATTAAATCCATTGGACTTTAAATAAAAAGCCCACATGTGAACCAGACCCATTCTTACTAAAAGAAACAAGCCCACATGCCTTTCATTAATATATTAATATAATTGAGCAGCCCATTAAATAAATAATGTGCAAATTATATTCTTAATATATTAAATGCAATTCTAAATGGACCCAAAAATTGGTCCGGTAGAATATATCAAGTGATCTATGCAAGTCCGTGTGGATTGGGGATCTTGGCGGGCCATCTAAATTTAAGCTTCAATAGACATAACCTAATCACAATCAACAAATGATTCACTTAGGTCCGATCCATTAATTTTAACTCATTCCACTAAAGAGCTAAAACTGAACTCTTAAATAAAGATAGAAAAGGAAGATGCTCCTCATTCATACCCTAGACAATCATATTGGAGAAAATGTATCCTCGTGATTAATATCAGTAATCGCCAAGAGTTCATAGACCGCCTATAACTCTCCAAGTTACCATATTTACTCATATGACCACGTTTTGAACTTGGTTATTTTGACTTGTCCAGAAGCCATGTTTTCAATAGACACTATCGAAAACTCAACGTTGAGATTTAATATCCAATTACCTCAATACATCCATATGATGATATTATACTCTCATTTAATAAATGGAGCCATGATGTCCATATCTATAAATGAAGTCCTCTATCGATTAACAAATGAATATCACCAAACTATCGAGGATAGACTATGCGATATAATCGTACTCATTGATAACTCAAATGATATCACTTGCAATCATAAGTCCATCATTTATCTCAGGATTAAGATAGACTCTCCGATTGTCCTGATAATGAAAAGACTATTATCTATTGACGGTTCTAGATAAAGCTTTTCATTGTGATCCAGTTCAATGCACCCAGTGCACTAGATCCTTTTTCTCGAAGACACTCCGATGATTTTAGACTCATCATATCTCATTTGATCCCACTCAAATGCTAGCAAAAGAATTCTACAACTTTAACAAGATAAAGGTGCCCAACCTTTAACTTAAGTTGTGAACATTATTCAAGACTAACTAAAGAATTGTGTCTACCACATACATATCCAGATGTACGAACAATTCTTCTTTTCTCATAGTCTTTAGACCTTATGATTATTTACTTTGACAATTATAATATTAAATTATAAATGCTATACGATTTGTTAAACCAGAAATCACTTTATTAATATGAAAAAGATTGTTAATTACAATATTACACTCTTGCTATTGAGCATAATCCTAACACTGAAGACCCGGTCTAAATAGTTGACGAGGAGGATGACGAAGATGTTGATGATGAGGAGAAGGAGGATAACATTCTGGCTATCGACTCTGTATGAGTTCTCGTTGGACCCTTGTCCTCCTTTCATGATGGTCGGATCATCCCAGATTCGGTCTACACAGTCGACACCCAAGCTCATCTAAGGAGAGTCTATAGGATCCCAGATACTATCGCTCTATCTCTCCCGCATCGGGGCTATGACATATATACCCCTCCTCCAGGCCGCCTATTAATTCATATAGCTGCTTTTGAGTGCGGGGTTATACTAGAGGGACGCGCGAGTCTGGTGACCCTATTGCAAGTGCACAAGTCGTTGAACTAGTGTAGTGAGCAAGTAAAGGTATCGTTCCCACAAAGGATTAGCAATATTTTTACGCCTAAAATAGCTAACCTATACAATTCTCTAATTATGCTAATACAAGTTTAATTAAATTAACTAATGATCAACACATTAACTATGCTAAGATTGGAATTGGCTAAGTAACAATTACAACTAATTGATTCAAATTCTAGATTAAAAATTGCTAAGGGAATAGATTCATTCAATGTATCACCCTAATAACTAATCAATCATCCATTAAGTTCAATCACCATTTCCTAACATGCATCTATTCATGTGAATTATTAAGCACTAAATCCTCAACTTTAATCACAACCTAAGATTAGAAAAGTGATTAAAGAAGGTTTACTCAAGTGATAGTAGAGATTTACAAATTAGTAATCTCTATAACATAGATGCTATAAGAGGTATGTGCAATAAATGGTCATAAGCATACAAGTTCATCAAGTTATTGCACATTAATGAAAGATTGGTGGTTGCAACCACCACTCATACATGAATTAAAAGGTACATGCATAAATTGAGAAGGTGATATCAACATGATTGATTATATGGCAAGGTTAATACAAGAATTACATCTAATCCCTTAACAAGGAGGATTTAGTTACACATAGAATCAAGATTACTAAGAAATACAAACAAAGGAAACATCACCAATTGAAACTCTTGTGATGTGGAAATAATCCTCCTTGCAATCCAAGCAACAACTCCTCTATGGTAACTTGAAGTAGTCTACTCTAAGGCACCCAAATGGTGTTTGGTTGCCAAGAAAGTAGCCAGTAAAACTAACTAAATTCTCTCTATCTCTATCTAGCTATCTCTCTAAGTCTAAGTGGTTTTTTTTTTTTTTGTTGAGAGCATTCATTGAAAAGTTAATAACCTTTCTTTGTGCATGGATGAGAGAGAAGGCCTTCCAAGGACAATAGGTGGTAAAAAGACTCCATATGATTGGCTTTGGGGTGAAGCTTGATCCACTTGCAGATTGTTAGAGTTCTTGGCGGGTATGTGCCGCGGGTTTTTTCCAGCGGCATGAACTCGCCGGGCTTGCATCTTCCTTCTTCACGGACTTGTTCCGCGGGACTTGTCTCTCCGTGACTCCTGCTTGAACTCGCTAGAGTTGTCGCGGTTTTGTGCGGCGGTTTCATTCCCGCTGGACAGGAAGCATGAACTCGCCGGATGTTTGGATGGTCCTTACCGCAGCTTCGTGCAGCTAGACATGTCCAGCTGAAAGGTGTGTTTGAACTCGCTAAAAGGTTTGAGTGATTTCCCGCGGCTTCGTGCGGCGGGAAAATTCCAGCTTAGCAAAATGCATGAACTCGTCGGGCCTTGCTCTTCTTCTGTTTTTTGCCTCATTTGCCCTCTTTTCATCACTTTGGACCAAAATGCCCTTGAAATGCCTAAGTTACCTGGAAAAACTTATTTACAATGTTAAACATATAAAATGCTCAGAAAACGGTTACAAAAACCAAGTAAAGGGGGTGCTAAATGTGAACATTTAGAGCGCGATCAAACCCCCAAACCTGACTTTTGCTTGTCCTCGAGCAAACTATAAATGCTAAAAACTAAACTAAAAACAAAATTCCACTATGTACGAAACATATATACAACGCACACTAAAACATTTCCGAGAGCCAATTTACAAATATGCTAAAAGATGTGATGAGTCAGGAAATAAACATGCGACAAACCTCTGGTTAGATGCTAGGACAATTACACCCCTCGAAGACACGCAACAAGGTGCATCCCACACTTTAAGTACTTAGTTTCAAAAACAAAGCACTCAAAAGCAAGAACTCAATTCGCATTGACTCTATCCTTACCGGATTTCAGTCTGATTTTCTCTCAGAACCTAAGTTGCTCTCAAATAACATATGCGAGTGAGAATATATATAAGAATCAAATGTAACGCATACGTAATAAAAATTAACGCACAACTTGTGGAAACTGTTTCATGAATGAATTGATATGCCACAAACGTGGAAAGAGCATGCTTGACTCACATTCCCCAGTTAGACTTCCTAAAAGATCAACTAGGTCTTTCCATGGTTGTAACGAGGCCAAAGGGTGATTTGAGTTTGATTGAATGGATACATGTTGTTGATTGATCATTAGTAACATGTAGACTTGTTTTACAACATTGATTAGCTCTAGTGGAGAGGATTTGGTTAGTAATTACATGTCCATGCTTATTGACTAGTTCTCATGTTCTAGGTGGTAAATCCATCTATTATTGTCATTCTAATAACCATTAGTTGATAGTAACTTGAGTGGTAGGATTGTATTGAATATGCCATAGAACAAAGGTGCTTAATTGTGATTAATTGATATTATCCCTCATCATTTGCATCTTCGATCTTGCATAACCCTTGCAAGAATTAGTTAGTTAAGTTAGTTAATGATAACTTAGTTAGTTGTAGTTGAGTTAATGTAACTTAATTGTATTGATTTAGTTGTTAATTTACTTGCTTACTTTGTTGCTAATCTAGTTAGTTTAGGTTAATTATAATTGTCTTGTGATCATGCCTCTTTAATGTACCGTTGTAGTTTACTAATTGCGTATTCTTGATCATAGGATTCACATAGCTTTTAATTCTCCGCATTAGTGTAATTTAATCTCCATTTACTTTACATGCCATTTTAGTGAAATCGTAGTGCATTAGTTTAGTTGTTAGCTTGCTTGCGACAATCCTCATTTACTTTTCATGCACTTGTAATTATTGTAAATATATTATTTATAATATAAAACGTAGAACCGACTTATGTGTACCAACCTCCTCGTGGGAACGATACCCTTATGCATAACCACTATACGTGGCAAACGATTCGTATACTTGCGAAAGGGTAAAAACACTCACGCACCCTATCATTTACCGTAGTTTATCAGATGTTAAGGAAACAAAATCACCTGGTATTAAACAACTAGAATTTTTTGACTCCAAATCAGATCACACGTAATTGCTAGCATGATTCAAGGACAATGTGATTGATTGTCCAGCTTGATTCAAGATCAATCACTGCAAAGCAAGTCAGTTCACAATTAGAGGGATTTTGAATATATTCCCATCATAATAGCAAAATTAGTGGGATTGTTTCTATTTCTGATGTATATCATTATGATTATGTAATTACTCTTGTGTATATATTCACCAAGAAACATTAATGAAAAATCAACGCTTCCACTTACCTTACTCTAAAATATTCTCAGGGTATAATTGTTATAAGGGAATAATTGTCATGTTACTAGTTTTCAAATATTGATATTCAGATATCATAAATAAAAAACACACACATCATCCAGATTTCAGATTTCAGTCACCATTCAAACTTTAGTCTAACTTCAAACAAAATAACAAACACCACTTAACTCTAAATCCTTTTTTATGCAGAAAAATTCGAATATTCAAGAATTTTCTCTTATTTTGTCCTCCTCAAAAATTTCAATTTATTTGTTGTGTGTCTTACATTGTTGAAAGCAACTGTCAAATCGGTTTCGTGTATGAAAAATATGTTGATTTTATTTTTAGTGATATAATGGTTGTCTTTGCTAAACTGATTTGATTTTTGTTGGACAGAGAAAGGAAAGAAAGGGAACACTTTTGTTTTGCTGACATCCTAAGCCTAGAGAAATAAAAAATAAAACTTTTTTCTCCTTTTTTTTATAAATAAAATTAAAATCAAACAATATTTATAACAATTGGATTGATCCAATAACCATAAAGGGATCCCGGTTTTATATATATATATATATAGAAAAAATTAGAGATCCCTCAATTGAAGAGTAATATACAATCTTAAATCAAAAAATCAACTCAAATGAGGGAAGATGTGGTGAATCATCACATAGTAAAGACAAATCACTTGTCATATCATTTGAGCTCGCTTTTGGGTCGTGTAACTTTACTATATTATATATTGTCTAATTACTAAGAGTGATGATATTTGCACCTTTCAAAAACAGTATGTACACCTCAAAATAGTGTTTTATTGAAAATCCAATATTACCCTTGAGCAAAATTACTTAAAGGACTAAATAGTTTGTAAGTATACCCACCAATAATTATTAATTGGTTTTATATTAATCCTTTTTAAAAAAGAAAAAAAAAAGTTTCCTATTTGATATTCACATATATAATAAAAACCATTCTATTTTCTCCAACCCTAACTTCTATTTAAATGCTTTTTCCTTTTAGATGAGTCCAATTTTATTATAAAAAAAAAAACTAATTTCAATTTTTTCCGAGGAATACAAATTGATTGTGAAGTATGGAGAATGAATCAAAATCATCAAACGAAGATGGTTGTGAAAAAGTATTATATATATATATATATATATATATATATATATTGACATATTGAAAGTCTAAAATATATAATCATAGTCAGTTAGATTTAACGAAAGAAAATGAGGATGTCATGGAGGAGAGTAGGAGACAAAATTTAGAATTTGGTAATTAGAACTTAGAGGATGAAGGATGAGAGTAGCAGCCTGTAGCACCCTATAAATACATGTTGGGATGATTGGGTTTGACAAACAAGCTTGAATTAAATTATGATGTCGATTACATCCTGATCGTTCAAATTTCGAAGAACACTCATACTTGACTATTGTTAACCAGGAAATCATTCTCCACCAAAATTTTATTAAGTAAAAAATTAATTACTGTGTGCTTTCACTTTGCAATAAAACTTCGCAAGAAACTAAAAGTTGCTTACTAGTATAGTTGCAATGAAAGAAATTTTGTTCATAAAATTTTAAAGTGATCTCAAATGTCTTTTCAGGAGTTGGAAATTTTTATACTTTTTTTAACGATAAATTATTTATTTGAATAAAAAAATAAAATAAACTTTCAAAAAAAATTATATTAAATAATAATAAAAGTGATTAGATAACAAAATAGTGGGGTGTACTTACAAAAATATAATACAATAAAATTAAAGAAAGGGTATTTTTGGAATTAAATCAGGTTTATTTACGAACTAAAGAATTTAAAAATATCTTAGGGGTGTACATACGAAAGAGGTATACAAACAGTTTTTGAGAGGTGCCAATATCGCCACTCAATTACTAATGTGAAGAGTTTGTTGTTATTGTCAGAGGTTATTGATGCGTCCGAACCGATTCTACAAATGTCACTATAAATTAACCTATTCTACCTCGGTTATACTAGAGGTATGCGCAAGTCTAGTGACCCTATTGCAAGTGCACAAGTTGTTGAACTAGTGTAGTGAGCAAGTAAGGGTATCATTCCCACAAGGTTAGCAATGTATATACGCCTAAAATAGCTTAACTCTACAATTCTCTAATTATGCTAAAACAAGTTTGATTAAATTAACTAATGATCAACACATTAACTATGCTAAGATTGAAATTGGCTAAATAACAATTACAACTACTTGGTTCAAATTCTAGATTAAAAGTTGTTAAGGGAATAGATTCATTCAAGTATAACCCTAATATCTAATCAATCATTCATTAAGTTCAATCACCATTTCCTAATATGCATCTATTCATGTTAATTATTAAGCACTAATCCTCAACTTTAATCACAATCTAATGATTAGAAAAGTGATTAAATGAGAATAACTCAAGTACTAGTAGAGAATTACAAGTTAGTAATCTCTACAACATAGATGCTATAATAGGAATATGCAATAAATGGTCTTATGCATACAAGTTCATCAAGTCATTGCACCATAAAAAAGATTGGTGGTTGCAACCACCACTCATACAAGCATTAAAGGATATATGCATAACTTGAGAAGATTATATCAATATGATTGATTATATAGCAAGGGAAATACAAGAATTACATCTAATCCCCTAACAAGAGGAATTAGTTACACATAGAATCATGATTACAAAGATATACAAATAAAGGAAACATCACCGATTGATAAACTTGTGAAGTGGAAATGATCCTCCTTGAAATCCAAGCAACAAATCCTTCTATGGCAACTTGAAGTGATCACACTAAGTAACCAAAATATGGTGTTTGGTTACCTAGAAAATAACCAAGAAACTAACTATCTTCTCTTCTTTTCTAAGAGAAAAATATCTAAAAATATCTAATAATATCTCCCTCTCTCTATCTATTCTAACTATCTCTCTAAAAATCTACGTATATGTCTAAGTATATCTGTTGAGAGACTTCTTTGAATAGTTAATGACATGCATGTGCGCATGGATGAGAGAGAAGGCCTTCCAAGGACAATAGGTGGAAAAAGAGGCAGGTTTGATTGGCTTTGGGGCGAGCTTCGATCAACTTACAGCTCATCAGAGTTGTCGGCGGGTATGTGCGGCGGCTTTATGTCTGCGACATGAACCCACCGTCTTGCATCTTCTTTCTTTACGGACTTGTTCCGCGGGACTTGTCTCTTCGTGACTCCTGCTTGAACTCACCAGAGCTGACGGCGGCTTTGTTCCCGCTGGGCAAGGAGCACGAACTCGCCGGATGATAGGATGGTCCTTCCCGCGGCTTCGTGCAGCGAGATATGTCCAGCTGAAAGGTGTGTCTGAACTCGCTAGGGCTTACGGTGGCTTTGTGTGGCGGGACATGTCTCGCTGGGCAGAATGCATGAACCCGTCGAGCCTTGCTCTTATTTTGTTTCCTGCCTAATTTGCCCTCTTTTCGTTACTTTGGACAAAAATGCCCTTGGAATGCCTAATTTACCTGAAAAGACTTATTTACAATATTAAACACATAAAATGCTTAGAAAACGGTTACAAAAACAAGGTAAAAGGGGCGCTAAATGTAAACATTTAGAGCGCGATCAGACCCCCAAACCTGACTTTTGCTCGTCCTCGAGCAAACCATAAATGCTAGAAACTAAACTAAAAATGCAATTCCACTATGTACGTAATATATACAATGCACACTAAAACGTTTCCGAGAGCCAATTCACAAATATGCTAAAAGATGTGATGAGTCAGGAAATAAACATGCGAAAAACCTCTAGTTAGATGCTAGCACAATTACATCTCTCAAAAACTCGTGACAAGGTGCATCCTACACTCTAAATACTCAGTTTCAAGAACAGAGCACTCAAAAGCAAGAACTCAATTCGCCTTGACTCTATCCTTACCAGATTTCAGTCTGATTTTCTCTCAGAACCTAAGTTGCTCTTAGATAACATATGCGAGTAAAAATATATGTAGGAATCAAATGTAACGCATATGCAATTAAAATTAACGCACAACTTGTGGAAACTGTTTCATGAATGAATTGATATGCTACAAACGTGGAAAGAGCATGCATGACTCGCATTCCCTAGCTAGACTTCCTAAAAGATCAACTAGATCTTTCCATGGTTGTAACGGGGCCAAAGGGTGATATGAAAGAATCATTGGAATTCTGAAGTATTTGATCAACCTTAGATTTCACTTTCTTAGCTCAATATCATAAAGTCTCCAAGTGTCTAGGCTAAGATTCCATTTTCTTTTGTTCTAATTAATAATAGATTAGAACACTTATAAATAAATGATGTGCTAAAATTTTTATTTATTTTTTATATTTTTTTATCAATATACCATAATTTGCACAAAATCTATCATCGCCTGAGTACACGCTATTCATAGAATTTCGAAATCTATCATCCTAATGCATCTATAACATGCATACCCTTGATCAAAATACAACATCATTCCAAGTGACATAAAAGGAATTTTGGGGTGTGATGGAAAGAAAGGTTTGTGTTTGGCCTCAAAATTGGTAATTGGAGTACACATCACAACATGGACAGTGTTTGGGCATTTGGTAGCTAAGCACACATGCCTAGAATCATTTCCAGAAGTCCGTCTAGGGAATACAAGTCTAACAAGCGGTCCACAATTTTATTGTTCATGGCATCCAATTATGCAAATGAGATCATGTATCAATTAGAAAAGTGTTTACCCATATAAGGTGAAATTTAGGCTCTGTTCCTTACGGGTAGTCTCCACTATTGGTTAATGCAATCTTGCGCTCAGTTCTATTCACTAGGCAAAAGAGAAAGGGACTATTACACCATGTGCAATGTCATCTCGAAACGCCATTGTGATAGCTACAATTTAGTGATCAATGCATGCACAATTCCTTAATCAACACATATGTTCCCTTGGCTCAATCGGAAGGTTTTTGAAAATTTTAAATTTTTTTACACAATTCAACTAAGGAAAACAATATATACAAGACACTATATACACTATGTAACAATCATGTGAAGGATTGGCAAAGTGTTAATGTGGCCACACCCCCAAATCTAAACCCGACATTGTCCCCAATGTTTGCACACGGAAAACAATAAAAGAGTTCGTCGGTGTTATAGGTAAAAATCGGCATAAAGGACACGTCATCACCATAAGAAGCCACGTAAGCAGGAGTCAAGAGAAGTCAACTCGAAGGGGCAGAAATCCCCCAAGGTAAC
Organism: Acer saccharum; assembly: GCA_030490815.1. NCBI lineage: Eukaryota > Viridiplantae > Streptophyta > Magnoliopsida > Sapindales > Sapindaceae > Acer > Acer saccharum. Next base: position 38,933,665 of record CM059869.1, read on the forward strand.
TTACTCGGCAAAGATTAAAGCAACCCAATCACAAACAAAGAGAATCGGCTCGGGCAGCAAAACCTACTTGGGCATACTCAGGATTCGATAAAAAAGATAGTCACCAGCATTCACGTCCCGAACGCGTGGGCAGAATCAGCAACCAGCATCCCCATAATAAACAATGGTGTGGCTACCCAGAGTTTAATAAGGAAACAAATAGGTTTCCCATAAATAGAGGAGAAGGAATCAGGCCCAAACTCGGACTCAGCCAAATCGGGAAACATGTTACACTCAAGAAGGAAACAGAATCCGTTTAGGATTGGACAATCGCCCAAACTTAGGCACCATGACACCAAACCCTAGCGGCACCCACAAACCCTAGTAGCATTATGTATAAATACCCCTGTAACACACAAAATAAGGGGCATGCAAGAATTAGCAAGAGAGAGCAGAGCGTAATACTTTGTAACAGTTTTTCATAGTGGATTTTACTTCGTTGCTAAGGCAACAACCCGTGGATATTTCTCCGGTCATCAGAGTTTTACCACATAACTACGTTTATTATTCTTCTTGGTTTTGATATTTTTAATCATTCCCATTCATAAAGTAGGATAAACCGAAATCGAATCGTTGACTGGGTGACCACGAAAAACCACCGTCAACAATTCGCGCTAGAAAGAGGGGGATCTAAAAAACTTGTGAAGCAATGGCCGGCGAAGGAGATGGTAGCGATTCCAGGTACAGTCAAGGATTACTAAATAACGAGTTGGAGGATGACGCCACCCTCAATACTGCAGATGTAACCTTAGCGACTGCAGATCAGTCAACTGCCATAGCTTGTATCCAGCATTTCCCTCCCACTAATGAAGAAATCGTGCAACGGTTCCGGGCCTCTCTGCAGCAACTCATATCTGATGCAGCAAGGCAAGGAGTTGATCTTTCCACTATTTAAGGGTTTGACTTCACCCCACAACCTGTCCGCTCCAAATCAACAAAAGATAAGATTGCGCTCCACGGTGATGATACCAACACCTGACGCGCCCTTGAAAGCAAGCAGAGACCCTACAGACAGGCCAGAGATTTTGTCTGAAAGGCAAGCCAAGGGTAGCATGGAGCGTAGAGAGGAATGTTATTTCGATAGAAGGTATGATCCAGATCGAATTGGGCGGAGTCGGGACCAACCCAAGAAGCGTAGTCATCGGAGAGATCGGTCATCGTCCTCAGGGGAGAGTGAGTAGTATTATCGTCATAAACGCCAGAGAGGCACATTTCGATTACATGGCCTAAACCGAGAACACATGGAGCAGGAACCGGAGGTGCAAAACAATCGTCGACAGATGGATGCTTTGGTCAGGCGGTATGGGCGCAATGAACTGTCGGATGATGAATCAGGCAGCCCTTTCACCAATGGAGTTCTAAGGATGCCTTTCCTGGAGAGGTTCAGGATACCACACGTAGAGCAGTTCAAGAAAGATACTGATCCGAAAGAACACGTCCAGAGGTATAGGAGCGCTATGGCCCAATACGTCCACAATGACGCCCTGCTATGTTTGAATTTTCCATAGACTCTTGGGGATCTAGGTTCTCGGTGGTTCGATAGATTGCCAGCAGCAAGCATAAGTAGCTTCAGCGAACTGAGCAAAGCTTTCTCAAGGCAGTTCCTCGGGAATGTACACAGGAAGAAATCAGTGGCTCACTTGTCCCAGCTCAAACAGGGAAAAGACGAGTCGCTGAAGAAATACTTGGGAAGGTTCGGTCAGGAAGTGTCGGAGATAGGGAGTGCGAACGATGAAGCCATCATTGCAGCATTCATCAACAACCTTCAGAACGGCCAGCTATCCTTTGATTTAAGAAGAGCTCGCCTAACCAGTTATGCAGACATGATGGACATGGTTGGGGGTTATGCCTTAGCTGAGGAAGAAGAGATTGCGATAGGAGGTTACTTTGTACATGGTGGTCGTCCAGAAGGAGCCAAAACAAAAGACCAAGCTAAGGCACCAGACACCAAAGGTGACAAGCTAAAGAACAAAGCACGAGATGGACGAGATGGATGGGATGGCCGTCGGGCTTATGATCCAAAAACCGATCAGCCGCGCCAAAAATTCCAGGGCAGATACACAAATTACACCCCGTTGAAGAAAGACTAGGAGGAGGTATTAGCTATCTTGGAAGAAAAGAATATGTCCAAAGAGCCGCCTAAGCAGTCGACTTATGCTCAGAGGGACACCACCGAGTATTGCAGATTCCATAAAGAGAACGGACACGAGACATCCAAATGCTTCCAGCTAAGGGATCACATCGAGACCCTCATCCGAGAAGGGCACTTAAAGGATATCGTCCTAAAAAAAGCTAAGAAGGCAGATGGACAAAAAGATAGCCGACAGGGTGGACGGGAAAGGAAGCTGAGTCCCAAGAGAGCTGGAGATGAAGAAGCAAGCAACACCATCTTTGGTGGGCCAGCAACTGGCAAAAGTAACAGGGAGAGAACCCAGGAAATTCGGGAAGCCATGGAAGCCTGAAGAGACCTCGACGTCAACTCTATTGAACCTGATCCGAAAAGGATCAAGGAAGGTGGGGATCCAATCATCTTCACAGAGGCTGATTCTCACGGAGTAGACCTAAAGCCAAATGATGCGTTGGTCATCAGTGCTTGAATTGGGCATAGGGAGGTTCATCGGATCTTGATTGATACTGGAAGCTCAGCGGATATCTTAAGTGCAGAGGTGTACGATCAGTTAAGATTAGATAGAAAGGACTTGCGGCCCTTTCATACCCCACTCAGAGGGTTTTGTGGGGCAGTGGTAAGGTCACTCGGCACAATAAAACTACCAATGAAGATCAAGAAGGCCCCCTATCAGAAGACAGTGTTACTCGATTTTGTGGTTGTAGATACAGAAAATTGGTCATACAACGCCCTACTCGGCCGGCCATTCCTGAATAAAGCTAAGGCAGTAACGGCAACGTATGCCCTCATGATGAAATTCCTAACTGAGTATGGGGTAGGCGTGGTCAAAGGATTATAAGAGATGGCGTGAAGGGCGAATCTGCTAGTTTACAAGGATAGGGAAGTACACCAATTATACACTATATCAGCCGAGCAAGCCAATGAACTTGAGAAGCAAGCAGAGGCACCGAAGGAATTTGAACTAGACCCCAAAGAAGAGCTTGAAGCCAAAAAAGATGAGCCGACCGAAGAAGTGATATTAGACCCAGATGAGCCGAGTAGAACAGTAAAGATAGGAGCAAGCCTAAGTGGGCACATCAAAGCCAAACTCATCACATTATTGAGGGATTACCGGGATGTGTTTGCTTGGAGTCATAAAGATATGCCCGGGATAGATACAAAGGTGATATCGCATTATCTCTCCATCGACTTGGAGTTCCGCCCAGTGGTACAAAAGAGACGATTGCTTAATTCAGAGAGAAGCATCACAATCAAGAAAGAGGTGGAGAAATTGCTTTTTGTAGGGTCAATAAGGGAAGTCAAATACCCGGAGTGGGTGGCCAGTGTAGTATTAGTCAAGAAGAAGAACAATCAATAGAGGATATGTGTGGACTTCACGGATTTAAACAAAGCTTGTCCGAAAGATAGCTTCCCATTACCAAGGATCGACCACTTGGTAGATGCGACAGCAGGACACGAACTACTAAGTTTCATGGATGCTTACTCGGGATACAATCAGATCCAGATGAACAAGGCAGATGAAGAAAAAACAGCTTTCACCACGGATCAAGGATTGTATTGTTACAAAAGTGATGCCGTTCGGACTAAAGAACGCCGGGGCAACGTACCAGAGGTTGGTAAATAGAATATTCGCTCGACAGATTGGGAGAAACATGGAGGTCTATGTGGATGACATGTTGACCAAAAGCATCACGGCGGAAAAACATTCAGAAGATTTGAAAGAAACCTTTGATGTCCTGAAAAGGTACAAGATGAAGCTCAACCCAAGTACATGTGTGTTCGGGGTACCGTCAGGAAGGTTTTTAGGTTTTCAGGTACACCAAAGAGGAATTGAGGTAAATCCCAAGAAGATTAAAGCATTAGAAGAAATGGCTTCACCAATAACATTGAAGGATGTGTAGAGGCTGAGGGGATGTCTTGCATCACTCAACCGGTTCATAGCAAAATCAACAGACAAGTGTGCCCCATTCTTCAGAGCAATAAAAAAGGGGAAAGGGCTCGAATGGAGTAAAGAATGTGAAATAGCCTTTCAGAAGTTTAAAGAGTATTTAGGAAGAGCACCCATTCTTTCAAAACCGGTGGTCGGAGAAACACTGTACCTGTACCTCTCGGTTACAAAAGTGGCGACAAGTTCGGTACTGATTCGGTTAGAGGAAGGAGTACAAAGACCGGTGTATTACACAAGCAAGACGTTGCTACCAGCAGAAACTAGGTATTCGCTAGCTGAGAAAATAGCACTGGCCCTAATCACAACAGCCAGGAAATTGAGGCATTGTTTTCAAGCACATACAATAGAAGTATACATGGACTGCCCGTTGAAACTCATCCTCCAAAAGCTGGAGCTGTCTGGAAGATTGACCAAGTGGGCAATGGAACTCAACGAATTCGACATCAAGTACACACCAAAAGCAGCAATCAAAAGACAGGCGGTGTCAGATCTTATAGCAGAATTCACCGAGCCGGATGCCGAGGTAAAAAGGATGATGGAAGATGAACAGGTGAGTGGGTTCCAATGGAAGTTGCATGCAGACGGATCATCAAACACACATGGTAGCGGGGCGGGAATAGTCATAACAACCCCGGAAGGAGACACTGTGGAGTGTGCCATGAGGTTAGATTTCAAAGCAACCAACAATCAAGCAGAGTATGAAGCTTTGTTGGCCGGCTTAAGGGTCTGTATAGCATTGGGAGCAGATGAGTTGGAAATTTACAGCGATTCACAGGTTGTGGTTAACCAGGTACTGGACGAATACCAGGCGAGGGAGGAGCACATGATAGCTTACTTGGACATTGCAAAAAGATTGCTCAGAAAATTCAAGATGTACAAAATCTTTCAGATCCCTCGGGAAGAGAACGAAAAAGCAGATGCCTTGTCCAAATTAGCTTCAGCCACCATGAGTATCAGGTCCAAAGCAATATCAATGGCACACCTGACTAAGCCGAGTACAGCAGAATCTGAGGAAGTTATGATAGCAGAGATCCGACCAGGCCCAGGCGACTGGACAACCCAGCTCAGAAAGTACTTATCGTAAAACGTATTATCGGAAGATGCTGTGGAAGCTAAACACATCAAATACAGGTTAACCCGGTACACAATTCTGAGGGGAGAATTCTAGGTCAGCCTCCTCACTAGCACCATGAGTCTCCTAAGGTGTGTACTCGGGAATACCCTCATTATGTTCCTCCTCAGGGGGATCTTCTGGAGAACTCTCGTCAGAATCACCTTCTGGAGGTGCAATCCCACCCGCTTCTTGGCGCAAAGCCTCTTTCCGACTGGCCTCAACCACAGATTTCATCCGGCGCGCTTGAACGTCACAAACAATATCTACATCGTACACTGGAAAATAGGGAACTTGTGATTATTGAGCCGACTAAACAAAAGATTAGTTACCCAAAAATAACATGGAAATGAAACAAGAAAAACTCACGGCGTCGCCGATGGGTAGAAATCTGAGGGAAAATGCGAGCTTTTATCATCTTGCTCTCGCTGTAGAGGTACGGCCTGCCTCTTTTTGCCAAAGGCCGCATCGCAGCCCGGGCCAGAGCCACAAGCTCACTATCAATAAAAGTCAGAGTCGCTCGGTTCCAGAGCTCAGGTGAGCAAAAATATCGAGGGACCTGTTACGTCATTCGAGTCCCATCGAGGTCAAAAGAAACCGATTAGCCCCAATGACCACCAACGAAGAACCAACTGTTCTTCTAAAATTATTAGAAGAAGGGAAACCCCAAACGAACCCCTTCATCTTCTCGTCAGCGGTCGACTCAACTTGCCCACGGACTTCCACATCCTTAGGAATCCAATGTTCGGGCTTAGTTGAATAAAGAAAATAAATTCCTGAATTTCCCAGCGGTCTCAATAAGTAGAAGTGCCTGATCTCGCGAGGAGTAGGAGGTGGCCTCTTCATTCGATGCCACATGTGCCACATGCACATCAAAATCCTGTAACTATTCGGGGTCAACTGAGTAGAGGCGAGTTGGGCTTCCACAAGAAACCAAGTAATGAAAGGCTGGAGTGGAAGGGTCACGCCGTAAGAAAACATTGCCCCATAAACTGCCACCATGCCCAGCGGGGGGTTCCATGCCGCGCGATCTTCAGTTGGGCTCAACTGAACTCGATTGGTATCCAAGTCAAATCGACTTATGTATTTACTTATTTCGGTGGGACCAACCACATTTGGCTCAACATCGTAAGCGCATGCCTGCTCGAGAGAAAAAACAAGGCGAGCTGCCCTATGCTCCTCCTCCACGTCACTCTCATGCAATCTCTGAGAGCTGATACGACTCTCTCGGGAATGGGAGTCCTTGTACACCTTGCACTTGCTAGCATGCTTCCCCATTCGTCTCCACCACGGCCGAGTAGAACTAGGGTTAGAAGTAGAGGAATCCAACTGAACCTCGGAGTGATAAGACTCCTCAGGATGGTAAGACTCGAGGGTTGAAGAATCAGAAGAAATGGAAGAAACTTCAGGAGTGGAAGGAACTTCGGAAGTGGCAGGGTTGTCACGAAAAATTCCAGAAACGTCAGCATCAGTAAAACGTGGTTGATCGAAGGGAGGGTCCTCTAATAACCTGTGAACATGCGCAGTAGTGAGAGTATCATTTCGCTCAATAGCAATCATACCAATAGTAAAAAGACGACGTCTAGCTTCAAAGTCCATGAGAACTAACCTTAGGACAACATGAAGCTGGAGAAGTATTAACTGCGAAAGGAGAACCTTCAAGCAGAAATCAGGGGCAATAGAGACTGGGATTCTGACAAAACGAGATCAATGGGTACCCGGGATTTGAAGCGAGTTGGGGGTTCAAGAAGACTTTTCAGGAAACTTTTCCAGAAAATCTATAGCAAAGATCAGAGTATTTTCTTGAAGAAAGACGAAAATGGCGGAGAAAGAAATAGAGATTTTCCCATAAGTACAAGGCTTATATATATAGGCACGATATCGATTTCAAAAAAAGACCAAAACCCTAGGAGATATGTAGAGAAGCGGGAAAATAGAGGGATGTGGATCGTGACGTGGGCTGCGCATAGGCGAGCAGAAGGGTTATGTCTCATAAATGCCTTGTACCACGACCAAACAGGAGGAGACAGGTGGCAACCAGAGAGCGCCTTGAGCCGTCAAAGAGCCAAAACGTCACTATTAAGAGATTTATGAATGAGCGGTAAATCGGATGCGTGCGGACGCAATTAAGACACGTCATTTAATGCTTCGAATCAAAAGAGGATACATTAATGCAGAAAACAACGAACGAAGACAAGTTATAACAAAAGGAAGTATATGAAGTTAAATATTTGTCCCGAGAAGACCTGATTCGACACAGTCGGCTCAAATATTTAAGGGGGTATTGTTATAAGTAAAAATCGGCATAAATGACACATCATCACCATAAGAAGCCACGTAAGCAGGAGTCAAGAGAAGTCAACTCGAAGGGGCAGAAATCCCCCAAGGTAACTTACTCGGTAAAGATTAAAGCAACCTGATCACAAACGAAGAGAATCGGCTCGGGTAGCAAAGCCTGCTCGGGCATACTCGGGATTTGATAAAAAAGATAGTCACTAGCATTCACGTCTCGAACGCGTGGGCAGAATCAGCAACCAGCATCCCCACAATAAACAACAGTGTGGCTGCCTATAGTTTAACAAGGAAACAAATAGGTTTCCCGCAAATAGAGGAGAAGGAATCAGGCCCAAACTCGGACTCAACCAAATCGGGAAACATGTTACACTCAAGAAGGAAACAGAATCCGTTTAGGACTGGACAATCGCCCAAAACTTGGGCACCACGACACCAAACCCTAGCGGCACCCACAAACCCTAGTAGCATTATGTATAAATACCCCTGTAACATACAAAATAAGGGGCACGCGAGAATTAGCAAGAGAGAGCAGAGTGTAATACTTTGTAACAGTTTTTCATAGTGGATTTTACTTCGTTGCTAAGGCAACAACCCTTGGATGTTTCTCCGGTCATCAGAGTTTTACCATGTAACTACGTTTATTATTCTTCTTGGTTTTGATATTTTTAATCATTCCCATTCATAAAGTAGGATAAACCGAAATCGAATCGTTGACTGGGTGACCACGAAAAATCACCGTCAACAGTCGGTTTGGTTGTTTGGCCAACAAACAACTTCCCAATCTCATGCAAAAGGAACCTATATGTACAAACACATGATATCCTATCCATGCACATTACTTTCAAAATACGCTAGTCACTATCAATCAATCATACAAAAATTTCCACACTTAGATCTAAACATGTTACTAACTACGAAAATATATGCAAATAAGCAATATATATGATAATGCACTAAAAATACTATAACTATAACCCAAAAGTAAAGTACTGGGTATACAAAAATGCGGAATAATGCTCCGCCCACAAAAAATCCATGTGGCGTACCAATCCACCTACATAGAAATGTCTTCGTCACTGGTGTAACTGGTGCTATCTCTGAGGTCTAAAGAGGTGAACCAAACTCCTCTAACGGAGTACTGAAAAAAAAACTCATGAGGAGGTGGTGGTCCAACGTACGGAACTATGCTCGTTGGGGACTCGGGCTCCTCTACAATGTACTCCATCGGATGAGTACTCGTTGCCTCGTATCCATCCGGAAGAAGCTTAATGCTCACCACATGCGACTCCACATACGCCACATGCTCCACATACTCAGGTGCCTACTCCTGGAATGGTTTTTGATCCTCCATCCCCTACGGATACAGTCCTCGCATCTCCTCCGGGTATATCCCTCTCAGCTGGTCCGGTAGACTCCTCTCTAACTCCGGTTTCACTATCACCTGTTCTAAGATCTGCTGTTGCTCACATAGTAAGTCCATGAAGTTGAAATTCTGCTGATATAGGTCTAGTGGAGCCATGGGATTGAAAAATAAATCATCAATATCAACAAAAGCAAAAGGGTTAGGTATACCTGTCTCTAGACTGGTCGGAACAGCTGGTGTCTCTACTAGGGCAGGTGGCTCGTCGTGCCTGCGCTTTTGACGGTGCTCCTCATCCTGATCACTCAAGTGATCACTCGGCTCATCCATCTAGTAGCCCACCAATCGTGCGACTACTCCAGTCAATCCTCTCACTTGCCTTGTGAGGCGGCGAACAGTCCGTGTTAGGGTGGCATTGGACTCCATCAAGTCCTTGTGGGACTGCATCATACCCCTTGCCCACTCTGGTGCATCAACCTCTCTCTCAGACTCTGTCTCCTCAGATCCGTCATCCTCAATTCCTACATCCGACTCCTCACGAGCCTAAGCATCTATTCTCTCTTGCTCTCTCCTCGGAATCGCCCTACGTTGGGCCAATCTCTGCTCCCTCTACTCACGTATACTGAGAAGCCTCACTATACCTGGCTTGCCCTCTGTAGCCTCATTGTAGGCTCTCCTACCTACGGTCCCCAAGGGAGTCAGAATCCCATCCGATGGCCTATCCACTCTAATGCCTGCCTCCTGTGCGAAGTGGGTGATCAAACATGGAAAGAAGAGGCTCAGATTGCTTCTCCTCCCGGATTCTGCTATTCTTTTCACTATCGTATGCCCAACATCAAATTCTAACTGGTTCTTCATTTGGTAAAGCATAATGGCCACTCTTTTCTTCAAGTCTATCCGGTGTCCACTAGGCATAAGGGAGTAACTGAAGTATATACTCCAAAAGTGTTCCTCAAACCCTAGCTCTCTCTAATGGACCTTGCAGTCCCTGCCTTCCCAAGGAATGTCTTCATTCCCGGTGAGTGCGATACCGAACTACCTGTCATAATGCTCGAAGAGGGCATTTGGCTTGTACCCTTCCTCCCACTGAGGGTAGCTCTGAGTGTGGAGGTACTCATTTATCTGCTCAGCTGTCATAGAGATAGACTTCCTTCGAATCACAACCGGAGCCCCATTCTCGAACTCGTTTGGATTTATAGCTACATAGAACTCCTTGATAATCTTGTGGTTGGCTTTCTTCGGAAATGACACATAGGCCTCCCACTTTCTTCGATGGATCTCATCGAAAATCGCCGTTTGCCCCAACTCATCGAAGCTCACGTCCCTCTTGATGATGATAGGCCGCCTAGTGGTGCCCTCAAGTCTCTCCCTAAATATTTCCTCCGCTGTCTTCTCTAGGCGTGCGGACTTTTCCTTTCCCTTTTGGGACGAATCACCCTTCTCGAATGTGGAAGCTTTCCTCTTTGGTTCCATTTGTTGTTAGAGCAAAGAAAACACAACCAATAACTCCAAACAAGTTAGCGCTCGGGTTAGTGACAACATTTTAGAGCTACATTTTATCTAAAAACATTCTATAACTATGTGTAATATATGTGCCTATATGCTTATGCCAATCTCAAAGCAATTCATCAAATGAGGCAATCAATTCAATCAAGTTCAAGTGGAAATAGGTGCCAATTGCATTCACAAATATACCACATATAAGCATTATCCTTAAACATTCTATCCCTTGCAATTGCATATACAAATTGCATCAACTCATCTCACACAAATGTGTATATTATCCCCAAGTTGTGCAAACACAACTTGAATTGAATTAACAACCATCAAACAATCTATCATTCAAATGTGCACACACAATTTGCACACACAATTGCAATCATGAATTCCACACAATATATCGTCCAAATATACGCACACAACTTGCATACACAACATTTCCATTGTCAACACTTCACAATTCCCTCAATCAAACAATTTCAACAACCTCACTCACAATTACATCCCAAATCTCCTCAATTTTCTTCCAAATCTTCATGCATTAATAACAAAGGCATGCATTCAACCTATCACTCCATCAACATGCATAATTCTACGCTAACTTCTAGCAATTAAAACATCACAAGAATCAAATAGCATAGAACTCAATTTGGTAACACAATTTTCAGCCAAATTCAAACCCTAACATGAGAAAGTTGCAATTTTGAAGCAAAATTGAGGAATAGTGGTCGAAATTACTCCTAGCATGCATAATTAACACAAACAGCAACAATCAATCTCAAATAATGCAATCAAAATCAAAAATTGTGCAAGAACCCTAACTGTCGCGACCTAGGGCAATTCTAGATGATTTTTTTTACATGATTTTGTGTTTTAAAGAGATTAGATTGAGAAGACTTACCTTTGCCTTGTGTTTTCGAATGGATTTGAGCAAGATTGGAGAAGAAGTTTGGTGGATTCACGCGGGAAAATTGAAGAAAGTTTGAAAAAGGGGAAAGTTGTCGTGAAAATGACAGCCCTTATTTATAGGAAATAGGTTCTAGCGGCTTTATGCCCGCTGCACGAACCCGCCGAGCCTGATTTTTGGCTCAAAACGCTGCGTTTTAATCACTTGGGATTGCGGTGACTTCGTTCCCGGCGGGTTTATTCCTGCCGCATAAGCCCGCCATGCCTAACCTTTTCTAGCGAGTTTGTCTCTTCTGAATGGTGGCCTTATTCCAGCGGCACAAAACCGCTGGAAACTCTTCCGTCATTTCTGGCGAGTTTCAACATTCTGGATGGCGGGCTTATTCCCGCCGAGATGAAACTCGCCGAATTCTTTTGTAAATTGCCACAGGTTCATACGTTCTGGACGGCTGAACATATCCCGCGGCATAAACTCACCAACTTCCTTTGTCTTTCAGAAGCATCTCCACGGATTTGTTCACTCTGCCTGGCTGGACATGTCTAGCAGCACAAACCTGCCGAAGTGGAAAAAGCTTCATTTTCAATTCCTTCATTCTCTTTTCTTGATTTCCTAACACCTACACAACATGGCACAACAAATACACAAAATACAACACATGTTTCCTACATTGATTAATCTACATGAATGTGCTTAACCTATAACGAGGATTTTAAAACCCCCAAACCTTTCTTTTGTCCACCCGATCATTTAAAGATTTAAATTCAAAGCTCGTCGGGTACACAAGAGCTTGATTTAGGTTTTTAATCTCCCAATCACACATCAAAACAATTCAATATATTCAAAGCTCAAATATGTACAATGCAAAAGACTTCTATGTTGTTAAGTGTGTTCTTGATATACAATCTATGCACACTTAAACAACATCAATTCGATCACCTTCTCCATGCCCCATTTAGAATGGGTGGTTCAATAACAACATACCCATTTTCTTTCTTTTTTACCCAAAGGGGTCCTTTCCCACTAAGCCCCTCCAACTTGGATTTTGCGATCCAAATGGACTTGACATTGGCTTTGGGAATTGGGGTGGCATATTTTCTAACCTGCCATCTTTTGTTTGGATAATTAGGCCCAATGTGGCCTATTCTATGACAGCAATGACATATGGGAGTGAAAGTAGAAAATGTACCTCCCGATGTAGACTGTGGAGGTTGAATGCGGTTCTTTCTTCTTGGCTTCCTCCTTGATTTTGGTTTCGGAGTAAAAGTATGGGCCTCCTCGTGTGATACATGCATTGTCTTCCTTGAAGGTGGCTTCACCAAACCTTCAGACTTGACCGAAGTGCCTATCCTTGGCATAACAATCTCAACTCGAGTTTCCCTACTCTTCACTCTCAAGATTTATAGGGCCTTGTCCATAGAATGTATTTCCTCCTCCATGACCTTCATCTTGCCTTCGAATTCCTTACTCAAGGACTCATTCCTTTCTCCAAATTCATCCTTCACTAAGGAAAAATCATCTTAAATTTTGTCTTAGAGGGCATAATTTTCCTCTAAAGCCTCATCAAGCTTAGTAGTAACTTCGAAGTTCCTCTCCACCAACTCTCGATTTTCTTCCTTGAGTTGAGCAATGACATCTTCGTAACTTGATGAGTCATGCTTCAAGAGCGGGGTCTTGTTAGTCACCTCGCCGTGAGCGAGTGCTACGTACTCCCCGAAAGTAGAGTGGGGTTCATCATCTTGTTCGGCACTTACGACGTTAAAACAAACACTACCCTTCAATGGGTTCTTCATGCTTTCAAACACTTCAAACTTTGATGTTTGACCTAAAACCGTCATGGAGAGCCGTCCCTTGTGGACATCGATGATTGCCTTGGCAGTTGACATAAACGGTCGCCCTAGCAAAATCGGCATCTCCCTTGCTTTAGATAAATCAGTCTCCATCTCTAAAATAACAAAGTCAGCTGGGATGATCAACTCTCCCACCCTAACTAACACATCTTCGACCACTCCTGTTGGATGTCGTATTGAGCGGTCGGCTAATATCAACTCCATGGTAGTCGGCTTCAATCCCTCTAATCCTAAGTCTTTAAACAATGCATAAGGCATCAAGTTGATCAAAGATCCTAGGTCCAACATTGCCTTCTCCCTACAAGTTTCACCAACTGATATGGTAATGATGAAATTTCCAGGATCCTTCATCCTCGGTGGCAATGCTGTTTCCATGGCTGCACTTGCTTCCTTGGAGATCACTATTCTCTCCAGAAACTCTTTCTTTCTTGCCTTTGAGTTGAGATCCTTAAAGAACTTGGCATATGCAGGCATTTTTTCAATCACTTCAAGTAGAGGAAGGCTTACATTCACCTTCGATAGGATGTCATAGATCTCCCTAAAGGCTTGGTCCAATTTCGACTTCTGAAGCCTTCTTGGGAATGGAATTAGAGGCACATACGGGTTAGAAGATTTGTGTATCCTCGAAGTATCCTTGTGACCTATCTCCAGGCCTTTGCTCGTTCCTGTCCCTACTTGAGTATCAAGATCATTCTTACTAGGCACTTCCCTATATGTTGAAACATTAATAGGAATGTCAGAAATTTCAGGTGGACATGGGTTAGAAAGTACCTTACCACTTTTGAGGACCGTGGCTGCCTTGGCTTGCTCAGACTGACTTGGGAGCTTCCCAGGCTCCTTCTTTTGACTAACTTCAGCATATTCCCCTATTTGTCTTTCCAATGTCTTGACTACTCCTTCCATAGAGGTAATCCTGGTGTGGTTAGAATCATTGGTGTGGTACTGATTAGTGGGCCTGTACTCATTGTCTCTTTGGCCTTGTTGGTGCCAAGGTAAGTTTTCCTTTACCTTCCACGGTTGCGTACTCTGCTGTGGTCTTGGTTGGTGTCCCTGAGGTGGATACCAGTTGTTGTTGTTGTTGTTCTATGGAGGTAACGGGGAATTCAAACAGTGGTTATTCCCGTAATTCAAGTTAGGATGCCTTGCCCATCCCGGATTGTACGTGTTGGAGAACGGATCATCGAACTGTCTTGACTGACGTGGCGGATACACCACTTGTAATTCTTCCTTCCTGGGTGGCACTGGCTCAACCATGGAATTCATGTCCATCCCACGGTTTTCCTTAACAAAAACCTGATCCGCCGCTACTATAGGTTATTTCCCAAACCTACTCATGAATGTCTCAATGTTCTTACTCATATCACTCATTTGACTTGCCATTTCTATGCTCACTCATCTTCGACTACCTCGAGTGTTCCTCTGCTGGAAATTTTGTTCAAGCATCTCGTACTTATCAAACACAAACGTGCCGTCTTCTCTTGTATCGCTCCTCTACATGCGTCATCCACAATCGCTTGTGAGAGGTCAGTCAATCCATTATAGAATGATTGAACTTGTGATAATAAAGTATACTCGTGGTGAGGGCACTGTGCTAAAAGTAGCTTGAATCTACCCCATGATTCATGAAACGCATCCCCTTCCCTTTCCTGGAAATCAGCTATCATACTTCGTATTTCCTTCGTCTTCCATGAGGGAAAATACTTGGCAAAAAACTTCTGCTCAACACCGCTCCATGTGGTAAGTGATCCTGCTAGTAATGCCATGAGCCACTTCTTGGCGTCGTCTCTCATGCAATACGAAAAACATCGCATATGTAAGTGATCCTCCGTCAAATTCCTGAGTGGAAAAGTAGTCACCACATTGCAATATTCCTTCATGAATTGAAGGCAGTCTTCGCTTAGGTTACCACCGAAGTGCGAGAGTGTGTTGTAGTGTAAGTTTTTCAGCTCGTAATTCCTCTGGGCATCATCTAAGAATATAGCTGAAGGATGTGATCCAACGGTAGGCAATGATAATTCCTTCATCATCCGTTGATCATGTCCGTGTTCTGAACCGGTGGATGTACTGCTAGAAGAGGTTGACCCTTTCTTAAGGTCGGATAGTCCTCTAGGATTGTCCGTCATCGTCGGTAGCCTCGCTATGCGATCAATATTTTCAACAAAAGGTTTAAGCGGACTTCCCAAAGATTGCCTTTCGTGCATCAATTCGTGACAAGAAACCTGAAAGTACACTACAATAACTACCAAAAGGTTAAGTGCTCAAAACAGAAATTTACTACGATTATGCAAAGATTCAATTACTAATATGCGAAAAAGGCATACTACCTCCCCGGCAGCGGCGCCATAGATTTTGACATGTCTGAACCGATTCTACAAATGTCACTATAAATTAACCTATTCTACCTCAGTTATACTAGAGGGATGCGCGAGTCTGGTGACCCTATTGCAAGTGCACAAGTCGTTGAACTAGTGTAGTGAGCAAGTAAGTATAACCCTAATATCTAATCAATCATTCATTAACTTCAATCACCATTTCCTAATATGCATCTATTCATGTTAATTATTAAGCACTAATCCTCAACTTTAATCACAATCTAATGATTAGAAAAGTGATTAAATGAGAATTACTCAAGTACTAGTAGAGAATTACAAGTTAGTAATCTCTACAACATAGATGCTATAAAATGAATATGCAATAAATGGTCTTATGCATACAAGTTCATCAAGTCATTGCACCATAAAAAAGATTGGTGGTTGCAACCACCACTCATACAAGCAATAAAGGATATATGCATAACTTAAGAAGATTATATCAATATGATTGATTATATAGAAAGGGAAATACAAGAATTACATCTAATCCCCTTACAAGAGGAATTCGTTACACATAGAATCAAGATTACAAAGATATACAAACAAAGGAAACATCACCAATTGATAAATTTGTGAAGTGGAAATGATCCTCCTTGCAATCCAAGCAACAAATCCTTCTATGGCAACTTGAAGTGATCACACTAAGTAACCAAAATATGGTGTTTGGTTACCTAGAAAATAGCCAAGAAACTAACTATCTTCTCTTCTTTTCTAAGAGAAAAATATCTAATAATATCTCCCTCTCTCTATCTATTCTAACTATCTCTCTAAAAATCTACATATATGTCTAAGTATATCTGTTGAGAGACTTATTTGAGTAGTTAATGACATGCATGTGTGCATGGATGAGAGAGAAGGTCTTCCAAGGACAATAGGTGGAAAAAGGGGTAGGTTTGATTGGCTTTAGGGCGAGCTTCGATCAACTTGCAGCTCATCAGAGTCGTCGGCGGGTATGTGCGGCGGCTTTGTGTCCGCGGCATGAACCCGCCGTCTTGCATCTTCTTTCTTCGCGGACTTATTCCGCGGGACTTGTCTGTAGGGAAAAATACCAAGAAGTACACGCAGCGGAAGCGAGACTAAAAATAGATTTAGTATGTTTTAAAATTTTTCCTTTTTATGAACCTTAACCCCTTAAATTAATTAACCATACATATAAAGTAACAAAAAGTATAATACCTTTTGTCGCGTGATCCGATTGACTTACGTCGATGGTAATCCGCAAGATCTTCAATCCTAGCACGAACGTGAATCACCTAGGAGCGTGGTCTCCCTTTTCCTTGAATTGCAAACCTGAGAATGGACAAACAAACTTTCTTTTTCTTTTGTTAGTCACAATAAATTCCAAGAGATTACAAAGAATGTTCCGGTCACTTTTGAATTCACAATCGTTAGATCGAAACTCGCGTGAACCTTATTCGAAATTGTGCACAAAACCTTTTGGTGTAAAAGTTACCAGTGCACTATCTAAATAAGAACAATCTCTTCTCACTTTTCTCTTGGCCGAAATTAATCACACTAGTCTCAGAGTTGGATTTATTTTATAAGCAAAAGAAATAAATCTCTCAAGCTTAGCCTCTAGGGTTCACCGAATTCTATCTATATATAATATCTATATATCACTCAATATATATTACATAAATCTGCACACCTATATATAAGTGCACCAACGCTGCACGCCTAAACAAAATAATATATAAAATAATATATTGCGGCACCCACTCTAAGGTTGCAAGAATAATATATTGCGGCACCCACACTAAACAATTAAATTATATATTTGCATGCCTAAAACAATATATATATATATATATATATATAGCAGAATAAATACTGCATACATTATATACATATATATTTCGGCCTTATATATTTATATATTGTGGCCAAAATCATCTACCATGTAGGATTTATCTTTTGACTTAAATCCTAAACCTATGTAGATTTCCTTAGAATTCCAAACCCTAATCCAACTCTTTAGTGTATTTGTGACTATCTCAAAGACTTCCTTATTTGATTAAATAAATAAACCTTATTATTTATTTTCTTACCAAATAAGTCTTTTACTTTTAGTATACTACTACCAATAGTATAACTCTAGGAAACATATTTCCTGATCAGAAAAAGATTTTGTTTCTTAATTAAATAATTAATTAATAAATTAATTAATTCTCATTTAATCAAACAATAAAATAAAATAATATATTAGACTAATAAATTAGCCTTGCCGCCCACATCATATATATGGGCTCAATATTATTTTCTTATTTTATTTAATCCATTAGACTTTAAATAAAAAGCCCACATGTGAACCAGACCCATTCTTACTAAAAGAAACAAGCCCACATGCCTTTCATTAATATATTAATATAATTGAGCAGCCCATTAAATAAATAATGTGCAAATTATATTCTTAATATATTAAATGCAATTCTAAATGGACCCATAAATTGGTCCGGTAGAATATATCAAGTGATCCATGCAAGTCCGTGTGGATTGGGGATCTTGGCGGGCTATCTAAATTTAAGCTTCAATAGACACAACCTAATCTCAATCAACAAATGATTCACTTAGGTCCGATCCATTAATTTTAACTCATTCCACTAAAGAGCTAAAATTGAACTCTTAAATAAAGATAGAAAAGGAAGATGTTCCTCATTCATACCCTAGACAATCATGTTGGAGATAGTGTATCCTCGTGATTAATATCAGTAATCACCAAGAGTTCATAGACCGCCTATAACTCTCCAAGTTACCATATTTACTCATATGACCACGTTTTGAACTTGGATATTTTGACTTGTCCAGAAGCCATGTTTTCAATAGACACTATCGAAAACTCAACGTCGAGATTTAATATCCAATTACCTCAAAACATCCATATGATGATATTATACTCTCATTTAATAAATGGAGCCACGATGTCCATATCTATAAATGAAGTCCTCTATCGATTAACAAATGAATATCACCAAACTATCGAGGATAGACTATCGAGGATAGACTATGCTATATAATCGTACTCATTGATAACTCAAATGATATCAGTTGCAACCATAAGTCCATCATTTATCTCAGGATTAAGATAGACTCTCCGATTGTCCTGATAATGAAAAGACTATTATCTATTGACGGTTCTAGATAAAGCTTTTTATTGTGATCCAGTTCAATGCACCCAGTGCACTAGATTCTTTTACTCGAAGACACTCCGATGATTTTAGACTCATCATATCTCATTTGATCCCACTCAAATGCTAGCAAAAGAATTCTACAACTTTAACAAGATAAAGGTGCCCAACCTTTAACTTAAGTTGTGAACGTTATTCAAGACTAACTAAAGAATTGTGTCTACCTCATACATATCCAGATGTACGAACAATTCTTCTTTTCTCATAGTCTTTAGACCTTATGATTATTTACTTTGACAATTATAATAATTAAACTATAAATGCTATAAGATTTGTTAAACCAGAAATCACATTATTAATATGAATAGATTGTCAAAAACACTATTATACTCTTGCTATTGAGCATAATCCTAACAATCTCCCACTTGCGTAATAGCAAATGTGTCATATCTCTCATTCCCATGTTCTCACCCCTATATACAATTTCCCTTAAAAGGTGATACTTCCTTTCAATGTGTTTTCCTTTCTTATGACTTCTTGGTTCTTTCGAATTAGCCACTGCTCCACTGTTGTCACAGTAGATAGTGATCTGCTTATTCGCACTAGGAACCACTTCCAAGTCAATCAAGAATTGGCGGAGCCAAACAGCCTCTTTGGCAGCCTCGCATGCAGCAACATACTCAGCTTCCATGGTGGAATCAGCAATACAAGATTGCTTGATACTCCTCCATATGACTGCTCCTCCTCCTCCAATAGTAAACACAGCCCCTGATGTGGATTTTCTGGAGTCAGAATCTGATTGGAAATCAGAATCTGTATACCCAACAGGAATCAAATCCCCTCCAGAGTATACAAGCATATTATCTCTCGTTCTCTTGAGATACTTGAAAATATGCTTGACTGCCGTCCAATGATCAGGACCAAGTTTCGATTGAAACCTGCTAACTATGCCAACAGCAAAACAAATATCTGGTCTAGTACAGAGCATTGTATACATGAGACTTCCAACTGCCGAGGCATATGGAACTCTACTCATGAATTGCTCTTCATGCTCATTCTTAGGAACTTGTTCCTTAGAAAGCTTGATTCCATGTCTGAAAGGTAACATACCTTTCTTGGAATCCTACATGGAAAACCTAGACAAGATCTTGTCTATGTATGAAGCTTGGGATAATGCAATCGTTCTATTCTTTCTATCCCTTATTACTTGGATACCTAGAATAAAACTTGCTTCTCCTAAGTCCTTCATATCAAATTGTTTTGCTAACCATTCTTTTACTGATGTCAATACACCTACATCGTTTCCAATGAGTAGTATATCATCAACATAAAGAATCAGGAAAACCAACTTGTCACCCCTAATCCTTTTGTATACACAAGGTTCGTCAGGATTCTGAATAAATCCAAAACCTTTGACAGCTTGATCAAACCTTATGTTCCAGGATCTGGATGCTTGCTTTAATCCATATATGGATTTCTGCAACTTGCATACCTTTTCCATTTGGCCCTTTTTAATGAATCCCTCTGGTTGCATCATGTAGATGCTTTCGTCAAGACTTCCATTAAGGAAAGCTGTCTTGACTTCCATTAAGGAAAGCTGTCTTGACGTCCATTTGCCAAATCTCTAAATCTAAAGATACTGCAATGGACAAGAGTATCCTAATGGATTTAAGCATGGCCACAGGAGAGAAGGTTTCCTCGTAATCGATACCTTCTTTCTGTGTATACCCTTTAGCTACCAATCTAGCTTTAAAGGTTTCCACCTTTCTATCCATACCTCTTTTCCTCTTGTATACCCACTTGCACCCAATGGGTTTTATCCCTTTAGGCAAGTCTACAAGGGACCAGACTTTGTTATTGAACGTAGATTCAATCTCAGATTGCATTGCCTTTTGCCAATGGCGACTATCAACATCCTCCATAGCTTCCTTGCACGTGTAGGGATCATCGTCGTCCGGGAGATTCTCCACTGATTCTCCCAGACCGATGTATCTTTCGGGTTGTGTTCTAACCCTCCCACTACGACGAGGAATGGTAGGTTGTTGATCTTGTGTTGGATTGGAACTTACAATTGGGTTTGGTTGTGTAACCTCTTGTGGAATTGTATCTCCTGACATCTCATTCAGGACAATTTTAATTCTAGGCACAAAATCATTCATATAGTCATTTTCCAGAAATTTAGCATTTGTCGAAACAAATACTTTAAGATCTGAAGGACTATAGAAATAATATCCTTTAGTTTCTTTTGGATACCCTACAAATATACATGTTTCCGAACGGGACTCCATCTTTTCTGTCTTTCCTTTCAACACATACGCAGGACAACCAAATATCCTTGAGTGTTGTAAACTAGGCTTGCGCCCAGTCCACAACTCATGCGGTGTTTTAGGAACAGACTTAGATGGTACATCGTTTAGAATGTATATAGCAGTTTGTAAAGCATATCCCCAAAAAGAAATAGGAAGCGTTGAATAACTCAACATAGACCTAACCATATCCAAAAGAGTTCTATTTCTCCTTTCTGCTACCCCATTCTGTTGAGGTGTACCTGGTGCATGTAAGGATTCCCTTTTATTGATTGGCTTATTTCGTGGTCAAACCACAAGTTGGGGTTTGGTTGTAAGGGTAGTCTAGGTGATTAGTTGAAGATCAAGACCCTTTCCAAGACCTCAAAAGGACAAGCACCAAAGGTATATATCTAGTGCTTACATTGTCTTGAAGAGATATAGTTGCACACACACACAACATGCATAACTTTTATTCTTGAATGTTGTGTTTATATTTTGTGTGCATTGTGCTTTATTGATTTATTTAATATCTCTTCTTGCATTTAATTGATTGCATCTTGTTCTATGAAATGCCATGACATGATAGGCATTATGATGCATTCAATACCCACACTTGCACTTCATGATTAGTCTTAAGTGTGGTGTAATTCGTTTCCATTTGTGTGATCGGAAACGTCCGCGCTTGCACGATGGTGTGCTTGTCTTAGCGCGATGGTTGACCACTTGAGAAGATCTCATTCTTCTCTTGGATAAGTGGTAGCTTTAGTTTGGTTGGGTTGATTGGAGTAAGGTGTCTAGTTTCAAAAGATTGGATTTCAATGTTTTAAGTGTTTTCAAAACTGACCTTTGCATGGTCGTGTGACCATAGCTTTTTACACAAAGCTTCAAAATGAGTTTTGAAAATTTCTGTACAAACTAGACACCCATACCTTTCCAACGGTATATTATTCGTAATATTTCATGACCGTTTGGATTGGTTTTGAAATTTCCAAAGTGACCACTAAAACAGGGCATCACAGTTGTTATCCGAATCTGACCTTTGGTCACTCAAATGACCATAACTTTTTCTACAGTTATCCAAATCATGTTTTGTTAATTGGAGTAGAAAGTAGACTTCCATACCTTTCCAACGGTATATTATATGAAAGGTTTCGATGTCGTTTGGTCATGTTTTGAGTCGCTTGAAAATCAAGCTTTGTGCTGTGACGCCCGCCGCGGTTTCAGTGCCGCGGTTTTTGCAACCGCGGCAGTCGAGCCACAGAGCAACCGCGATAGTGTGATTCAGGGGCAAAATTGTCTTTTCACTTGCCCTATTCTTGATGTCTATAAATATCACACTTTCTCATTATCTGAACAAGTTCTTTTACTCTTAAGAACCCTAAACTTCAAAGTTAGATTTTGAGAGAAAATCAAATCAAGAATTCACCTTTAACCACTCAAATCAAACCCTTTTTGCATCAAATTTCATATTGCATCTCCTATGTCTATATAGAGTGCATCCATGTATGGGTTTGCATCATCACAACTTGCTTGGTAAGATTTTGATTAATTTCATCTTATTTTAGTATTTTAAATACCAAGCCATCTCTTTTAAATTACTTGTATGTTTTAGATCATATGCTAAATACAAGAAAAGAGATTATTTGTGATGTATTGATTGAGTGTTGTTTGTGATAGCTTTGTATCTAGGATTGGTTATCCTTTACTTAGCTAAAGTTATATGCCATGTCATATAGCTACATGTGATATCTAGGATTGATTATATTGTCATCTTATAATCCTAGGTAAGCATTTAGAGTACCCTAGCTCTTATTGCAATATTTGGATATCATTGCATATTCACATAGGGTTGTTTGATCTCTTAGGAGATTGTAAGTCTTGTGTGATAGACCGGGATTAGGTCGGACACCGGGATTAGGTGGTCACATGAGCAAATTGGACTAGGTCCACTTTTACAGGCCTGCGGGTAGTGGTAGCGGGATATTGGCCGGGATTAGGCCGTCAAACCTGGATTAGGTTGTATACGTTATCACAATTAGTGGATTCGAGGTTCGAGTGTGGCGCACTTACCAGCCCGTGGTTTTTCCCGTGAGGGTTTCCACGTAAAAATCAAGTGTCGTTTATATTTCCGCACCATATTACACTTGATTATTATATTATCTAGTTTGGGGCATTTTCGTAAATTTGACTAAAAACGAAAATTGGGTAAAAAGCCTAAAATCTATTCACCCCCCCTCTAGATAGTTTTATACACACCGTGCATTAATTTGTTTCAGTGCAGAAAACTGAGAAACTATCCCATTATCAATAAGATATTGCTGAAACTCACCAGATAGATATTCTCCACCACGACCAGATCTCAAGATTTTTATGTGTTTCTCAAACTAATTTTCCACTTCAGCTTTGAATGCTTTGAACATGTCAAAAGCATCCGACTTATGTCGCATGAGATACACATAACCAAATCTCGAGTAATCATCTGTGAAGGTGATGAAGTACTCATATCCACCTCTAGCTTGAATGCTCATAGGTCCACATACATCAGTGTGTATCAATCCTAAACATTCAGTGGCTCTTGCACCTTTGGCAGAGAACGTCCTTTTGGTCATTTTACCTTCCAAACAAGATTCACAAGTTGGTAGATCATCAACCTTTAAGTCACTCAAAGGTCCGTCACATACCAATCTTTTAATCCTATTAAGGTTAATATGACCTAAGCGTAAATGCCAAAGGTAGGTTTCATCTGTTGATAATTTTACTCTTTTATGATTAGGTTCCGTTATTTCTGTGTCTAACGAGTGAGAGATATTTCTATGCAAAAAGTATAGACCGTTTTCCAATGTACCTTGGCAAATAATTTTGTCATTCTTACTAATAATAAAAACTTTATTAAAAGTAACTGAATATCCAAATTTATTTAAACAAGAAACTGAAATTAAATTCCTCTTGAATTGAGGTACATAATAAACGTCTATCAAATCTAAATGCCTAAAAGAATCTAGATTAACTCTAATATCTCCCACTACACTTGCAGACACTAACTTTCCGTTGCCCAAACGCAAGTTGATTTCATTCTTATTCAACTTTCTCCTTTCTTGGAACCCCTGTAAGGAATAGCAAACATGATTTGTGGCTCCAGAGTCTATGATCCAAGAATCTGTAGAATCTGCCAGAAAACATGTTTCAAGATAATTAATATTACCTTGTTCCTTCTTGTTCTGGGACTTTGGGCAATTTCTTTTCCAATGTCCCTTTTCACCACAAAGGAAGTATTTCCCTTTGATCTTGGTTACTTTCTTGGTCTCCATCTTGGTAGGCCCAAGTTGCTTTTTCTTCTGTTGTTCCTTAACCTTTTGACGGGTCTTAACAGTAGCAACTTTACCAACCATATGAATCTGAGATTCATAAGTAGGAGCAGGTGGTTTAGGAGCAGACAGAATAAACTTATGTTTTTCAGCTTGTAGCAACAACCCAATTTTCCTTTTCCATGTGACATAATTATTTCCGGTTAAAATATTAACTTTTAAGATGTTCATTAGGGATGGGGTCATGATTTCTGAATATAACAAAACATATATAAGTAAATAATCATGATAAAGCACTTTTAAATATTTATCTTGAATTAAATAAATAACTCAATCATAAAATTCAACGGTGATCCAACACCCATAAATGTTATGCCTCCTTTGGGAGTTCGCACCATTTACTAGTTAGACTAGGTCCCACCTAATTGTTAACATAACAACCAGCGTTTTCAATTTTAGCCTTGCAATTTTATTGACAAGAACTCTTGGGAGGATATCAATAAAATTACATTGAGTGTGTTACCAAGATATCGACCCTCAATTTTCTCTCACGAAAATCCCTCCTTGGGGAGTAGATCTCGTTTGAGTCCATTGTCTAGTCTATCCTTGTAAGGAAGTATATTGCTAAATTCCATTCATGGACGCCCCTTGGGGGGATTACCAATAAATAATAAAGCTCAACTAACCTTGGAGGCCATAGGTGTTACAAAAACACCTTCTCCCACTCAATTATTTAAGGCGTGTGATTAAATCCCAAAGAATGATTTACCAAGTTATCTAGATGCCAATTTAGATACCTAAATCATTCAATGCATGTTCATACCAAAAGAGATATATGAGTGGCACTCCTATTCTATATGTCATGTTATCATATAATAACAAATATTGTAATATTTAAGCATAAATTAAATAGCAACAATTTTGGCCCATCCTAGAAAAACAAGTAAATTACAATTGTTTAGGAATACAAGATCTTCAAGTGGCCCATCAACCATATGCTCATCCTTCGGCCCAACCCCATGGGCATGCACAACCCACAAACCCACAACCCCACAAAGGGGCTGCTGTGCGCAGCCCATGAAGACTCCCAGGGCTGCCGTGCACAGCCCACCAAGTTTTGGGCTTGCCATGCGCAGCCCAATCCACTCCTAGGGTGCGCACGGTGCTCGTTCTTGGTTCCGGTTGCTTCGTTTTCCTTCGTGTCTTCGAATCTTCAACACCCAAATACATTACAGCAATATAAAATAATAAATACTGCAGTATTAATTTTTTTTTTTTTTATTCACTGCAGTACTTTTACACATAAAATACTGCACTAAAACTTAAAAAAAAAAACTGCTGCAGTAATAATAAAAAAAAATACTGCACATATTAAAAAAAATAAAATGAAACCTAGCAACTACCAAGAAGGAATTATGGCGATGATAGACCACCCTTCTTGTTACAATTCCATAACAAAAATACATTGAAAATCTAGGACCAAAATCGAGCAAAAACAATCCACATAAAACATATATAAACCCATACATCACATGTAATTATATATGCGAATACCTAGAGTGCCGTCTCTTTCTAAACATGCATAATCACAATAAAAAGAAATCGATCCACGTATATATACGTTAATTAATTAAAAGGGTTCAACCTAGGCTCTGATACCAATTGTAGGGAAAAATACCAAGAAGTACACGCAGCGGAAGCGAGACTAAAAATAAATTTAGTATGTTTTAAAATTTTTCCTTTTTATGAACCTTAACCCTTTAAATTAATTAACCATACATATAAAGTAACAAAAAGTATAATACCTTTTATCGCGTGATCCGATTGACTTACGTCGATGGTAATCCGCAAGATCTTCAATCCTAGCACGAGCGTGAATCACCTAGGAGCGTGGTCTCCCTTTTCCTTGAATTGCAAACCTGAGAATGGACAAACAAACTTTCTTTTTCTTTTGTTAGTCACAATAAATTCCAAGAGATTACAAAGAATGTTCCGGTCACTTTTGAATTCACAATCGTTAGATCGAAACTCGCGTGAACCTTATTCGAAATTGTGCATAAAACCTTTTGGTGTAAAAGTTACCAGTGCACTATCTAAATAAGAACAATCTCTTCTCACTTTTCTCTTGGCCGAAATTAATCACACTAGTCTCAGAGTTGGATTTATTTTATAAGCAAAAGAAATAAATCTCTCAAGCTTAGCCTCTAGGGTTCACCGAATTCTATCTATATATAATATCTATATATCACTCAATATATATTACATAAATCTGCACACCTATATATAAGTGCACCAACGCTGTACGCCTAAACAAAATAATATATAAAAATAATATATTGCGGCACCCACTCTAAGGTTGCAAGAATAATATATTGCGGCACCCACACTAAACAATTAAATTATATATTTGCATGCCTAAAACAATATATATATATATATATATATATATATATATATAGCAGAATAAATACTGCATACATTATATACATATATATTTCGGCCTTATATATTTATATATTGTGGCCAAAATCATCTACCATGTAGGATTTGTCTTTTGACTTAAATCCTAACCCTAGGTAGATTTCCTTAGAATTCCAAACCCTAATCCAACTCTTTAGTGTATTTGTGACTATCTCAAAGACTTCCTTATTTGATTAAATAAATAAACCTTATTATTTATTTTCTTACCAAATAAGTCTTTTACTTTTAGTATACTACTACCAATAGTATAACTCTAGGAAACATATTTCCTGATCAGAAAAAGATTTTGTTTCTTAATTAAATAATTAATTAATAAATTAATTAGTTCTCATTTAATCAAACAATAAAATAAAATAATATATTAGACTAATAGATTAGCCTTGCCGCCCACATCATATATATATGGGCTCAATATTATTTTCTTATTTTATTTAATCCATTGGACTTTAAATAAAAAGCCCACATGTGAACCAGACCCATTCTTACTAAAAGAAACAAGCCCACATGTCTTTCATTAATATATTAATATAATTGAGCAGCCCATTAAATAAATAATGTGCAAATTATATTCTTAATATATTAAATGCAATTATAAATGGACCCATAAATTGGTCCGGTAGAATATATCAAGTGATCCATGCAAGTCCGTGTGGATTGGGGATCTTGGCGGGCTATCTAAATTTAAGCTTCAATAGACACAACCTAATCTCAATCAACAAATGATTCACTTAGGTCCAATCCATTAATTTTAACTCATTCCACTAAAGAGCTAAAATTGAACTCTTAAATAAAGATAGAAAAGAAAGATGTTCCTCATTCATACCCTAGACAATCATGTTGGAGATAGTGTATCCTCGTGATTAATATCAGTAATCGCCAAGAGTTCATAGACCGCCTATAACTCTCCAAGTTACCATATTTACTCATATGACCACGTTTTGAACTTGGATATTTTGACTTGTCCAGAAGCCATGTTTTCAATAGACACTATCGAAAACTCAACGTTGAGATTTAATATCCAATTACCTCAAGACATCCATATGATGATATTATACTCTCATTTAATAAATGGAGCCACGATGTCCATATCTATAAATGAAGTCCTCTATCGATTAACAAATGAATATCACCAAACTATCGAGGATAGACTATGCTATATAATCGTACTCATTGATAACTCAAATGATATCACTTGCAATCATAAGTCCATCATTTATCTCAGGATTAAGATAGACTCTCCGATTGTCCTGATAATGAAAAGACTATTATCTATTGACGGTTATAGATAAAGCTTTTCATTGTGATCCAGTTCAATGCACCCAGTGCACTAGATTCTTTTACTCGAAGACACTCCGATGATTTTAGACTCATCATATCTCATTTGATCCCACTCAAATGCTAGCAAAAGAATTCTACAACTTTAACAAGATAAAGGTGCCCAACCTTTAACTTAAGTTGTGAACGTTATTCAAGACTAACTAAAGAATTGTGTCTACCTCATACATATCCAGATGTACGAACAATTCTTCTTTTCTCATAGTCTTTAGACCTTATGATTATTTACTTTGACAATTATAATAATTAAACTATAAATGCTATAAGATTTGTTAAACCAGAAATCACATTATTAATATGAATAGATTGTCAAAAACACTATTATACTCTTGCTATTGAGCATAATCCTAACATTGTCTCTCCGTGACTCTTGCCTGAACTCGCCAGAGCTAACGGCGGCTTCGTGCGGCGACTTTGCTCCCACTAGGCAGGGAGCACGAACTCACCGGATGATAGGATGGTCCTTCCCGCGGCTTCGTGCGATGAGATATGTCCAGCTGAAAGGTGTGTCTAAACTCGCCAGGGCTTACGGCAGCTTTGTGTGGTGGGACATGTCTCGCTAGGCAGAATGCATGAACCCGCCAGGCCTTGCTCTTCTTCTGTTTTCTGACTAATTTGCCCTCTTTTTGTCACTTTGGACAAAAATGCCCTTGAAATGCCTAATTTACCTGAAAAGACTTATTTACAATATTAAACACATAAAATGCTTAGAAAACGGTTACAAAAACAAGATAAAAGGGGCGCTAATTGTAAACATTTGGAGCGCGATGAATTATGGGTTTGGGCCAAGGAAGACCAGGTTCAAGTAGCCCAAGTGCTGAACCAACTTGATCACGAACAAAGAAGATAGGCTTGAGCCTATAACCCAAGTAAGAGTTAATTCGACCCGATTTTACCGAACCATGTAATGACTTCAGATATTCATGAGTGACGGTATTTATACCCTTGAAAATATTTATGTATACCCCTTTTTGTATTTACACTCCATTAAATTTTTTAAAATAATTACAGAGCATCTTTTGACAATCCAATTTTATTTTATTTTTTTAAACTTCTTTTCTAAAGATACTCCATTCTCAAAATTTAAATTTTAAAAAATTCTAAAGACACTTTCTTTTGTTCCAAAATTATCCTTTTTATCTTTTAACACTCATATTCTAAAGACACTCCATTTAAAAAAATAAATTTCTAAAGACACTCTATTTTATTTTAATAAAAGTTAGGATGAACCATCGTAGCCTTTAGATTCATCTGAGAAGTAACCTTTTTTGAATTAAATTATTAAAAAGAAAAAAGAAATTATCTCTCCTAAACTATTAGATTAAATATTACATATTAAACACCCTCTCCAAAATTTTTAATTACCATATTAAACTCTTTCTACTCCAATACATATCTTTAATTTTTTATCTTCATTCCTTCTCAAGCAAGACTAACTGTTAAAAATAATAATAATAATAATAATAATAATAATAAACTTACGAATAAGTTTGATTTTTAAGAACCGTATATACGTATATATTCAAAAAGAAAAAAAAAAAACTCAAAAAACAAGTACTTTGTTTTTAATTCTTTCATTCGTCTTATAAATTATGAGTTTAATCAAATCTAGTTAAAACTTAGAGCACATTACGTAGGATTTCTTTATTAAATATCTTTTGAATTTGTAATTTGGTAACGACACAAAAAGCAAGTATCAACATATTAATAATTAAGAATTATTAATTGTTATATGAAGGTTTCAAGTTCGAACATTGACAAGAGCAAAAGAATAAAATAATAAGTGATTATTTTATTTACTCTAAATAGGTCAAAGGTTCAAACCCTAGTGGTGACCGAATTAAAAAATGATTTAGAATCCTATTTTAACTTGGATTACTAAACCCTAGGATTATAGTATATAAGATATACTTATAAGGAAAAATAAACAATCAAAACCCTAGAGAGAAAGAGAGAGGTGCGTTCACATTAAAAAGAAAAAGAAAAAGTTTTCTTCTTCCTTGAAGCTTGGCAAAAATCACAAGGGGAGGCAAGGTGTTGCATTCCTGTTCTCTTAGGCCTCCATTCAACTGCTCCTAAAATCCGTGACGTGCCCACACACAGTTGCTAGATCGCGGGACATAACTCGGAAGGCTTAGAGGTGAATGATCGAAAAGAAAACGAATGAGTGTTCTTTAAAGATTTGAAAACAAATCTATTCCTCATATTCGTGTATACAAAAAGATCCCAATAAGACGATAAATTTTTTGAAACCTATTGTTCTTAAATCTTTTGATTATCTATCTATTTTCTGTTGCGCAACCCTTACACATTTGTAGAGTGATCACCACGCAATTATCAAAATACCTTGTTTTTTTTTTTTTCTTTAAAATAACTAGTAGAACTACAATTAACAAATTTTTTTTTTTTTTGAATATGTAAGTATTCAGCAGATGGGTCCAACTCAAAGAAAGCAAATTTTTTATTTTAATTGAATTATATTTTATGATGGGTGATAACCCACAGATTTAAATTGCACTTTTAAATTACAAGGTGGAAAAGTTTGAAAAGCCAAGTGATTGTTAAAGATTTTATTAGAAGCCACCTTAAGATTCATATGATTTTCTGTAATATTTTCCAAAAGATTCAGATTTCAGTTAGAAAGATAAGATTTTCACAGGATTCCTTTGTACTCAAGATAGGAGTTGGGGTGGGTCATGTCACATAAAGTTGCACAACATCTGTTGCTTACCCTATAGCACACACTTCTACAGTAATGCTTAAAAATCATGTATTAGCATTGTGTGTGTAATAACTACCCATGCAGTTTCTAGCATGTTCATTTTGAACTGCTCATGCAGTTACCAAATATAAACTGCTCACGGGCTTATGCTTGGGCCATGTTTACATGGACTTAGACTTGGCTCTATTTGGGTGTCCAAACCCAAATATGCCAACATGTTGAGATATTTAAGTCAAACAATTAAGTCAGAAATTTGAATTGATATAGTTCGACCCTATATATATATACAGATTTTCTATTGTCAGTTCTGTAAGGTTCCTGTTTATTGATTGGCTTATTTCGTGGACAAACCACATGTTAGGGTTTATTGTGTAAGGGTAGTTTAGATGATTAAGGATCAAACTTAAAGGCCCTTTCAAGACCTCAAGAGACAAGCACGCCAAAGGTATAATCTCTGGTGCTTAGTTTTCTTTGAAGAGACTTAGATTGCACACACACACTTAACATACTTGCAATTGTGTGCATACTCTTCACATGTCACATTTCACACTTGCACTTTGATTGATGTATCTTGTTATGTGTTTTTGTGTCGTGTAATTCGTTTCATGAACATGTTCGGAAACGTCTGCGTTTGCATGAATGTGTGCTTGGTTTAGCGCGAAGACCGCCTACGGAGAATACCCTTGGCTTCTTCTTTGGATTCACCATTTTTGGTGAATCGGCGGCCCTGACCGCCAAATGAAACCGCCGTTTGTGTCCAGAGGCTTCTGGAGCAATTCTGTAGTTATGATTAGCTCCCATGACCACCGTTCGAAATCGCCGATCATACCTGATTGATTTATGTAGGGAAAAATACCATAGTACGCAGCGAAAGCGAGACTACAAAAAAGATTTAGTAGTTTTAAAAATTTTTCCTTTTTATGAACCTTAACCCTTTAATTAATTAAACATACATATAATCAACAAAAGAAGAATACCTTTTGTCGCGTGATCCGATTGACTTACATCGATGGTAATCCGTAAGATCTTCAATCCTAGCACGAACGTGAATCACCTAGGAGCGTGGTCTCCCTTTTCTTTGAATTGCAAACCTGAGAATGGACAAACAAACTTTTTTTTTTCTTTTGTTAGTCACAAAACAATCAAAAGAAGACTAAGATTATTCCGGTCACTTTTGAGTTCTCAATCTAATGATCGAAACTCGCGTGAACCTAAATCGATGTTGTACACACAAGCTTATTGATGAACAAGCAATTAGTGTACCATCAAAGAATAGTCTATTCACTCTTTTATGTTTTTAATAGAATAAAAATACTTTCTATGAATTGAGAAGAAGAAGAAAATTGTCTCTTGTAGCAATCAACTTAGGGGTGGCCGAACCCTACATACTATTTAATATATAGTGGCCGAAAATTCTTCTCCCATGCCAATTAGGGTTGCCGAAATCTTCATGTAGAATTCCCTAGGGTTGCCGCAATTTCCTCTACAAAAGAGGACTTGTGTTGTGTAGGGAAAAATACTGTAGTACACGCAGCGGAAGCGAAACTAAAAATTGATTTAATAACTTTTAAAATTTTTCCTTTTTATGAACCTTAAACCCTTTAATCAATTAAACATATATATTATCTAACAAAAGAAGAATACCTTTTGTCGCGTGATCCGATTGACTTACGTCGATGGTAATCCGCAAGATCTTCAATCCTAACACGAACGTGAATCACCTAGGAGCGTGGTCTCCCTTTTCTTTGAATTGCAAACCTGTGAATGGACAAACAAACTTTTCTTTTTCTTTGTCAGTCACAAAAACGATCAAAAGAAGACTAAGATTATTCCGGTCACTTTTGAGTTCTCAATCTAATGACCGAAACTCGCGTGAACCTAAATCGATGTTGTACACACAAGCTTATTGATGAACAAGCAAATAGTGTACCATCAAAGAATAATCTATTCACTCTTTTATGTTTTAGTAGAATAAAAATAATGCTCTCTATGAATTAAGAAGAAGAAGAAAATTGTCTCTCAAGCACAATGCATTAGGTGTGGCCGAATTCTATAAGTACACATATATAGGTGGCCAAATTTTCTTTCCTTCTTTTTCTATTAGGGTTGCCGAATTCTACACTAAAAGGGACTAGGGTTGCCGCAATACACAAGCCAAAAAAGAGTTTGCGTTGCACCCTAATTTCCATTTAGTTTAAGACTTCAAACCCTAATACATTACATAGATATTTTATTCTTTTATTTGACTAAATAAAAAGACTTCTTATTTGATTAAATAAATAAAATTAATTATTTATTTTTTTATAAAACAAGTCTTTTACTTTTACTCTAGGAAATATATTTCCTGATCAGAAAAGATTTGTTTCTTAATTAAACAATTAATTAATAAATTAATTAATTCTTATTTAATTAAAACAATGAAACAAAATAATATATTAGGTTAAAAACCACCTTGCCGCCCCACTTAAAATAAATGGGCCAAATATTATTTTCTTATTTCATTTAATCCATTGGACTTTAAATAAAAAGCCCACATGTGAACCAGACCCATTCTTACTAAAAGAAACAAGCCCTCATGCCTTTCATTAATATATTAATATAATTGAGCAGCCCATTACATAAATAATGTGCAAATTATATTCTTAATATATTAAATGCAATTCTAGATGGACCCTTAAATTGGTCCGGTAGAATATATCAAGTGATCCATGCAAGTCCGTGTGGATTGGGGATCTTGGCGGGCTATCTAAATTTAAGCTTCAATAGACATAACCTAATCACAATCAACAAATGATTCACTTAGGTCCGATTCATTAATTTTAACTCATTCCACTAAAAAGCTAAAATTGAACTCTTAAATAAAGGCAGAAAAAGAAGATGCTCCTCATTCATACCCTAGACAATCATATTGGAGATAGTGTATCCTCGTGATTAATATCAATAATCGCCGAGAGTTCATAGACCGCCTATAACTCTCCAAGTTACCATATTTACTCATATGACCACGTTTTGAACTTGGATATTTTGACTTGTCCAGAAGCCATGTTTTCAATAGACACTATCGAAAACTCAACGTTGAGATTTAATATCCAATTACCTCAAAACATCCATATGATGATATTATACTTTCATTTGATAAATGGAGCCACGATGTCCATATCTATAAATGAAGTCCTCTATTGATTAACAAATGAATATCACCAAACTATCGAGGATAGACTATGCGATATAATCGTACTCATTGATAACTCAAATGATATCACTTGCAACCATAAGTCCATCATTTATCTCAGGATTAAGATAAACTCTCCAATTGTCCTGATAATGAAAAGACTATTATTTATTGACGGTTCTAGATAAAGCTTTTCATTGTGATCCAGTTCAATGCACCCAGTGCACTAGATTCTTTTACTCGAAGACACTCCGATGATTTTAGACTCATCATATCTCATTTGATCCCACTCAAATGCTAGTAAAAGAATTCTACAACTTTAACAAGATAAAGGTGCCCAACCTTTAACTTAAGTTGTGAACATTATTCAAGACTAACTAAAGAATTGTGTCTACCACATACATATCCAGATGTACGAACAATTCTTCTTTTCTCATAGTCTTTAGACCTTATGATTATTTACTTTGACAATTACAATATTAAACTATAAATGCTATACGATTTGTTAAACCAGAAATCACTTTATTAATATGAAAAAGATTGTTAATTACAATATTACACTCTTGCTATTGAGCATAATCCTAACATGTTGTACCCAAATTCACATGTAGTTAGACTTCAAACCCTAATCCAACTCATAAGTATTTTTATTCTTTTATTGACCAAAATAAAAGACTTCCTATTTGATTAAATAAATAAAAATAATTATTTATTTTCTTACCAAATAAGTCTTTTACTTTTAGTATACTACTAACAATAGTATAACTCTAGGAAATATATTTCCTGTTCAGAAAAAGATTTGTTTCTTAATTAAACAATTAATTAATAAATTAATTAATTTTTATTTAATTAAACAATGAAACAAAATAATATATAGGCTAATATATTAACCTTGCCGCCCCACTTGTCTAAAATTGGGCATTATATTATTTTCTTATTTCATTTAATCCATTGGACTTTAAATAAAAAGCCCACATGTGAACCAGACCCATTCTTACTAAAAGAAACAAGCCCACATGTCTTTCATTAATATATTAATATAATTGAGCAGCCCATTAAATAAATAATGTACAAATTATATTCTTAATATATTAAATGCAATTCTAAATGGACTCATAAATTGGTCCGGTAGAATATATCAAGTGATCCATGCAAGTCCGTGTGGATTGGGGATCTTTGCGGGCTATCTAAATTTAAGCTTCAATAGACACAACCTAATCACAATCAACAAATGATTCACTTAGGTCCGATCCATTAATTTTAACTCATTCCACTAAAGAGCTAAAATTGAACTCTTAAATAAAGATAGAAAAGGAAGATGTTCCTCATTCATATCCTAGACAATCATGTTGGAGATAGTGTATCCTCGTGATTAATATCAGTAATCGCCAAGAGTTCATAGACCGCCTATAACTCTCCAAGTTACCATATTTACTCATATGACCACGTTTTGAACTTTGATATTTTGACTTGTCCAGAAGCCATGCTTTCAATAGTCACTATCGAAAACTCAACGTTGAGATTTAATATCCAATTACCTCAAAACATCCATACGATGATATTATACTCTCATTTAATAAATGGAGCCACGATGTCTATATCTATAAATGAAGTCCTCTATCGATAAACAAATGAATATCACCAAACTATCGAGGATAGACTATGCTATATAATCGTACTCATTGATAACTCAAATGATATCACTTGCAACCATAAGTCCATCATTTATCTCAGGATTAAGATAGACTCTCCGATTGTCCTGATAATGAAAAAACTATTATCTATTGACGGTTCTAGATAAAGCTTTTTATTGTGATCCAGTTCAATGTACTCAGTGCACTAGATTCTTTTGCTCGAAGACACTCCGATGATTTTAGACTCATCATATCTCATTTGATCCCACTCAAATGCTAGCAAAAGAATTCTACAACTTTAACAAGATAAAGGTGCCCAACCTTTAACTTAAGTTGTGAACGTTATTCAAGACTAACTAAAAAATTGTGTCTACCACATACATATCCAGATGTACGAACAATTCTTCTTTTCTCATAGTCTTTAGACCTTATGATTATTTACTTTGACAATTATAATATTTAAACTATAAATGCTATACGATTTGTTAAACCAGAAATCACTTTATTAATATGAAAAAGATTGTTAATTACAATATTACACTCTTGCTATTGAGTATAATCCTAACAATTTAATCTCTTGGGTTGATTCTGCGGTTGTATAGACGGTTTCGAAATCGCCTATTGAAACCGTCGTTGTTCCCCTGCCTTTCTCGGGAGCCATTCGGCGGTTGTAAACGGCGGCCTGGCCGCCGAATGAAACCGCCGATCGTGCGTTTTCAAGGGCAAACTTGTCTTTTCACATGCTCTATTTTTTGTGCCTATAAATACATCACTTTCTCGTCTCTCTGAACCTAGCTCTTTCAACATAAGAACCCTAAAGTCTAAAGAGAGATTTGTGAGAGAAAAGGCAATCAAGATTGCTCATTTAAACACTCAAAACCATTTTCATTTGTATTAAACTTCATCTAGCATCTTCTAGCATATCTAGGATGCTTTTTTGCATGGGTCTTTCATCAACACGCTTGCTTTGGTAAGTTCTTCACTATTATCATATATAATTAGTGTTTTATTTATCAAGGCATCTCTTTTATTACTTTCATGTTCTTAGATTAAATTCTAATATTCAAGATAGAGATTGTTGTGTTGATATGATTGAGTGTTGTATTTTGATAGCTATCTAGGTTTTCTTAATCTATGTTTAGCTAAGCTATTTGACATGTCATCTAGCTTTTAATATCTATGATTGAATTAATTGTAAAATCATCATCCTATATAAGCATATAGGGTTACCTAGCTCTAAATTGCATTTTGAATATCTCACATATTCACATAGGTTTTATTATCTCTTCTTAGAGAATTAAGTCTTGCATTGTGACCGGGATTAGGTTGCTTAAACCGCAAGCAGTTGGACTAGGTCCACTTATACCGGGATTAGGTAGGTGTGTGATTACTTACCGGGATTAGGTTGTAATCTTTAACACATTTAGTGGATTCGAGGTTCGAGTGTGGCACACGTATTAGCCCGTGGTTTTTCCCGTGAGGGTTTCCACGTAAAAATCAAGTGTTATTTAATTTCTGCATTTTATACTTGATTTATTGCTTTATCTAGTTTTAGGTAATTTCGTAATATTGACTATAGACGAAAATCGGGTAATATCGTTTAAAATCTATTCACCCCCCTCTAGATAGTTTTATACACACCGTGCAATATTTGTTTCAAGTTCAAACTGATATAACTATATAAAATATATCAGTTCCTTGCATGTGGCTCATTGGATTTAAATGCTTTGATTTGGCTGTATGCACTTATTAAAACATCTTTTAAATCCAATGGCCCACATGCATTTATATCAGTTCGAACTGACAATAGAAAGACTATATATATATATATATATATGATCCTGTTCTGGTCAGTGCACACCGATGTAACTGCATCAGTACCAATACATATGGACCATAGATTATGGAGAAGTTTTGACAAGTGCATACACTTTGAGTCAAAGTATGTAAATCTAATGGTCCACATCCAACACACTGATAAAATTATATCAATGCACACTAACTTGAACATTTATATATGTATACAATTTTTCTATTGTCAGTTCATCTTGATATAAAATATATCAGGACGAAGAATATGGACCATTATATTTACATATTTTGACTCAAAGTGTATGCACTTGTCAAAACTTCTCCACAATCTATAGTTCACATTCTTCGTCCTCATATAAAACGAACTGATAGTAGAAAGACTATATGTATATATATATAAAATTTTCAAGTGAAACATGTCCATTTATCATAAGACGCATTTTCCATTATATAAATTGGATATAAAAATGAATAAGTTTATCGAATTACTAGTTTTGTTTTTGGTGGAAATTGCCAAAAATGACCACATATATTATGGGAAATTCTTTTTTAACCACAAACGAAATTTTAATTGTTAATAACCATGTTTTTGTAAAATTACTTGAATGCCCCCATATAAAAACATCCCAAATCAACTCTCTCTCTCTCTCTCTCTCTTTTCCTTTTTTCTTTCTCTCTCCTCTGCTCTCTCTCCCCGATCTGCCTCTCTCTCTTGCTAGTGTGATTTGACGGTCGCCGAGCACCGGCGAGCTCCGAGCAACAGCGCCATGTGCTATTGGCTTCGCGATCGTTGTGGCTTGGCGACGGGTGACGGAATGGCTTCGCGATGGCTATTAGCTTGGCGACTGGCCACGTCCAGCGATGGGCGATGGATGACGGGATGGCGATGACGTCCGGCGGCTCCGTGCTTTGCGATCGCCGGTGATGTGGTCTACAAAAAAAAAACAAAAAAAAAAAACCTAAACCTAATTTGAGGAAGAAGAAGAAGGGGAAAATTTCAATTTAGTCTAGATTTCTAGTTTGGACATTTCAATTTAGATATGATTTCAAGTTTGGACATTTTAAATTAGGCATGATTTCAAGTTTGGACATTTCAATTTAGTCGTGATTTCAAGTTTGCTTCGAGATTCTTAAAAAACTATTTTCAGGGATACTCTGATAATTTATGGACATACATTGATTTTTTTTTTAAAGAAAGTGGTTATTAACAATTAAAGTTTTAAAAGTGGTTACTAACAAAAGTTTAATAATTCCAATGGTTAGTTTTGGTTTTCTCTCTTTGTTTTGTGTTGTTAGTGTTTTTTTAGTTGAAATTACAAGATTTGTTAAGGATCCAAAACTTGAATAATAACACAAGCGCATAACTTCCTTAAAAAAAAAAAAAAAAAAAAGGCGAATAACTTTTTATTTTTTAAAATAAAATTTATATTCCTTTATTTTGCTTTTTTATTCTTTTAAATAACTTAATCCTTATCAAATAACTTTATATTCTTTTAAATAACTTAATCCTTATCAAATATTTTGCTTTTTTATTTTTTACCACGCAATTAGCAAAATACTCTATTTTTTTTTTCTTTAAAATAACTAGCAAAACTCCAACTAACAATTATTTTTCACGTAATATGTTTTTTTTTTTTTTTTTTTTTTTTTAAATCACCTCCAACAAGTAAATATTAAAAACTCAAAATTATCCCACCAAAACCAAATACGTACAACATGACAGCATGTTTTTCTTGGACTGGTGCAGTCTTATTCCGCTGGTAATCCTTATCCAGGGATATGATTAATGATTTGTGGATTAGCTTATTTAGCTAAGCTGGTTTAAAAAAATATCACTCCCAAAACGACAACAAAAAAATCTGCCTCTCCCGATAGAGAGAGAAGGCGAGCTTGAGGCTTGAGCTATAGTGGATAGTGCTATACAGACCAGATAAAATCCTCCTCTCACCATTTCCACTTCTTCACTTCTCTCTGTAATATCTCTCCATTATCTTCCATTATTATTTTTGTATTTGTGTTTGTTTATCTTCTAAGTTCTAATATATAGATTTATTTGTAGCTGAAAATGGAATCAATTTGTGCAATCCGCTCCTCCGACTTCTCATTTCTCTTTACAGGAACTTATTCACTCTCAAGGTATTGCTTACTCTTCTCTTTGTTGTTATTATTATTATTATTATTATGTTGTTGTTGTTGTTGTTGTTGAAATGATTGAAGTTTGTATTATTTTTTCATTTACGATTGGAGTTAGTATAATAATCTGGTTAGGTACGCGGAAGATGCATGATTTTTGTTCGTTGAGGTTTTGGAATGCCATTGAAATGGAGGGTTTACTTTCTTTCTTTATTTTTCCTTTTTTTTTTTTTTTTTTTTTTTTTCCTTTTTTGAATTAAAGTTAATTAATGTTGCATTTGGAGGTATGGAATTTGTTGCCCTTTTCGGAAAAATTAGAGTCTTATATTTCATTTACAGTTTCCAAGCTATGATCAACTTGCTTTTGAGTTCACGATAAAATTTGAAGTTAAATTAAAAGTGAATAATAGGTAGCATCTTTAAGAAAGCGGCATTTTAGAATTTTTACAAGTACACTCTCATCTGTTGTATGGTTATGTAGTGTATTTGGGAAAACTTAAAAGTACAATTTTAAGCTGCTAGAATGTTAGTCAAAGAGAGAATGCTCAAGTCCTGATCTCTCTGTCTTATATAAGTTCTACTTCTGTTTTGTTTCTGCTAAGTAGAACCTGTTTTGAGTAGAGCATCGGCAGTCTTTAATTTGTTTTTGTTTTTTTGGCAGGACTCGGCTTACTTTTCCCGAGAAACTCTTCTTTTGTCAAGCAAAGTTTGGTGCAGTTTCTAGTACTATTTTTAACCTCCATTTCAAAGCTAAAGTTGTGTCATTTGCATTTATAATTGCTTCTATGCAGTATTAACACTGTGTTTTGATGTGACAACAGTTGATTCTGAGTTAGATGGAACATTCAGCTTAAGAGTTGTGTCTCCAACCTTGATAGCAGCTGAAAAAGAAGAAGCCAAGGCTGTCTTAACCTTGTTCTTGAAGAAACAAGGTCTGAGCAAGGCAGTCGCTGCAAGAACCATCAATAAGTCTGAACTTTTTATCGACCACCTTGTCTCAAGGCTTCATTCTGTTCACAAGGCTCGTTATCTAGTAGGTTCGATTGAAAAAAAATAAAATAAAAAACATTATTGTTTTATCATTTGTTTTTGGCTACTATTTTCTCATTTTCTTTAGTTCTTATTTTGTTCCCCTGACAACAAATCCTACTTGCCATTACAGGAAGAGAGCTCACAACTCCTGAGATTAGGGATGCTCTAATTCCTTACCTTGAAACTCTCCATGAAGAATATGGAGACATTCTAGTAGAGTTAGCGGAGAATTTCCCTAATGCACCTGTTAAAGAAAAGGTTGCGCCAGTTTCTCCACCCCATTCCACCCTTGACTCAAAGAAGCTAAAAGCAATCTCTAGAGTGAGTGAGGCAGGCCCCACGGGAGATCTCCGCCCTCAGGTTCTCTACCTCATAGATCTCGGCATGGATCTTGAGAAGATCAAGGTAATTACACGCAAATTTCCTGCTTTCGCTTACTACAGTTTGGAGGGGAAAATCAAACCAGTGGTTGAGTTCCTTCTTGATCTCGGGGTACCTAAATCAGACATTCCTACAATTCTCAGCAAAAGGCCTCAATTGTGTGGAATTAGTCTGTCTGAAAATTTAATACCAACCATGAAATTCTTAGAAGATTTGGGGGTGGACAAGAAACAATGGGCAAAAGTTATATACCGCTTCCCGGCACTTCTCACTTACAGCAGGCAGAAGCTTAAGACAACTGTAGATTTTCTCTATGAGATGGGTGTCTCTGCAGAGAGCACTGGTAAGATCTTAACTCGGTGCCCTAACATCATAAGTTACAGTGTGGAGGATAAGTTACGTCCAACAACTGAGTACTTCCGTTCGTTGGGGGTTGACATTGCTGTTCTTCTCCTCCGATGCCCACAAAGTCTTGGTCTTAGCATTGAGGCCAACCTAAAGCCTGTGACAAATTTTTTCTTGGAAAGGGGATTCAGTATGGAGGAAGTTGGAACCATGATTTCAAGATATGGGGCCCTTTATACTTTCAGCTTGACAGAGAACATGATACCGAAATGGGAGTTCTTTTTGACCATGGATTATCCGATATCAGAGCTGGTTAAATTCCCTCAGTATTTCGGTTACAGTTTGGAAGAGAGAATTAAACCAAGGTATGCACTTGTAAAGGAGTCTGGAGTGAAATTGCTTCTGAACCAAGTTTTGTCACTGTCAAGCCGTGATTTTGATAAGATTTTGAAGAAGAAAGTGGACAAAATGCTTTCTAATGAGGGATAGAGTGATACAGAGCAAGTGGTTATCTTCACTCGGAAGTTGGATCGTAGAGCTTCCCAGCCGTCCATTTGACTGGGAACATCCTGATGATACAATTACCTCATCAGACATGTATATCGATGCTTTAATTGGGCATGAAAATGCATTCTTTTGAAGAACAAGAAACTGTATAGGAAACAGCTACATTGGCAGAGTACGGGCATGCCCCTTTCTACACTGAGCTTATACCCAGCTGAATAGAAATACTGCTACAGATTGGACTTTGTCGGAGGAATAGTGAAAGATCCACGGCTGCCCGGTTAGCCCTTTTGCCCTAGGTTTCCTTATTTATATATTTGTATATTTCCAATATTCTCTCCCCTGCAGTACTCTTATTAAGTGGGATATGAAAAGACATGGAAATAAAATGAATCATTATTGTCTTACATCGCTTCTGAATTGAGCCTTTTTTTTCTTAGTATGAACTTGTAATGTTCATCCTCTAACCATTGATTTGCCAAAGTAGTTCTCTCTCTGAACTTGAAGTGTTATGTTAATTCTTCATTAACTAAATGATCGAATTCTGCTGAGAGCAGATTATCAAGATTCCATGTTTTTTTGTTGTAAAACTTGGTTATTGTCTTTTTCCTGTAACAATTGAGGTTCTTAAATCGTACAAAGTATAGCATTTTTTCTTTCAGCATAATTTTTTATTTTTTTATTTTTTTCAATTTATAACCTTTTAGAGTATAAGAATGTCAAAAAGTGCAAACTCTGCTAATGAATTTATATAATTTGTTCAATATCTAGTTCATTGTTGAAAAACTTTAGAATATGATACTCATTTTGTTTATATATTAAATTTTTAAACCAATCAGGAAAAAAACATAATAATGGTGAAATTAGGCATTAAAAGAATGTGAAAATAACTTGGTAATAAATAATAATAAGACTATAAGAGACAATAGGTGGGAGACAAAAACAATTGAGAAAATAAATAATTTAGAACCAACAAACGCAAAAAAAAATTAAGAAAGATAGAAAGAAAAAAAAAGATCATAGGATCCTTTTAAAGACCACTTTGACTCATCTAGCATATTGAGTACTTTGACTTGAACAACAACTATATAAAGAAGGAAATGCAAACTCTATGTCCAAACCAAACAATTACCATTAATATACCTTGCAAATTTGTTGAAAGGCCTAAACATAAACATTCACGAGGAAAAATATAAAAAAAAAATCTACAATTCCTGGTAAATTTCGTACACATCAACAAATTTACAAATCTATAACTTACACCTACAACTGAAACAATTAATCACTCTTCATCAAAGTATAATACAAACTTGCATATTCCTTCACAACTAAATCATATGTATCTGATATATAATCACATAACTGGTACTGGTATGATCAACTCTGTGGAGTCATCAATGGAACTACTGGCAGAAGAGTCACGACCGTTCTTGTTGTCGTCTGCCACTGCCTTTTTCTTAATGAACTCGATGCAGTCGGCCACAGCTTCGCTGTGGTGAGGATCAGCCGGGCTGTAATACGAACGTGAGACTCTTGAAGATCCTACAGTGTGATGATGATGATCATTTGTGGCCTTGGAGAGAGCAGACAACATGATCAAGCGGAAAACGGCCTCCCTGAAACGTTCTAGCAGAGTCATTGGGGTAAGATTCTTGTTCTTGTTTCTGCCATTGTTGCCTGCTTTAATAAGCCTGGGAATGCATAGATTGGTCTTCATTTTTCTGGGACTGCCTCTGGGTTTCTCCATTGATGTTCTTCTGTTTTCTTCGTTGGCTTTTGATAATAACCATATGAGAGGTATGGGAGTGTAT
Organism: Acer saccharum; assembly: GCA_030490815.1. Lineage (NCBI taxonomy): Eukaryota > Viridiplantae > Streptophyta > Magnoliopsida > Sapindales > Sapindaceae > Acer > Acer saccharum. The sequence goes on from CM059869.1 coordinate 38,977,252, forward strand.
ATATAAGAGAATCTCTTGCGTAAGACAACTTTTTTATATACATGAATAGCTTGGCTGGCTACAACTTGTAGCTAGCAAGCTAAGCTTACAAGGTAAGCAGTTAGAAAATAAAAAAAAATAAAAAAAAGCTCTCTTAAAGAAAGCCTTTGCAATAATATAATCCTTGTATCTTAGCATAATCCCAAAATTAATAATCTGAAGTAGCACTTTAAAATACTAAATTTTAAGGTTTTAGAAAATAGTGATAGCTTTTACCAGTCAAACTCAGCCTCTCTACAAGGATCTAGTATCTAGGGTCTAACATTCTCACATGGGAACAAGACTGAAAAATGAATGATAGCGTGTCAGAAATTATGCTGGAATTACCGGAGAATTAGTGCTTAAGTCAAAATTCATTAAGAAACCGACAAATATTTGAGAGCTTCCTGTCTTCTAAAGTCTGATGACAACTCAACTGTGTATGTCAAATTATTCCCACTTGGGTTGTTAAACATATTTTAATTCAAGACTTAGGTGTTCATTGCTATTATGATCCTCAAAATTCAATTTGTTTGTAAAAATTTGGATACAGTGAATGAAATCCTTTTTGATTGTACTATCCTTGGAAGATTATGTTCTTTCTTTTTTCTTCCTTTTATGTTAATAAAAACGTTTTTTGTCTTACAAAAAATGTTCATCACATCTCAAAACTGTTTTGAAGTTCAGGCTATATTGTTTATATCTTCTTTTGTAGTTTCTTTGTGGGGTTGTTATAAGCAAATGTTGCAAATCATCTCATTTGAGTGCAGACATCAAGGAGTTTTAGTCAATTACACCTCCCTTAAATCTAGGATTTCATTTGAACAAGTTATTTACATAGGGTCACAATACATTCCCATTATGATATTGGCATCCAACTTTGATGTTGAATGCTGAGTTTGCAACTCTGATCGTAAAGTATTATATATATGAAGTTGCAAGCTAGTCTATGAATTTGAGTGCTGTTTTAGTTACATTGTTTATGTGAAATATATAGATGCTCCTGTAACAAAATCAGCTGCAATGGCTGAATCGTGAGCGAGCTAGCGCAGTATGTGTAGCATACTTTTTGTCATGACTGGTTAGAATTCACATGGCTACATGTGCATGAACACATATTTTAAATACATCCATTTATGTCTCACCAGTCACTATCTTTTTCTATCTATTTATATATTTTGAAATATTTTTCTATCTATTTATTAATATTACCCGCCACCTGCCACTGTTAAAAATTTCTCTTGTTTGTATGTATATATGCATCCCCTTAAAAAGGACCTTTGACAATCATTGCTCGTGAACTTTGTCTCCATGCTTGCTCGTATCGTCTGACTTGTGGCTGATTCCAATTAAGAGGGTTTTGGATTATATGCAAGTTTCGTGACCACGACCACAATAGTTGATAATAGTTTTTAATTTAGAGTTCCCCGGAAAAAGAAAGGTTGGCTGGTGGTGTTTGATTATTTGATGGGTTCTTATGTTATTAAAAGCATTATAGATTCCAATTCAATTGTTCAAGGAGAGATCCGTTTAATGATACTTTGAGGTTCTCTTTAGGTCTCGGTCAGTGGACCAAAGGAGCGTTTACCTCCGGCGACCACTTTTGGAAACTCAGTTTCATTGATACAAACATAAAAATTCTAAAACTAGAATTTTAGATAAATTGAAAAAAAAGATGGTTAATTGGAGAGAACCACTCTCCAATGACTTTTCAAAGAAAATCAATTAGTCAATTGAGCAAAAATTATATTCTGATGTTTTCATTAATGTACTTGAACAATTAAATAGTAAAAGTTATAAATAACTGTAACTACAATTTAGGATCAACTATACATTAACTAAAAACTAGGGATCCACTACTCACATAACAAACCACATCTAGTAACGGCTAATAGTGGTTAATAAACATCTAAAATAAAATAAATAAATTATAATCTAATTAAAAACTAAATATGTAAATTATTAAAAATACAACCATAACATTCCTTCCACCTTAAAAATCAATCCTTGTCCTCAAGGATTTTTAAAATGAGATTAATTTGAAGTTGAATTCTTTGTTTGTTTCTTGTGGAGAGGATTTCTTGTGGAGAGGATTGCTGCAACTTCCTGAATCAAGGAACACTTTTTACTGCAATACTTTGGTCCAATTTCTTTTGTCATTCTTTTTACAGGCATAAAAAAGAAACCCTTAGAAGCTGCAATTTTGTTCCACTGAGAAGTATATGCACCAATGTGTTCTCCATCGACCTGAGATGGTTGAATATAATCTGCAGTAGTTGCAACCCCATCAACTTGAGAAGGTTGAATATAATTTGCAGTAGCTACAACCCCATTTTCAACAAGAAAATAGGTCTCAACCCCATAATTTTTCTTGTCAATAGAAAGTCTAGGGATATTTGACTCTTTTGACCCCTCGTCTTGTACACTTATCTTTTTAATGAATTCTGTCATCTTCTGTAAGATTTGTTGTTGACCAAACATGAGAAAACACAAGCCTCTTTTCGATTTTCTCCAAGCGTTGCTCCAAATCCATTGCCATTGCCAGGCTTTGATACTAATTGATACGAAGACAAAAATTTTAAAACTAGAATTTTAAATAAATTGAAAAGAAAGATGGTTAATTCTAAAGAACCACTCTCCAATGACTTTCCAAAGAAAATCAATTAGTCAATTGAGCAAAAATTATATTATGATGCTTTCATTAACGTACTTGAACAAATAAATAGTAAAAGTTACAAATAACTGTAACTACAATTTAGGATCAATATCCACTAACTAAAAACTAGGGATCCACCACTCACATAACAAACCACATATAGTAACGGTTAATAGTGGTTAATACACATCTAAAATAAAATAAATAAATTATAATCTAATTAAAAACTAAATATGTAAATTAATAAAAATACAACCATAACATTAAATGTTACAATCTTGTTTATTTTAAATTTAAAATGTTTGTTTTTGTTTTAAATTCAAATAGGATGATAATATCTTATTTAAAATAAGATTAGATAGGATTTGTTTAGATAGGATTTCTGTTATTTCTTTAGTTTGTAATCTCTATAAATAGAGACTCGTTTTCAATAAAAAGTATGAATGAATTTTTAAGTATGATGCGTTAGTCTTTTATGACTTTTGGGAGGTTTTGGTTTCCCTCCAAGCAAACCAGATTTCTATTTTTGAGTCTATCAAATCATGCTCGTATCATTCATGTCCCGTAATTTCGAGGGCAACAAATTGTGGATGATAAATAAGCATGAAGCCTTATGTTTCATGCCGTAATGCCGATTACAATTCGCATCGCTAAACAATCCTATGAAAAAAATATGACTCAAATACTTTTTAAGGAAATTCCCAAGACCCCTTTTTAAGATTTGTTTGAATTCGAAAAGCAACACTATAGTATTGAAATTAGGTTTTGCGCACGTAAAATGATCTTTTTTTATTTTTATTTTTTTATTTTAGAAAAGGCTAACACCATTGTAGGTCAAGGTTTTACTAGAACTGGGTGAGATTGGGTTCTACAAATATGGTTTGTAATGCAACTCCCACTCTAATGGAGGGCAGGCCCGGCCCTAGGGGGAGCCCAATGAGGCAGCCGCCTAGGGCCCCCGATCTTTAAGGGCCCCCAAATTGTAAAAAAGAAGAAGAAGATGATTTCTGATGTAACCTATGTATGATTTTAAATTAACAAACCCACAAATGAGTTTAAAATAAGTCCATAAAACATATAATTTTTAAAAGAGTGGCGATATTTACACCCTTCTAAAATCGTATGTACACCCCGTTTTGTATGTACACCAACATTAAAATTTTAAAATATTATAATTTGTAAGTACACTCCACATTTTACCAAATATATCCTTTCTCTAAATTTATTTATAAATACCATAAATTAATAAATTATAACATAATTAATAAAAATGAAAAATAAAGGAGAAGAATCTCCTTTCCTTCCAAGCCGAAACCTTCTCACTGGATTGAATTTGAAAGTGTTTCTTCAAGGAGTATTAAAAAGTATTCTCTAACCTTATTCAACTAATTACAACCAAAAAAAAAGAGAAGATGGCCTATATTTACTGATAATAATAATAATAAAAAAAACATTTGAGTCTCCATTATCAAACACTTGGCTTTCTAGAAATCCTTTATTAAAGTCTTATATATATATATATATATATATATATATATATTATTATTATTATTATTATTATTATTATTCCTTTGGTTTTGAACCAAACCCAAAATTAGAATGAAAAAAAAAATCTTATGTGTTACAGAGAGAACGATTTTCAAAGATTTAATCAAAAATCAAAATGAAACACTCTTATACTCAAATCCAAAATGTTTATTTATTTATTTATTTATTTTTTTGGCGAATAGGTTTATGTTTTAGTTTATAAATAAACATTTTATGGGTTTCAGTATTTTCTTTTTAACGGGAGATTTTTAAAAAATTTGAACTGAAAATAATAACTATTTATTTATTTTCAATTAATAAATAGTTAATATTATGATTATATTTGTTAAAATGTTTAAAATACAGTATTGTATTAATAAAAATATATATGGTATATTTATAATTATTTAATCATTTAATAACTTATTTTAAAAACAATCATTTAATAGCTTTACTTAAGGGCAATGTTGGAATTTTAAAAATAATACTAATATGGGGTGCACATACAATTTTAGAGGGGTGCAAATATCGCCACTCTTTTTAAAATCTAACAAACTCATAAATGAGTTTAAAATAGGCCCACTTAACATATTATTTTTTAAGAAATACCTATAAATTATAAAACTCAATTATCATTCTGAAGTTTTTACACCAAGTTAAATGTGGGCTAAATCCTATTCCTAACACAAATTTTTTATTTTTTTTTTGAATAAATTCCTAACACTATTTGTCTTTTATATATCTAAAACGGGAATACAACAGTACAACACTACTCATATCACTTATTAGACAACCAGAAGCAAACATCGAACAAAAATAAAAAAATTAAAAATCAAATTAGGGTTCTTCAAAACTCTTTTAAATCTTGTTATAAAAATTCATAATTCAGATACAAAATCTCAACTTGAAATCTCAAGACCCCGTAAATTCATTTTCTATAGTTTGCCTCGAGCCCCAAAAATCTCAAGGCCGGCCTTGATGGAGGGGTCTCCACATACTTGGTGGTTTGATGGACAAAAGCAAAATGACTTTTAAACATTATTGTACAATGAAATTTGAATAGAGTGGCGATATTTGCACTCCTCTAAAACCGTATGTACATCCCAAATTTATATATTTTCAAAATTCCAATATTGTCCTTAAATTAAATTAGTAACATTTTAATTAAAAAAATATTTTTTAACTATTTTACTTTTTCAAATTGTTACTAATTAAATTAAAATAAAAGAGGAAAAATAACAAACAAAATCTAAAACTAAAACTGGAGGGAGGCTTATGGCTACCGCGTTCTCCTAAATAATAATTTCGAAAAGATGGAGCCTCCATAAAAAATGAAGGAGAAGGCAAGTGCTACACCCATATTTATTATTTTTATTGATTTTAATATTCTTAAATTCATCCAAGCTGTCAGATTTTGAGTTCATTTGTGTGTATTTTTAGAGGTTTATGGGCTGATAGGAATGATTTTATTCATAAAGGATAAACTAGATTGATGGAGTATATTTTGGAAGGGGTAACAAACTAAATGCAGGAATTTCATACCTAGGAAATTGTTAATGTCAAAAGTTTAAAGCTGAAGAGGTTGCCAGTTTGGAGAATAGACAAGATAATATAAAGCAAAAGTAAAAACATAAATTGGAATGAACAAGAAAAATGATTAAACTAAGAAATTAATACTTACTGCAGCAGTATATGTCTGACAGCAGTGAAGAACAATGGATATACAGGAATAAGTCACACACTTTATTTATATTTCAGAATTTTACAACAAAAGGAGGAAGGTTTATCAGAGAGGAAAGATTACAACCGGGGAGAGGAGATTACAAGCAAGAGAGAACAATCCGAAAACTGAACCTACCCCTAAGCTTGTCCTGAGTGTTCCTTATATAGGAAGGTAAACTCAGGTTAAACTAACTATAGTTACAAATATAGTCGTGAACATCATTATTACAACACATAGATTCCTTCATAAATTCTAGCTAGGTCATGATGGGTAATTGAAACTGTTGGAGATGTCTTCCTTGGAGATGTCTTTCTTCACGAGTTGTCTGTAGTTGAATTGTCCATACTTGCTGACACTTTTTTTTTTTTTTTTTTTACTTTACTGGTTGTCCATATATACCGACACTCATTTAAGTCATGATGGGTTATGGAAACGGATGATGGATGCCATGTTCTTTTAAAATAAGCTTGGTGAATCTGACGAGGCTAAAGCCTCTGCTGAGGTGATAGGTCATGACCGAAATAGCTGTGGGTATCATTGCATGGGTCATCATCATCAAGAAGATCATCATCTTCATCTTGAGTTTCTGATCCTGAGTCTTTTTGGGACATATTTGTCATTGTCTTCTCTATGTCTTGTGCTATTTTCCTTAGCTCTTCAGGGGTTCTAGCAGCAGCAATCCTGACTTGATTTTGGGACTTGGCCATTAAGAACTAGGACTGTTCAGATGATTTGCAGAGAGTAGGGTTTTCTGAGAACCATCTGTTTATCCTATCTTTGCCATGGTCTGCAATATTCATGCCACTCCACCATTTAACTTTTGTTTGTCTACCAAAATAGGGAATATTGACATTTCCCACCATTTTGTCTTTGATAGCATAATCAAGAATTAGAATCCAGGTGAGACTGAAATGCTTGAAAAAGAGCAATAAGTTGGGGATGAAATCTCAATCATTTGGTTTGGAAAGATAAGTCATCCATTGAGCATATCCTTCCTTGACAGGATGAGAAAGGATATCAATAGTTGGACCATATTTGTCCCACCATTCAAGAAACCAAAAAGGGATCTGAAAAGGAAAATCTTTGTCAAAATAAACAAACCAGGATAAGGAATTACCTGGGTTTTATCCATATAAAACATATGTCCATGCATCTATATAATCCCAATAGGAATATTTAGAAACATGGAATGGTCTGGAAAATCTATTTTTCTTGTTGGGATCACCTCCCCATTGGTCTAAGGTGATGATTTTACAAAGTTTAATTTTTCTGAAAATCAATTTTTCTTTGTCTACTTTGTCGAAAACATTAGACACATAGATAGAATCGGTGTCTACTAAGATGAATTCATAGAATATGTGTCCTTTTGTTATATCTTCAGGAATTCTACAAAACTGGGGGTCGATGACGGCATCCGCCAGCTTTTTGGGTTCCTTGAAATAATGGTTGAGTAATAGTGGTGTTTCCACCGCAAAATATCTGTCAAAAAAGGGTTTAATCTGGTAATGATAGACTGGAGAATTAATCCTCGGGAAAGATGATGTAGCAATCTGGGATTGATTTGTTTGGGCCAATTTATCTTGTTTGGAAGAATGGGGGCTGATGTGGGAAGAGGTAATAGTTTTAAAAGATGGAGATTCTGATCTTAGTGGAGAAAAATTGTTTGAAACCTGAATTGGGCCTGCTATAGTAGGTTTGGGGAGGTAGCTACAGTTTGGCCTGATGGTCTTGGATTGTGTGATGAAGGCAATAAGCTTAGGGCATATTTGTCTTTGTGACTGGGTTTTGGGCTTTAGGAAGTTGGGTTCAAGATATTGTCTTCATGATAAGTTAGTGCAACTTGATTGTGGCCCTGATAAGTCGTAATAAGTCTGTTGTTGGGCGATAAGTCGGATGATAAGTCTGGCCTGATAGTGGGTATGGGGCCTCGGGGCTTGCTTTTGCTGCTACTCATGGTTTTTTACCCTGTAAAAATTCTCTGGTCAAGAAATCTGGTAAACTATTTTCTGGTCCTTTGATATGTTCAATAGTGAAATCAAATACAGATAATAAAGCTTGCCATCTAGCAAATATTTGTTTTGAAGCAAGATTTTTGACATCTTTTTTCAAGATGAATTTTGCAGATTGGCAATCTACCTTTAAAACAAATTTTTGATTGATCAAATCATCTTGTAATTTTTGAATAGTTAAAACGATTGCTAGAATTTCTTTTTTAACAGTAGAATATTTTTGCTAAGTATCATTCCAAGATCCTGAGACATATCTAACAAGGTATTCTTTTCCTTTAATAGTCTGTTTAAGGATTCCACCAAATCCTAACTCAGAGGCATCTGTTTCAACTATCTTTGGGGCATTAGGGTGACAAATGGATAGACAAGGAAGTTTTTGGACATGTTCTTTGACTGTTTTAACTGCTTGTGTATGTTGGTCTGTCCGTGGTAAACGGTTTTTTCTAAGTCTTTGGAACAAGGGTTTGCAAATGACTCTTAATACTTTATAAAAGTTGGCCACATAATTTAAACAACCTAAGAATCTTTGAAGTTGTGTTTTGTCTTTGATTTCATCTGAGAATTTGCTAGCAAACTCTAGACTTCTTTGGATAGGTATGATAGTGCCTCTCTTGATGTTGTGACCTAAGAATCTGATTTCAGTGTGGAATAAAACTACTTTAGGGGCTGAAACCACTAAACCTTGATTCTTTATGGTCTTTAAGAATATGTCTAAGTGCTTCCAATGCTAATCAACATTGTCAGAATAGATTAGCACATCATCAATATAAACAATAGAGAATTCAGTATAGGGATTGAAAATATCATTCATAATGCATTGAAATTCACTGGGAGCATTCTTTAACCCAAAGGGCATAACATTCCATTCATATTGACCAAAAGGAACGGTAAAAGCAATCTTGTATCGGTCTTTCTCAGCAATCTGAATTTGCCAAAAACCCGATTTCATATCAAATTTTGAAAATATATTAGCATTATAAAGTCTTTTTAATAAGTCTACCTTATTAGGTATTGGATATCTGATCCATTGGAGAGCTTCGTTCAAAGACTTGTAATTGATAACAAGTCTAGGAACTCCTCTTTCTATTTCAGCATTTTTCTTGACATAGAAAGCAAGACAACTCCAGGGTGATTTAGAAGGCCTAATAAGTCCTTTTTGTAATAAGTCTTGAATCTCCTTTTTGCAATATTCAAGGAGTTCAGAGGTCATTTGGATAGGTCTAGCTTTAGTTGGTATTCCTTTTTCTGAAAAATCTTTGTTATAGGGAAGGCTGACTATATGTTTTTTCCTATTCCAGCAAGCATTAGGGAAGGAAGAGCAAACTTCCTTTTCTAAGTTGCTTTTGAAGTCACTGATTCTTTTTTGAGTATTAGGTTCCTCTATGTGTTTCTTTTGTCTTTCAAATCTAAGGTCATCCTTCAGGAAAGACAATTGATTTTCTTTCATGCTGAGATCATTTATCTGTTGTTCCAAAAAGATGGAGTTATCTTTTCCTATACTAGTCTTTTTTAAAGAGTTTAATTCCCTTTCAAGGACAGGGAAAGTAAAAGGGAATAAAATTCTTTTTCCCAAATATTCAGTTACTAATCCTTCATCAGTGGTAGTAAAAGGAGTGATGAGGTAGAGAAAGGGTAGGCCAAGAATAACATTCTGGGATAATGTCTTAACCATAAGGAAGCTGGTGTTATAACAAACTCCAGAATTGCAAACTCTGGCATTGGTTAATTTATAACTGATATCAAGTTTCTGCTTACTGGCTCCATATAATGATTCTGTGGTTGATTCCAAATATTTTGTGGGTACTAATCCTTCTTTGATACAGTTCTGGTCAGCTCCTGAATCAATTAAGACGTTTACCCTTATATTATAGTCAGAAGAAATCCTAATATCTATGTCACAATACCATTTCTGTATCCTAAAAGATTTAGTGATATTGGCTAAAGTCGCAACAGGTTCCATTTCCTTGTTATAGAGGATATTGGCTAGTTCTTGTTCTGGACGGGTTATGCTGGTGTTACCAGAATTAGAATCATTGGAACTTTTAAAACTAGGTTCGGGTTGTGGCCTATTTTTGGGCTTCCTGGTCTTTTGGGAGTCCAACTATTGTTGTAATTTTTGGGTTGAAATTCTTAAATCTTTAATTTCCTTTTTAATATTCTGGATTTCTTTCTGGAGATCTGGGATGGTAACTTTCTTTTGAGTACTCTGGAATCTTTGTAAAACGTTTTAGTCAAAATCTAGGGCAATAGAGGAGGTTGTGGGTTTTTCTTCTTTGTTTATTGGTTTTGGTATTTGGGTGGATGTTTTGGTAATCTTTTGTTGTACTTGTCTGATGTAATTGGCTTTCAGGATAGGATCCTCAATGTTGTCGATCATTCCAATAATTAAAGAATAATCAAATTGATCTAGAACATTAATTTCTTGACAAGTACAAGCTTATTTATCACAGATTTGTGAACTATCATCACTACTGTTGGCTGAGAATTCAGAGTCTAATTTTTCATGGGCTAATATTTCATCATCAGGATTGGGTTCTATTTCTCCACTACTAGTGTCAGTGTCTGTTTCATAAAGGGTTTGGATAAGTTTTTCTCTTGCTTCATCACTAATGTCTAGGGTTCTAATTTTGTTTCTAATTTTTCTCAATTCGGGGTAATTTTTGGCAAAATGTCCTTCTTTGCCACACTTGAAGCATCCCTTTTTGTTTTTCTTGTCCTTATTGGATTTTCTAAAGCTTCTATTTCTAAGGTTTTCAAAAGGTTTGCGAGTTTTATGTTTTTTATGAGGTTTTGTTTTCTTGTCCTGATGCTTTCTCCTATTATGGCTAGGAAGTTTATCAAAACCGAATTGCTCACACCAAGAACCAAGTTCTTTTCTAGTACATAATTGCATAATTGCATAGCAACAATATTGATTGTTGTTATGATTTCACCATAAGTCCAGGTATTGAGATCAATTTGGGACCAGTCTGGACTAGCCATTTGTTCCCTCATTTTATCTCTTACCTTATCAGCAAATAAGGAGGGTAATCCAGATATGAATTTCTCCTTCCAATAGGAATTTGCATTGTCAGTTCTTTGTAGAACTCTAGTAAGGAAAATATCCTTACACCATTTGAAATCACTAAGTTTTTTACATTTGAGGTTTTGTAATTTGGAATATTCCTTGTCCTGAAATCTGTTAGGATTTCCAATAAAATGGAGGATTATGGTATGACATAAGACATCTATACCATCGGGTTGTGAAGTTATGGTGGTATAAGACGAAGTTGTTGGTGCAGAAGTTTTAGCTGCTGGTATGGTGGAAGTTTCAGGAGTATCAGTGGTTGTTCTAAATAATGGTGTAGAGGTGGCTACTTCTTTCATATGGTTTATAATATTAGTTCTAGCAGTAGGAGATAAAGTATAAGTCCACCAACTTAAGAGTTGTCCCTCAAAACCAGATGCAAGTGAATTAACTGCATCACTATGGGACATATTTTGTTTTTTGATATGAATATATCCTATGGTGTACATTTGTCTGATAACAGTCATAATATGATATTCTGACAAGCCATCAATATTAAATTGATAACAAGCATTGCCAATATAGGCCCTATAGGGTACAAATTCTTCATATTGAAGATCTGGAGGCGTAGGTCTCGGATAATATGGCTTTGTGTCATTGTTGTACCTATTATAGACATGGCTATCAATTCTGGAAGTTGTCAATCTCTGAACCATGTTTTCTAAATCTGAGACTTCTATGTCGAATTGGGAGATATGGTCATCAAGAGTTTGGATTTCTGGTTTGGGGATTTTGTCTAGTCTTTCTTGTAACATTTTAACAAGCTCTGAATCAGTGGTAAAACTATCAAAACATTTTTCTATCCCTGTGGTGTCTGGAAACAAAATCGTTCCGGGTTCATATTCGGCAATTTTTTATTTCATCTTATAATCTTTAGGAGGGGGATTACTAGGGATCAAAGGTATTGTTTGAATGATAGGGGTTTGTGATTGGTTGTTTTATATCCTGTCTAATTGGTCTCCAATGCTTGTGAGATATTCATTGGTGTAATTATTTTGTTTCATAATAACACCAATCTGGTGTGTAGATGCAGCAATATTTGAGGATAGTTCTTCATCAAATAGGATAAAAGGGAGGCATTCTAAGTTTTCATTGTTGTTTCCACTACTACCATACTTAATGCCTATTTCATTGTCATTTGTTGAGGTTTTATTGCCATACTTGATCTTGCACTTCCTAGGGGGAGGATGTGTTCCGGTTTCGTCTCCTTTGCTGGATTTATAGGTCTTGAAGTTTTTCTGATTTAAAACTAGGCATTGTTCTTCCAGGTTTTTTCTATTAGTATACCCCTCAAAGAATGGTATTTCTGTTTCTAACGTCTCAACACACTCCATCCATCTAGAGTGGAATTGTTTCTTCTTGTAGCTAGAGTGACTTTCTTCATACTTTTCTCTCATGGCTGTATTTTCAGGGTAATAATATTCTTGGGACAAGTAGTTTTTATTGATTTCCCTAGGGCTATTGAGAACATCTATTGTTCTGATTCTTGGTTCATGGTCAGGGATTTCTGTGAGGACTTGAGAAGGGGTTGGAGATGGTGGTCCTTCATTGTCATAGACATGAATTGGCTAGGCAACTTGTTCTGGTGTCTTATAGATATTGGTTATATGAGTAGGTGGTTCTCTGGTTGGTATTACTAGAGGTGGATTTCTATTTTCTATTATTGGTGATACTATTGGTCGCCTTCTTCTGTGAACTAAATCAGGAACGTCAGAAGTTTCACTATGGCTTGGTCTATAACCAGAAGATGAAGGTCTATAGTTAGGTATTTGGTCGGCTATTCTCAGTCTGGATCTACTGGATAGAGAATGTCTTGGTGTTTGGAAAGCACTATTAGAGATTGTAGGAGTTCTACTAGAGAGGGTCCTTTCTAAAGGTCTGAATGATATCCTTAGGTTGCCATCTAGGTCAGATATATAGTTTGAAAGTATACAAACGAAGTTAAATTGCTTAAAGCATACCTAGAGGGGGGGGGGGGGGGGGTGAATAGGTTTTTACACCTTTTTCAAACACTTGAACAAACTTTCATTTGTCCCTCAAGGTAGCCTTACACACAACACAATAAGCTAAGGAAGACATACAAAGACAATACGATAATACAATCATAAGAGCAAGGTCTAAGTATATCAACAAGTTATGTGAGGTATAAGAACAAATAAACACAACAACAAAATAAGCTTGTATTTCAATAAGTGTTCAGTGGGTTACAAGAGTGATCAAAATGTCACTATACAAAAATTACAATATATAAAAGAATCAAAGAAACAAAAATTGATCTATAGAAAGAATTCACTAATCACACTATACAAAGTCTTGCTTCACAATACATCACATGTGAATATTATGAATCAAGATAATAAAATATACAATTAAAATATAAGAGAAAGAGATAGGAAGAATTAACACAAGAGATTTTTTAACGTGGTAAAACCTCCAAGGAGGAAACATCCACGGGTTGAACTACAACCATTGGGTACTATATTATTGGAAAGCAAACATAGAACATTCACAAAGTGACCAATCTTTAGCTCACCCAACCTAGTGAAGTCTAAGCCTACCCAACCCTATTGGAAAGTGTGAAATCCCTCAATGATGCGAAACCACCATATATTGGACACCACACACAACCAACATCGATGGTAGATTAGAAATTCCTTAAGAGTGCATACACCTCCCGTGTACCCCGCTCTATCGGAGTCTATGTCTAACCATACGCCTAGGCCTACCAATACAATAGCCAACTCCCTATCCAAGGCACTCTTGCCTCTAGGGAGCCTCCCATGCATGACTATCCGAGTCCTCCCGACTCTAGCCATGACTCCTTGCTTACCTATCCGAGTCATCCCGACTCTAGGCAAGACTTCTTGCTTGGCTATCCGAGTCACCCCGACTCTAACCAAGACTTCATGCCTTTTACAAGGACTTCCTAGTACGATCATGTGAATGCAAATGATGCAAACAATCAATACAACATAGAACATGTGATCAATACATTCTATGGCACAACTAGACCTAAACATGTGATATCACAAATAATCAAGTCTAGATGCAAAATACATGAATAGAAACCTAAGCATGTGAAACACCTAACACATACACTCAAAGTCTCATTCACACACAACACTTGAATTACAATATGTTCATGAAGTACAAATTCAAGATGCTATCAATATACAATTAAATGCTAGATATATGAGATTAAAATCAATCAATATACTAGTCAAAAATATAGAGCAAGGTTTTGAGATTTACAACAATCAAAACCTATATTCTCTAAATCACAAACAAATACACAAATCCTAGATTTTATCAATCAAAGGATCAAATCAAATCTCAAGGTCATTTTAACACAAAATTAATTCAATTAAGTTCCAAACAACCTAAGATGCCATTCTAATCACAATACAACCCACAAACATATGTAAAATCTAAAATCATAGAATCTAGTCAACATTAGTCCACAAATTGACTTTCAATTAGAATGATAATCAAGCTATCTTTCTCAATAGCTTTTACCAAACATTAACATAGATATAGAAGAAGAAACCCCAAGCAAATGGAAGGTCAAAAAGCAAGAAATCCCAAAGTTGAGACCATTACCTCGGATTCTGCAGCTGGTTCGGAAATCAGTGTTCAACCATTTGAAATCACGATCAAACAGCCACCAAACCACTTGGAGATGTTAGAGGACTCAAATAAAAACACTCTCCAACTTGAATCACTCAAATCCGACTCCGGATGAGGAAGATATGGTGTTTTGAAAATCTGAAAATTGGAGAGAACTCTATTGCGGGAAAACTGAAACTTTTCTTCTTAGATTTCAAAATGGAGAGAGAGAGTGTAAGGTTCACTATTTGTATTGGCTTGATTCCATTGCAAAACACTCTATGATTGTATTAGTTGTTGCTTAGGACATTATTTGAAGAAAGGAAGCTCAAAGAGTGAAGAGCAACATCTAGTGCAAAAGTCGTCTTCAAGAGGTGAAAATCGTCAAAGGTAAAACTTGACTTCCACCCTCTTGCAAGGCGTTAGCGCACACACACACAATTCATACATGTGTGTCCCTGCATCGTGGTTCAAACATTTGGTATAACACATTCACACACTTCATAGCATGCTCATGCATTGATCTTGTATTGACAAACATTGTGAAATTGCATGCTTTGTGACTATCTCTTTGATATGGCATGTTTGTGTGAATATGTGTTTATTTGTTTTCGTATTTTGTGTTTAGGACTTGAAAATGTTCTTATTTAATGCCTTATCGAGTTCCGGTCGTTTCGGTTACTCACTCATAAGGTTTCGAGTCCAAACAAGTTGACTATGCTACTTTTCGTTCTCATTTGTTGTGTTGATTTCATCATCGGATTCCGAGATGATTTCTCAACCATTTTTCAAAGTTGAGTAGTCGTAGTCGTGCGTGAGAGAGTCACGGTTCGTAATCCGAAAACAGATTCGAAATCGGAGGTCGGATGCTCAAGATATGGGGCAACGAACCGAGGGAGCGCGCGAGAGGTGTGCAAACCACGTGTGGCCACTTGGCCAGCCCGTGTGGGAGGCCGTGGGCCCCACGGGAAAGGGGAGCCTTCTGCTCCCGTGGGCCCCACGCGCCCCCCACGGGGTGCTGACATGGCAGCACAAGATTTGCTCGGAAATCTTCTCCTTTTCCCTCATTTTAATCAAACCTCCTTCCCTCCACACTTATGCAATTTTTTTGAAGAACACAAAAAATCCCGCATCAGTTTTTCAACATTTTTGTTTACTTGTTTTGATCATATCTCTCTCATACGAACTCGAAATCATTCGATTCAAAAACCAAAATTGTTGGTCTTGAAGAGAGCTACAAACCCCAAGCATTTCCAGAGGCAGTTGACTTCGGCATTTTTCTCAGCTGGTCAATTTTCAGTCCGTGGTCAGTACTTGATTTTCAACTTCTTCTTTTTCAATTTCATTTTTGATCAACTATTGATTCTTTCCATTTGATTGATGAAATTTGTTAAGAAGTATGTTAGATCACATGCTAGGGTTATTTGATCATTTGTTAATTGAGTTTTAGCTTTGTAATTAGTCTTGAACATTTATGTGCTAAACTTGAGCTATCATGAAATTGATTCTAGAAAATGTGTGAGTGATGTGCTTCATGTTATTTTCTATGTTTTATTTCATGATCTAAGAACTAGGTTTTTAGTGTGCTAAATCGAATATTGATACCTTTGTTCTTATTGTTTTGCATGTTTTGATTTCTAGATATCTTTTGTGATTGAGTGTTGAAATCATATTCTAGACTATCATTGAACATGTACATTTTGCTTGATTGATCATCTAGCTTAATTTGTTTGTGCTTGCATCATTTGCATCACTTTAGATCATAGCCTTGCATTAGGTTGAAGTCTCTAGCAAAGTGAGTGAAGCTTTGTGGATAGAGCAAGGGAGCCTTGATTAGAGTCGGGAGGACTCGGATAGGCAAGCAAGAAATCTTCCTAGAGACGTGAGCGTCTTGGATAGGAAGTTGCTTCCTAGAGGTGTAGGACACATCTCGGATAGGAAGTAGGCTAGGTGGTTCACTAGGCCCGAGGGTAGACTAGGAGTTGATAGCTTGAGCGGATATCATGAGTTGGTAGCTTGAGTGTGTAAGTCCTTTTCATCATAGTGAATTGCTTCGCCGGTGGTTGTGGTATCAACCCGTGGATGTTTCCTCATTGAGGTTTTACCACGTTAAAATCATTGTGTTCAATTTTGCTTTACTTTCCTTTATCTTCCATATATTACATTGATTGCACTTCTTGTAAATTGATTAACTCTTGTCTTAGTTAATTCAATTCATTTGCTAAATCTATTCAAGTGTGCATTTGTCTTGTAATTTTCCGCATTATTTTTAATTGGAAGAATTTGGAGCCTATACCTATTCACCCCCCCTCTAGGTATATTTTACTACATTGAGGGAAATTTCAGAGAGGGAAGAAATAGGAGAGAGAGAAGGGCCAAGGGAGCCAATCACGTGGTGCCACGTCACCCCCTGGCCGTGGGGGGCGCGTGGCCCACACGGGAGCAGAGAGTGCTCCGGGCCGTGGGGCCCACGGTCTCATCAACAGCCAGCCCAAGTGGCCCACGGCCTAGGCTGTCCTCTCGCGCGCTCCCTCGGTTCTTCGGCCCGTATCTTGGGCATCCGAACTCCGATTTTGAATCTGTTTTCGGATTACGAACCATGACTCTCTCACACACGACGACGACTACACAACTTTGAAAAACGGTTGAGAAATCATCTCGAAAATCATCGATGAAGACAACTCAACGAAAGAGAACGAAAAGTAGCGTAGTCAACTTGTTTGGACTCGAAACCTTATGAATGAGTAACCGAAATGACCGGAACTCAATAAGGCATTAAATAAGAACATGTTCAAGTCCTAAACACAAAATACGGAAACATACAAACACAAAGACACACACATATGCTAGTTTCCGGACATAGTCCTAGAAAATGCAAAACACAAAGTTTATTAACTTAATATGAATGGATGAGCATATTTTGCCAAGTGTGTGAAAGTGATATGTAAATGAAATTAAATCATGAAGGAACACACAAGTATGATATGTGTGAGTGTGTGCCTAGCCTTGTAAGAGATAAGAGGTCCTTGAATACCTTTGTCGACCAATAATGCCCGAATCTCTTAAAAGCCGGCTTCTTGAATGAGTTGTGGTTGAGACGTCCTTCATCTTCAAAATTCTTCAATTACTAACCACTAAACATTACAAGATAAACACGTTTTGATATGGAATTAATGCCAACACTAATTATCAACCTTACAATCTCCCCCTTTGGCAAATTCCATGTCAAAACTCCTAAACAAACACTAAAACAATTACAAAGAAAATTTGGTCACAATGAGTACAATGAGTTACACATATAGACACAAATTAACAAAAAAAAAAAAAAAAAAAAAGTCTTGAACTTCAACTTGGTCTTCTCTTGATATCACCTAAAAAGAACTTGAAAGCACAAGAATATTCAAGAGACAACAAGTATGGCAATATCCAATCTTAGGCAAGAAAATAGTAACATATAAGTTCAAATGGATCAAGTATGCTCCCCCTTAATACATACTATCCATCAAAATATTCTAAGCCAAGATTCAACAAAAAAATATTACATGCCATATAGTTCAAGCTAGATACCAAATATACAAAAATATAAAACAACTAAAATAAGACTAAGTAAGCTAGATTTCTCCCATGTGTTTCTCATATTTCTCCCCCTCTTTGACATGATATGAAGCCAAAGGGAAAGAGTAAGAAAATATACCTCATGAAGCTCTCTAGCCACTTGTGCCACCAAGGAAAGAAGAACGGTGTGCGGATCTCACATATTGCCTTGTTGGAGTTGATTTTCCTTCCAACTCTTTGATCCTCTCATCTTGAGCAACAAGCTTGGCACTAAGGTCTTCAATCTTCCTTTGTGACGCCTCAATCAACCTATGAGATTCTTCAACCTCTTTCCTCAATTTTAAAGCCCAACTAGGAAGAGCAGGTGAGCTAGGGACACGGTTAGAATCAAGAGAATCACCAAAAAGCCTAAGTACATCATTAGACTTTCCCTTGTCCTTGTACGACATGGTTGCCATACGTTTCTCACTCAACTTCTCTAAGGGAGGAAGCATAACATCACCATCAAGATTCCTCACACCTTTAGCTAAGCACAATTGAGTTATAAACCCCGGAAAAGCCAATTTCTTGTCCAAACGACTAGTACAAGCCGCAATTTCAATTTGCTCCACAAGCAATTCACCAAGGTTTATAGGTTTGTTAGTCACCAAGGCATATACAATCTTAATTTTGTCTCTATTAAGCTCCGAAGCATTAGTAGAAACAACAAGATTGGAGCATACAAATAAATGCCAAAATACACTAATTTTTGTTAGCTCACCTTGCCTAATAAAAGCACGTTTCCCCCACACAAAATTACTATCATCACATAGAGTTCTACCCATTAAATCAAGGTTTTCCAAGATATCAACATCAAGGAATTCCGATTCAATATCATCGGGCAAGTTAAGAAAATCATTAACCTTCCTAGGACAAACTCTAAAGACAACTTTCCTTATGCTTAGAGTAGCACTAGTCACAGTAGAACCGGATTTGTAAGCATGATAAAACTCTCTAACAACGGTCTCATTAGAGATTCCTAACATGTTCACCCATGAAATCCAATTTCTACTCTTAAACACATCATAAACATAGGATCCAACACAAGAGTCCAAGTCAATACCTCTTTCTTGAATTAGCTTTTTGCAACCAAAAATTCCCAATTCATCCACTTTGTTACCTTTGGAAATTTTGGAAGAAATTGTAGGTTTGGACTTGGCAATGGGAGTTGAAGAAGTATTTCCACCAATCTTCTTTGCTTTTCCCATGATCTTGCTACACAAAACAAACTAAAAACCAAAGTGAGAGGAAACAAAGAAACAAATAAAGAACCAATAAACATATACAAAGGCAAAACACTATATTCAATAAATCATCATGCAAATAAGAATTTATCATAGCATCTTCATGATTTATCAAAAATAAGAATAATGCCAACAATTAACAACCTTGAAGAACATGTGAACATGTCATAAAAGAGAACAAGAATTTAGCATATTATGCTCCCCTTTGACAAGTGCCTCATCTAAAATCAAGATAGACAAATGTTCACAAAAATCACCACACAATCACATCATAAGCAATTTTCATTAGATTTGCAAGTAAGCTTCACATATCTAAGAGAGTTACATCAAGATTTTCAATCACTCTCATATGTCATCAAAAATTGCTAAAGTATCAAAAATACTAATTAAGCAAACGTGAGTGTGTAAAGATTTTGCTTCAAGTATATGAAAAGTAGTTTGATAATCAAGCATGCATACAATTTCAACATCCATTCATCTTAGGCCTTTCCATAAAAAGGTCAAACCGGTTATCATCCGAAATTTTGCTTATAAAGAGAATAGATTTCAACATGTGAGCGTGTGTGTGCATGTGGCTCGTCAACCCATTTCTATTTGTCAACCCAAGCTCATTTGATTATTCAACTATACTCCAACAGCCTTTTTTTTTTTTTTTTTATTTAGGCTTGAATCAAAGATTTTTTTTTTTTTTTTTTTTATGATTCAATTCAACACTTCTTTGATTTTTCTAATAAAAACATATACACCTCATGGCGGCTTTCACTCATCACAATGGCGTAGCCCTTTCCTACATTGGGTGGCTTCACAACCAAGGTGTGTAGCCTTTCCATGAGGGTGCTCGTTGAGTTCTATGTTGCCGAAGCAAATGGATACCAACCATTGGTCATTTTTAAATGTACTAGTCCTTAGGACTTCAAAGTGTATCCAAAGCGAACATCAATCAAGCTCAACATACTTAACAAAACATACAAGAGAAGCAAAGTGCATTTTTGAAACCAATTTCAAGGCTTAAAAGCACATGATCTAGAAGCAAGTAAAGAGACTTACTTAAGATCTCTACTTCTCAAGAGAGTAGCTATCAAAGAATATGAAGCTCACATTATTCAAAAATTAGCCACTCAACAATCATACAAATAACAACACACTTCATGAAATAAGATCAATGTGAACACTTATCACCAAAAGATCTTAAACTAGCAAATGTCAAAGAGTACCATATAAACACTATATTAGTTCTCAATTATGACATGCTTCATGAATGTGATACAAACAATGAGTTGATAGATGAAAAATCAAGTAAGCAAGCAATATGATATAGAGATACCTTCGCAAGCTATTTTCACCAAATACAATGCCTTCACCCTTTTTATGAGTTCTCTTAGCTTGTAAGTCCTCATGACTACAAGTTATAGGTGTGTTGATTCCAAGAGACTAAAGACAATGTAATCCAACTCAAACAAACAAAAAAAATGACTTTCTCTAAAAGCCATAACAATAATGTTACCATATAGATTTCAAAAAAAAAACTTCTCAAAAGTTAATCAACAAATTTTGGCTATCATAACAATCAAAGTGAGATAGCTAAGTTCACGTCAAGTTGAAAAGATACAAAGCAAAAAGCTAAGCTTCTTATCAACAACACTAGTCTTAAAGCTAACTCACATGTGCAACTTACACTAATGGTAAGAGCACTCACCCTTGACAAATTTTGTCTTGGGTGGACATACACGAACATCATCAAGATTCGCTTTGACCACAGTGTTGAACCTAGAGTAAAGTTCTTCCACAACTTGATTCACAATAATATCATTAATACTCTTTTTCTCAACATTGTTAGCAACACATGCATGGTCAAATTTTGAAGGATATGCATTCTTCACCTTCCGGACATTCTTAACATGCTTTGAAAAATTTTCATGCTTTCCATATTCAAAAGCTTTAGCATGCATAGAATTAGGTCCAATCTCTCTATTCTTAGATGCATTTTCTAAGTTGCAATATTCAATGAATTTATAACACTTGGGCTTGATATGGCCTAAGGTATTGCAAAAATGACATATGGAAACAAAAGGAGAGATTTTACCTTCCAGTGGTGGTGGAGGACAAATGGGAGTTTCAAGGGGTACCTTGATCTTCAACTTGTTCTTGGTATTGGAACATATCTTCTTAGGAGCTTTCTTATCAACAACGACCTTGCTTGTAGGAAGTGATGCTACTATGAGCTTCTCCTCAACTACCAAGTCGCTTGAGCCTCCTAGAGTCAAACTAGAGATGATCATATCCCTTTCAAGAACAAACCCTTCAACTTCTCTAAGCTTCTTAGCAAGAGCATTCTTTTCACTTAAGAGCCTCTGAGTTGTTGAGACAAACTCATCCACTTGTAGCTTGATCAAATCATCTTAAGCACTCTTAATGATTTGGATCAACCTCCTCATCTAACGAATCTTGACATACATCCTCTAGGATAGAGTGAGAGGTCATGAATGCAACAAAGTTGCTTACCAACTCTTCTTCACTAGAAGACTCATCACTTGTGTTTATTTGTTCTTATACCTCACATAACTTGTTGATATACTTAGACCTTGCTCTTATGATTGTATTATCGTATTGTCTTTGTATGTCTTCCTTGGCTTATTGTGTTGTGTGTAAGGCTACCTTGAGGGACAAACAAAAGTTTGTTCAAGGGTTTGAAAAAGGTGTAAAAACCTATTCACCCACCCCTCCTCTAGGTATGCTTTAAGCAATTTAACTTCGTTTGTATACTTTCATTTAGTATCAGAGCGGGTCGTCGGACGGCACTCGTCGAGATCCGGTTTATACTTACGTGTAAATTGCTTAGGTTTTTGTGTCATAGTTGTCCTTCTTTATTTGTTGTGGAAAAGGTTCTTCTCATTTTTCATTGCATTTGTCTACTAACAAATTTGTTGATAAGCTTGAAAGAATGTTAGTTACAAAAGCAAAGAAGAAGATGTTCTTGTGTTCCAAAGGTTGATCAATTTAGGTTTGATCACTTACTCAGGCAACATAATGAAGAAATCCACATGGAGTGATTATGTCTCTAGTGTTGAGGAGAGCAACAAAATAAGCTTGTATTTCAATAAGTGTTCAATGGGTTACAAGAGTGATCAAAATGTCACTATACAAAAATTACAATATATAAAAGAATCAAAGAAACAAAAATTGATCTATAGAAAGAATTCACTAATCACACTATACAAAGTCTTGCTTCACAATACATCACATGTGAATATTATGAATCAAGATAATAAAATATACAATTAAAATATAAGAGAAAGAGATAGGAAGAATTAACACAAGAGATTTTTTAACGTGGTAAAACCTCCAAGGAGGAAACATCCATGGGTTGAACTACAACCATTGGGTACTATATTATTGGAAAGCAAACATAGAACATTCACAAAGTGACCAATCTTTAGCTCACCCAACCTAGTGAAGTCTAAGCCTACCCAACCCTATTGGAAAGTGTGAAATCCCTCAATGATGCGAAACCACCATATATTGGACACCATACACAACCAACATCGATGGTAGATTAGAAATTCCTCAAGAGTGCATACACCTCCCGTGTACCCCGCTCTATCGGACTCTATGTCTAACCATACGCCTAGGCCTACCAATACAATAGCCAACTCCCTATCCAAGGCACTCTTGCCTCTAGGGAGCCTCCCATGCATGACTATCCGAGTCCTCCCGACTCTAGCCATGACTCCTTGCTTACCTATCCGAGTCATCCCGACTCTAGGCAAGACTTCTTGCTTGGCTATCCGAGTCACCCCGACTCTAACCAAGACTTCATGCCTTTTACAAGGACTTCCTAGTACGATCATGTGAATGCAAATGATGCAAACAATCAATACAACATAGAACATGTGATCAATACATTCTATGGCACAACTAGACCTAAACATGTGATATCACAAATAATCAAGTCTAGATGCAAAATACATGAATAGAAACCTAAGCATGTGAAACACCTAACACATACACTCAAAGTCTCATTCACACACAACACTTGAATTACAATATGTTCATGAAGTACAAATTCAAGATGCTATCAATATACAATTAAATGCTAGATATATGAGATTAAAATCAATCAATATACTAGTCAAAAATATAGAGCAAGGTTTTGAGATTTACATCAATCAAAACCTATATTCTCTAAATCACAAACAAATACACAAATCCTAGATTTTATCAATCAAAGGATCAAATCAAATCTCAAGGTCATTTTAACACAAAATTAATTCAATTAAGTTCCAAACAACCTAAGATGCCATTCTAATCACAATACAACCCACAAACATATGTAAAACCTAGAATCATAGAATCTAGTCAACATTAGTCCACAAATTGACTTTCAATTAGAATGATAATCAAGCTATCTTTCTCAATAGATTTTACCAAACATTAACATAGATATAGAAGAAGAAACCCCAAGCAAATGGAAGGTCAAAAAGCAAGAAATCCCAAAGTTGAGACCATTACCTCGGATTCTGCAGCAGGTTCGGAAATCAGTGTTCAACCACTTGAAATCACAATCAAACAGCCACCAAACCACTTGGAGATGTTAGAGGACTCAAATACAAACACTCTCCAACTTGAATCACTCAAATCCGACTCCGGATGAGGAAGATATGGTGTTTTGAAAATCTGAAAATTGGAGAGAACTCTATTGCGGGAAAACTGAAACTTTTCTTCTTAGATTTCAAAATGGAGAGAGAGAGGGAAGAAATAGGAGGAGAGAGAAGGGCCAAGGGAGCCAATCACGTGGTGCCACATCACCCCCTGGGCGTGGGGGGCGCGTGGCCCACACGGGAGCAGAGAGTGCTCCAGGCTGTGGGGCCCACGGTCTCATCAACAGCCAGCCCAAGTGGCCCACGGCCTGGGCTGTCCTCTCGCGCGCTCCCTCGGTTCTTCGGCCCGTATCTTGGGCATCCGAACTCTGATTTCGAATCTGTTTCAGGATTACAAACTGTGACTCTCTCACGCATGACAAAGACTACATAACTTTGAAAAACGGTTGAGAAATCATCTCGGAAATCATCGATGAAGTCAACTCAACGAAAGAGAACGAAAAGTAGCGTAGTCAACTTGTTTGGACTCGAAACCTTATGAATGAGTAACCGAAACGAACGGAACTCAATAAGGCATTAAATAAGAACATGTTCAAGTCCTAAACACAAAATACGGAAACATACAAACACAAAGACACACACATATGCTAGTTTCCGGACATAGTCCTAGAAAATGCAAAACAGAAAGTTTATTAACTTAATATGAATGCATGGGCATATTTTGCCAAGTGTGTGAAAGTGATATGTAAATGAAATTAAATCATGAAGGAACACACAAGTATGATATGTGTGAGTGTGTGCCTAGCCTTGTAAGAGATAAGAGGTCCTTGAATACCTTTGTCGACCAATAATGCCCGAATCTCTTAAAAGCCGGCTTCTTGAATGAGTTGTGGTTGAGACGTCCTTCGTATTCAAAATTCTTCAATTACTAACCACTAAACATTACAAGATAAACACGTTTTGATATGGAATTAATGCCAACACTAATTATCAACCTTACACAGTCATCTATATTTCTCATAGGTGGTTTGAATTTGGGTCGATCAACTCTTTTTTTTATCCAATCATCTGGGAATTTAATTCTTTCCCAGGGGATAGGTACTGGAACCATCATGTTAACGGATTCTGATGCATTATAACAGATGGTTTGGCCAGCTGGGATCTTAGGAGGTATGTAACTAGGAATAAGTCCAGAGGATAAAACACGATAATGGACTCTATAAACAAGTTTATAGGGACTGGATCCCCTTATAAATTCATAGTTATGGATCTGGACGTCTACTACTAGACATTTTTCCTTATGGTCATCAGATTTAAGGCTTATTTGGAAGTTTGGATAACATTGAAAATAAATGGGTCCATAAGTGAGGCTTGATTCTGCTATGCCAATTATAGATTCTTTATAATTGGTGATTCTCCCATCGCAGAGACAGATTAGCATGGAATTGTTTAAGCCTATTTTCGATAGGGGTTTAATACCAATTTGAACACTGCCTATATGCATATTATTGTAACTTAGTTTGTAATAATGCTTCATACTATTTTTGTTTAAAAGATTGGTCGAAAATATATTGTCTTCCTGGAATTTGACATCTATTTCTTTGGTTATTTGTCCTAATAAAGTCTTAAAATCTAAAACACTAATCCTTTTATAGATACTATGTTTTGCTACATTTGGAAGCTGCTATGCACTTAAGTCTTTGTCACTCCAATTAGTCTCATAATTTGCAATAGATTGTCCTGTTACACTATCTCCTTTGTCAGGTTCTATATCGGATCTAGAACTACTATATATTGAAATAAACCTTTGCTCCATAAATAAATAATGAATTTTTCATTGATCCAAATCTAATTCTCCATAGAAGAACACGTGCATTAATACTGCATAAATTCCATTTAACAAATGCATTAAATCCAAATATATATATATATATATGAAAATTAAAAGAAAAGGACATATTTGGTAACACGTGGGGTGTGTTTACAGGATATAATTATTTGAGAGTTTCTCCTTACAATCCATAAATTATCTATTTACACTCCAATTTAATTTTTTTTATTAATGACAATTTTAACCTGAACTAAAATTACTAATTAAGACAAAAAAAATTCTAAAAACACTCCAAACTAATTAAATTATTAAAAAAAGAAATTCTCTCTCCTAAATCATTAGATTAAATATTACATATTAAACTCTCTTTCCTAAATCTGTTATTACCATATTAAACACTCTCTCCTAATTACACTCTCTCCATTTTTTCTTTAAAAATAAAAAATAAAAATCCTATCTCCATACTTTCTCGACTAATAGTTAAAGAAAAAAAGAAAAAAAAAACCTTATGAATATTTTTGGTTTTTTACTAACAGTAATAAAAGTCAATTTAAAAAATATATATATATTTGGTTTTAATATATATACATATATATATAATATACACTAGTATAAATATATATATACTAGTGTCTAGAGGACACTTTGTCTTGGCTGCCCATGTGCCTGAGAGCGTTATGATCGGTGTAAAGAACGAACTCTTGTAAGAAAAGATAATGCCTCCAATGTCGAATTGCTTGCACCACTGCATTAAACTCTACATCATAAGTGCTGTATCTTAATTTGGCACCTGATAATTTCTCACTAAAATAAGCTACATGTCTCCCATTTTGGCTCAAGACAGCCCCGATGCCCAACTTTGAAGCATCACAATGTAATTCAAACGGATTTGAAAAGTCCGGTAACACCTAATGATGTAGGAGATATTATTGGAGATTTTCTTGAAGACTTTTTATTTTAAAAATAGTATTGTAATTAATATCTACTATTATGTTTCTTTTTATTGTATATTTAATTAGGTAGATAAATATTTTATGATTTGATTTTATTAAATCAAATCCAATTTCCTTTTTAGATAGGTTTTTAATTTTTTAGGATTCTTTTGATTTTTAAGAGATTTGATATCTTTTTCATTTAGGACTCTTTCCTGATTGTTTAGGATTTTCTTGTTAGTCAAGTTTTGCAATTCTATTTAAGTAGATTGTATTAGGGTTTGAAAGGGGAGCTTTTGATTAATGAAAATGTAGAGATTGTTTCTCAAACTGTCCATCTACGATTCTTATTGAAGATTACGTATTTGAAGCCTGTTAACAATCCTTCGTGCGCGAAGTTGAATGTTATCAGTAGCCTGTTATCCTGGTATCCGTGTGCGGATCAACATCATAATAGTAGGGTTTGTTTCCGGTATTCGTGCTCGAATCAACAGATCTGAATCGTTTATCCTGTCTTTTATCTATTGTTGTTTTACGTTGAATATTCCGTTGATCAGTTTGGTATCAGAGCCACCGAGTCTACCTTTGTGCTAGGCTCATCGTCCACAGACCACTCCCTGTATCAAAAAAAAAAAAAAAAAAAAAAATCCATGAATCCCCAAAATAAAATTTCCTCATACCATTCATTGTTTTTCACTGAAGATTATTTGTCAGACCCAGTTATCGTTGACTTCGATAAGCCGCCAATTTTTGATGAGGAATATGTGACAAAACTTGTTATTGTTGCTTTCGATAAGCCACCGGTTTTCAATGAAGATTTGTTCCAGAATGAGCTGTATGAGAGGAACTCAGTTTTTGAGGATTATTTCTACGATGTTGTCGTGTTTCATCATTCAACGGCATCTCCAACTTATTTGTTCCTCAAAGCTATCAAAATTCGAGGACGAATTTTCTCCACACTGGAGAGAATGATGCAGGAGATATTATTGGAGATTTTCTTGAAGACTTTTTATTTTAAAAATAGTATTGTAATTAATATCTACTATTATGTTTCTTTTTATTGTATATTTAATTAGGTAGATAAATATTTTATGATTTGATTTTAAATCAAATCCAATTTCCTTTTTAGATAGGAGCCTAGTTGATAGACTCCTAAGTTCCGTACGCAACAAGTTTCGTAGTCCTTATTTGATTAGGATTTGTTCTCTTTTTCGTAGTCTTTGTTGATTAGGATTTGTTCTCTTTTCATAGATAGGATTTCTTTTCAATTTTAGTTTAAGTTAATTTAGAAGTTGATTCCTTGTGGAAGTCGACTTATTGCTTTTCCTATTTAAGTTGTTTGAATCCAATTTGTTATGGAGCTTTTGATTAATGAAAATTTAGAGATTGTTTCTCAAACTATCCATCTACGATTCTTATTGAAGATTACGTATTTGAAGCCTGTTATCTTGGTATCCGTGCGCGGATCAATAGCATAATAGTAGGATTCGCTTTCGGTATTCGTGCGCGAATCAACAGATCCGATTCACTTATCCCTATCTTTATCGATTGTTGTTTGTGTTGAAATTCGATCTACTCTCTAGGGGTTTTTCAGCATATGATCGCTTGTGATGCTTTTTCCCTTTAGATCAGTCCAATTTTATTAAAAATATATAATATATTAAAAAGTCAATTTTAAAAAAAATAGATATATGAAAACTTGATTTATTGCTGAAAACAAGTAAAACGGCAAGCTAGGGTATCGTCCATAGGGATTATGTTAGATTAATCGATTTGTGATCTAATCTAAGTTAGTCTAACTAATGTGCAAGAAAATAAACCCATGTTTTGGTTGGATAGATTTTGAGTTAATAAACTAGAAAAGTAAATGACAAGAAATTAAAGAGAATATGAATGGAGATAGGAATCCAATACCAACAATCTAGATAAGAAAATGGATTTAAACAATTAAGTGGAAGCTAAGGAAATGATAGAGTAGCTAATGGACTTTGAGCAATTCATACAAGCTTAAATAATGTACGGTTCACACAATCAAGGATCGATCTCATTCGAAAGTGTGCTTGGCCGTGGGTACTAAACCAAACAACTTTCCACCAAAATCCTTAACCGATTAAGGAGAGGGGGTCAAGGTGGGATCGGTTAGTGACGATCAAAGGCCTAAGAAATTAGGGTTGATATATCCTCCAACAACCTATCCTATTCACTATGTTCTACAATCAATCAAATGTGTCAATAACTCAACTAATTTTATCACAAGTAAATCCTACAACATATTGCAATCAACAAGTGTGTCAATAACTTAATCATTCACATCAGAGCAAGATCTAATTAAAAAGTGAATAGAGCTATAATTGTGTAAACATAATATTCAAAGCTTTAACAAATACACATTGTCCAAGAGTGTCTCAAATCATTTGTTAGGTTGATAATTAGTGTTGGCATTAATTCCATATCAAAACATGTTTAACTTGTAATGTTTAGTGGTTAGTAATTGAAGAATTTTGAAGACGAAGGACGTCTCAACCACAATTCGTTCAAGTTGCCGGCTTTTAAGAGATTCGGGCATTATCGGTCTACAAAGGTATTCAAAGACATCTTATCTCTTACAAGGCTAGGCACACACTCACACATATCAGTCTTGTGTGTCCCTTCATGATTTAATTTCATTTACATTTCACTTTCACACACTTGGCAAAATATGCTCATGCATTCATATTTAGTTAATAAACTTTGTGTTTTGCATTTTCTAGGACTATGTCCGGAAACTAGCATATGTGTGTGTATTTGTGTTTGTATGTTTCCGTATTTTGTGTTTAGGACTTGAACATGTTCTTATTCAATGCCTTATTGAGTTCCGGTCGTTTCGGTTACTTATTCATAAGGTTTCGAGTCCAAACAAGTTGACTATGCCACTTTACGTTCTCTTTCGTTGAGTTGACTTCATCGATGATTTTCGAGATGATTTCTCAACTGTTTTTCAAAGTTGTATAGTCGTCGTCGTGCGTGAGTGAGTCACGGTTCGTCATCCAAAAACGGATTCGAATTCGGAGTTCGGACACCCGAGATACGGGCCGACGAACCGAGGGAACGCGCGAGAGGACAGCCCAGGCCGTGGGCCACATGGGCTGGCCGTGGTTGAGGCCATGGGCCCCACGGCCTGGAGTAGCCGTAGGGAAAAATCGCAGTACACGCAGCGGAAGCGAGACTAAAAAGAGGTTTAGTATAGTTTAAAATTTTTCCATAATTTGAACCTTAACCCTCTAATTAATTAACATATAATACTAAAGATATCATACCTTTGTCGCGTGATCCGATTGACATTGCGTCGATGGTAATCCGCAAGATCTTCCAATCCAATCACGAACGTGAATCACCTAGGAGCGTGGTCTCCCTTCTCTTTGAATTGTGTACCTGAGGATGGATTAACAAAACTTTTCTTTTTCGTTAGTCACAACAAATTCCAAGAGGCTACAAAGAATGTTCCGGTCACTTTTGAATTCACAATCGTTAGATCGAAACTCGCGTGAACCTTATTCGAAATTGTGCACAAAACCTTTTGATATAAAAGTTACTAGTGCACTATCGAAATAAGAACAAACTTTTCTCTCTTTTCCTCTTGGCCGAATTCTTACACTAGTCTAAGAGTTGGATTCTATTTTTCTCAAGCAAAAGAAAAAACTCTCAAGCCTTGCATTAGGGTTCTTCTAATTCTTTTTATATATAATGCGGCACCCAAATTCAACCTTTAATAATATGTATATATCATCAGTATTGCACGCCTAAATAAGTGCATATATATATGTTTTCAAATTAATACTGCATGCCTTATAATATATATATATATTGCGCACCCAAATCTACATACTTTACAAAATATATATCTTGCGCATTATGCATGCATCTCTAAATTGCACATTCTGCATGCTTTATATAATCTATATATATTGCGGCCATATGCTTTATATATATTATAGTGTATATCTAATATATATTCTACCGCATGCATATATGTATATATATATTTCCGCATGCATTCATGCATATATCATCTATATATTCTGCATGCATATATATTATATACAAACCCTAATCCAACTCTTTAGTGTATTTGTGACCATATAAAAGACTTCCTTATTTGACTAGATAAATAAATCCCTTATTTATCTACTTACCAAATAAAGTCTTTTATATTTATTATACTACCACAATAGTATACTACTAAGAAACATATTTCCTAGTCAAAAAAAGATTTTGATATTTAATTAAATAATTAATTAATCAATTAATTAATTTCCATTTAATCAAATAATAAAAATAAAACAATATAATATCATATATATATATCTTGGCCATGTGCCATATATATTAATATATCTATATATTGTTTTTCTATTTTATTAAATCCATTGGACCTTAAGAAAAGGCCCACATGTGAACTAGGCCCATTCTTACTAAAAGAAACAAGTCCACATGCCTTAATACAATTCTAGATGGACCCTTAAATTAGTCCGGTAGAATATATCAAGTGATCCATGCAAGTCCGTGTGGATTGGGGATCTTGGCGAGCTATCTAAATTTAAGCTTCAACAGACATAACTTAATCACAATCAACAAATGATTCACTTAGGTCCGATCTATTAATTTTAACTCATTCCACTAAAGAGCTAAAATTGAACTCTTAAATAAAGATAGAATAAGTAAATATTTCTCATTCATACCCTAGACAATCTTATTGGAGATGGTGTATCCTCGTGAAGAATATCAGTAATCGCCAAGAGCTCATAGACCGCCTATAGCTCTCCAAGTTACCATATTTCCTCATATGACCACATTTTGAACTTGGATATTTTGACTTGTCCAGAAGCCATATTTCAATAGACACTATTGAAAACTTAACGTTAAGATTTAATATCCAATACCTCAAAACATCCATATGATGATATTCTACTCTCATTTAATAAATGGAGCCACGATGTCCATATCTATAAATGAAGTCCTCTATCGATTAACAAATGAATACCACTAAACTATCGAGGATAGACTATGCTATATAATCGTACTCATTGATAACTCAAATGATACCACTTGCAACCATAAGTCCATCATTTATCTCAGGATTAAGATAGACTCTCCGATTGTCCTGATAATGAAAAGACTATTATCTATTGACGGTTCTAGATAAAGTATTTCATTGTGATCCAGTTCAATGCACCTAGTGCACTAGATCTTTTACTCAAAGCCACTTTGATGATTTTAGACTCATCATAACACATTTGATCCCACTCAAATGCCAGTAAAATAATCTACAACTTTAACAAGATAAAGGTGCCCAACCTTTAACTTAAGTTGTGAACATTATTCAAGACTAACTAAAGAATTGTGTCTACCTCATACATATCCAGATGTACGAACAATTCTTCTTTTCTCATAGTCTTTTGACCTTATGATTATTTACTTTTGACAATTATAATAATTAAACTATAAATGCTATAAGATTTGTTAAACCAGAAATCACATTATTAATATGAATAGATTGTCAAAAACACTATTACACTCTTGCTATTGAGCATAATCCTAACAATAGCCTCTGCTCCTGTGTGGGCCACGTGCCCCCCACGGCCGGGGGGTGACGTGGCACCACCTGGTTGGCCGGAATCTTCCCTCTCTCTCTCCTATTTCTTCCCTCTCTCTCTCCATTTTGAAAAAAAAAAGAAGAAAAATTTCAGTTTCCCGTAATACATCCTCTCCAATTTTTCCAAACTTCAAAACACCATATCTTCATCATCCGGAGTCGGATTTGAGTGATTCAAGTTGGAGAGTGTTCGTATTTGAGTCCTCTAACATCTCCAAGTGGTTTGGTGGCTGTTTGATCGTGATTTCAAGTGGTTGAACACAGATTTCCGAACCAGCTGCAGAATCCGAGGTATGAGTCTCAACTTTGGGATTTCTTGTTATTTGACCTTCCATTTGCTTGGGGTTTCTTCTTCTATATCTATGTTATTTTTTGGTAAAAGCTATTTGGAAAGATAGCTTGATTATCATTCTAATTGAAACTCAATTTGTGGACTAATGTTGACTAGATTCTATGATTCTAGGTTTTACATATGTTTGTGAGTTGTATTGTGATTAGAATGGCATCTTAGGTTGTTTGATACTTAATTGAATTAATTTTGTGTTAAAATGACTTTGAGATTTGATTTGATCCTTTGATTGATAAAATCTAGGATTTGTGTATTTGTGTGTGATTTAGAGAATATAGGTTTTGATTGATGTAAATCTCAAAACCTTGCTCTATATTTTTGTCTAGTATATTGATTGATTTTAATCTCATATATCTAGCTTTTAATTGTATATTGATAGCATCTTGAATTTGTATTTCATGAACATTTTGTGATTCAAGTGTTATGTGTGTGAATGAGACTTTGAGTATATGTGTTAGGTGTTTCACATGCTTAGGTTTCTATTCATGTATTTTTGCATCTAGACTTGATTATTTGTGATATCACATGTTTAGGTCTATTTGTGCCATAGAATGTATTGATCACATGTTCTATGTTGTATTGAATGTTTGCATCATTTGCATTCACATGATCACACTAGGAAGTCCTTGTAAAAGGCATGAAGTCTTGGTTAGAGTCGGGATGACTCGGATAGCCAAGCAAGAAGTCTTGCCTAGAGTCGGGATGACTCGGATAGGTAAGCAAGGAGTCATGGCTAGAGTCGGGAGGACTCGGATAGTCATGCATGGGAGGCTCCCTAGAGGCAAGAGTGCCTTGGATAGGGAGTTGGCTATTGTATTGGTAGGCCTAGGCGTATGGTTAGACATAGAGTCCGATAGAGCGGGGTACACGGGAGGTGTATGCACTCTTGAGGAATTTCTAATCTACCATCGATGTTGGTTGTGTGTGTTGTCCAATATATGGTGGTTCCGCATCATCGAGGGATTTCACACTTTCCAATAGGGTTGGGTAGGCTTAGACTTCACTAGGTTGGGTGAGCTAAAGATTGGTCACTTTGTGAATGTTCTATGTTTGCTTTCCAATAATATAGTACCCAATGGTTATAGTTCAACCCGTGGATGTTTCCTCCTTAGAGGTTTTACCACGTTAAAAAAAATCCCTTATGTTAATTCTTCCTATCTCTTTCTCTTATATTTTAATTGTATATCATAATATCCACATGTGATGTATTGTGAAGCAAGTCTTTGTATAGTGTGATTAGTGTATTCATTCTATAGATCAATTTGTATCTTTGATTCTTTTATATATTGTAATTTTTGTATAGTGACATTTTGATCACTCTTGTAACACATTGAACATCTTATGAAATACAAGCTTATTTTGTTGTTATGTTTATTTGCTATTTTACCTCACATAACTTGTTGATATACTTAGACGTTGCTCTTATGATTGTATTATCGTATTGTCTATATATGTCTTCCTTGGCTTATTGTGTTGTTTGTAAGGCTACCTTGAGGGATAAACAAATGTTTGTTCAAGGGTTTGAAAAAGGTGTAAAAACCTATTCACCCCCCCTCTAGGTATGCTTTAAGCAATTTAACTTTGTTTGTGTACATTCATCATTCCTCTAGAATGGGGGTTTAATTACACATAATCACAAACAAAGAAATGAAGTAAAATGTAGAGAAATAACCCATGAGTCTCTCTGTGAGCTTGATCCTTCCTTAAGCTTTCTTGTTGATCCTTGTGCAAAGATTGGTGGATGAGGATATGTCTAGATAGGTGGATGTCAAATGGGTAGTGACAAAGGAGATGAGTGTAGAAGATAGGAAGAGAGGAGTGATTTGGGTGAAATAATCTATGTGTTGTTAATGATATTGGAGAGGAGAAATGGTGGGATTCGGAATGGTGGAAGAAGAGATTCTCTTTTCTCTATAAAAGTTGGTGTATTTATAGGTTAGAAAGGTTGGGGTACGAAATGGGCATGAAAGGACAAGAATACCCCTCTTGAATGGGTTGAAAATCGTCCATTGGCTGGCTGTCGCGGTTCCTACGCAGCTCACGGATGGCAAACAGCGACGCTTAGACTGCGACATTTCCTACGCTGGTTGCGGTTGGCAAACAGTGATGCTTAGACCTGATCTATTTGTTAGGATTATGCTCAATAGCAAGAGTGTAATGTTGTAACTGACAATCTTTTTCATATCAATAAAGTGATTTCTGGTTTAACAAATCTTATAGCATTTATAGTTTAATATTATAATTGTCAAAGTAAATAATCATAAGGTCTAAAGACTATGAGAAAAGAAGAATTGTTCGTACATCTGGATATGTATGAGGTAAACACAATTCTTTAGTTAGTCTTCAATAATGTTCACAACTTAAGTTAAAGGTTGGGCACCTTTATCTTGTTAAAGTTGTAGAATTCTTTTGCTAGCATTTGAGTGGGATCAAATGAGATATGATGAGTCTAAAATCATTGGAGTGTCTTCGAGTAAAATAATCTAGTGCACTGGGTGCATTGTACTGGATCACAATGAAAAGCTTTATCTAGAACCGTCAATAGATAATAGTCTTTTCATTATCAGGACAATCGGAGAGTCTATCTTAATCCTGAGATAAATGATGGACTTATGGTTGCAAGTGATATCATTTGAGTTATCAATGAGTATGATTATATAGCATAGACTATCCTCGATAGTTTGGTGATATTCATTTGTTAATCGATAGAGGACTTCATTTATAGATATGGACATCGTGGCTCCATTTATTAAATGAGAGTATAATATCATCATATGGATGTTTTGAGGTAATTGGATATTAAATCTCAACGTTGAGTTTTCGATAGTGTCTATTGAAAACATGGCTTCTGGACAAGTCAAAATATCCAAGTTCAAAACGTGGTCATATGAGTAAATATGGTAACTTGGAGAGTTATAGGCGGTCTATGAACTCTTGGCGATTACTGATATTAATCACGAGGATACACTATCTCCAACATGATTGTCTAGGATATGAATGAGGAACATCTTCTTATTCTATCTTTATTTAAGAGTTCAATTTTAGCTATTTAGTGGAATGAGTTAAAATTAATGGATCGGACCTAAGCGAATCATTTGTTGATTGTGATTAGGTTATGTCTATTGAAGCTTAAATTTAGATAGCCCGCCAAGATCCCCAATCCACACGGACTTGCATGGATCACTTGATATATTCTACCGGACCAATTTATGGGTCCATCTAGAATTGCATTTAATATATTAAGAATATAATTTGCACATTATTTATTTAATGGGCTGCTTAATTATATTAATATATTAATGAAAGGCATGTGGGCTTGTTTCTTTTAGTAAGAATGGGTCTGGTTCACATGTGGACTTTTTATTTAAAGTCCAATGGATTAAATGAAATAAGAAAATAATATATGGCCCATTTTATACATGTGGGGCGGCAAGGTTAAAATATTAGCCAAATATATTATTTTGTTTCATTGTTTAATTAAATAAGAATTAATTAATTTATTAATTAATTGTTTAATTAAGAAACAAATCTTTTTCTGATCAGGAAATATATTTCCTAGAGTTATACTATTGGTAGTAGTATACTAAAAGTAAAAGACTTATTTGGTAAGAAAATAAATAATAAGTTTTATTTATTTAATCAAATAGGAAAGTCTTTTATTAAGTCAATAAAAGAATAAAAATACTTATGAGTTGAATTAGGGTTAGGAGTCTAATTACATGTGAATTAGGGTACAACACAAATCCTTTTTTGTAGAGGAATTTCGGCAACCCTAATTGGACTACATGTAGATTTTGGCCAACCCTAAAGGAAGAGGAGAAGAAATTTCGGCCACCCTATATAACACATATTATAGGGTTCGGCCAACCCTAGTTTTTGACTGAATCAATTTTTTTTCTTCTTCTAAACTCATAGACAAGTGTTTGATTATTCTACCAAGACATAAAAGAGAGAAGAGATTATTCTTTTGATGGTACACTAATTGCTTGTTCATCAATAAGCTTGTGTGTTCAACATCGAATTAGGTTCACGCGAGTTTCGATCATTAGATTGAGAACTCAAAAGTGACCGGAATAATCTTTGTATTCTTTTGATTGTTTTGTGACTAACAAAAGAAAAAGAAAAGTTTGTTTGTCCATTCTCAGGTTTGCAATTCAAAGAAAAGGGAAACCACGCTCATAGGTGATTCACGTTTGTGCTAAGATTGAAGATCTTGCGGATTACCATCGACGTAAGTCAATCAGATCACGCGACAAAAGGTATTCCACTTTTGTTACTTGATATGTATAGTTAATTAATTAAAGGGTTTAAGGTTCATAAAAAGGAAAAAATTTAAAACATACTAAACCCGTTTTTTAGTCTTGCTTCCGCTGCGTGTACTACGGTATTTTTCCCTACACTATTCCTGGAGTTTTCTTCTCTTTGTCGCGGTGTCCTAGAGGTGACACATAAACCGCAACAGGAATACCTACGCTAGAATACCCGTGCATTGTGCATTTTTGGTCTTCACTGCCTTCCTTGCATAAGGGTCGCGGTTGGCAAACGGCGATGAAACGATCGCGGCATCTTCTGTACTTGGGTCACTGTTGCTTCCAAGCGACATGCTCGCGACATTCTTGCTCTGCTTCCCATTTGAAATTTCCCTTAAGTAGTAGTGTAAAATATACTTAGAGCGGGGGTGAATAGGTATAGTCTCAAATTCTTCCAATATTAAAAATAATGCGGAATATAACAAAGAAAATGTACACTTGATAAAATTCAACAAATGAATTGATTTAACTAATGCAAGAGTAAATCAATTTACAAGATATGCAATCAATGTAAGATATGGAAGATAAAGAAAAGTAAAGAAAAATTGACACAATGATTTTTACGTGGTAAAACCTCAAAGAGGAAAAGTCCACGGGTTGATACCACAACCACCGGCAAAGCAATTCACTATATGAAAAAGGACTTACACACTCAAGCTACCAACTTATGATATCCGCTCAAGCTATCAACTCCTAATCTACCCTCGGGCTAGTGAATCACAAAGCCTACTACCTATCCAAGGTGTGTCCTACACCTCTAGGTAGCAACATCCTATCCAAAGCTCTCAAGCTTCTAGGATGATTTCTTACTTAGCTATCCAGAGTTTCCTACTCCTAGCTAAGTCTTCTTGCTTGACTATTCGAGTTTTCCCGACTCTAGTCAAGACTTCCTTGCTCTATCCACAAAGCTTCACTCACTTTGCTAGAGACTTCAACCTAATGCAATGCTATGATCTAGGTGATGCAAATGATGCAAACACAATCAAATAAAGCTAGATGATCAATCAAGCTAAATGTACATGTTCAATGATAATCTAGAATATGCTTTCAACAAACAATCACAAATGTATCTAGAAATCAAGACATCTAAATCAATAAGAATAAGGTATGAATATTCAATATATCACACTAAAAACCTAGTTCTTAGATCATGAAATTAAACCTAGAAAATAACATGAGGCACATCATATATACATTTTCTAGAATCAATTTCAAGTTGAATCAAGTTTAGCAAATATATGTTCAAGAGAAATCACAAAAAATTAACAAATGATCAAACACCCCTAGCATATGATCTAACATCCTTCTCAACATATTTCATCAATCAAATAGTATGAATAAAAGAGATGATCAAAGATGAAATGAAAAAGAAGAAGTTGAACATACAAAGTTGACCACGTACTGAAAATCAGACCACTGGGAAAAATAATGAATTCAGCTACCTCTAGAAATGCTTGGGATTTATAGCTCTCATCAAGACCAACAATTTTGGTTTTTGGATTAATCAATTTCGAGTTCGTATGAGAAAGTTATGATCAAAATACGAAAACTAAAATGTGAAGAATTCTGCAGAATTTTTCTTTAAAAAGTTTCTTCAAGTTATGTTTGGAGGGAAAGAAAATCACACTTAAATGATTCAAGGAGGGAACCAAAATGAGCCAATCGAAGATGGCCACATCACCCATCCCCATGGGGGGTGCGTGGGCCACACGGGACCAGAGAGGTCCTCTGGCCGTGGGTCCCACGGCTCCCACACGGCTTGGGCAATGCATGGCCTTTGTCCATGCTTGCCTCTCGCGCGTTCCCTCACGTTCTTCAGCCATATCTTGGACATCCGAACTCTGATTTTGAATCTGTTTTTGGATTACGAACTGTGAATCCCTCACACACGACTAAAACTACAAAAATTTGAAAAATGGTTGAGAAATCATCTCGGAAAATGATGATGAAGTCAACTCAACGAATGAGAATGCAAAGTAGTGTAGCTAAATCATTTGGACTCGAAACCTTATGAATGAGTAACCGAAATGATCGGAACTCAATAAGGAATCAAATAAGAACATATTCAAGTCCAAAATACAAATCACACAAACAAAAAAACACAAATTCACACATGCATGCCATATCAAAAAGATACTCACAAAGCATACAATTCTACAATGTTTGTCTATAAGAGACCAATGCATGAGCATACTAAGAAGTGTGTGAATGTGTTATACCAAATGTTTGAACTACGATGTAGGGACACACATGTATGAATTGTGTGTGTGCGCGCTAACGCCTTGCAAGAGGATAGAAGTCGAAGTATACCTTTGACGCTTTCACCTCTTGAAGACGACATTTGCACTAGATGTTGCTCTTCACCTTTTAAGCTTCTTTTCTTCCAAGAATATCCTAAGCAACAACTAATACAAATATAGAGCGTTTTGAAATGGAATCAAGCCAATACAAATCATGAACCTTACACCATTTTTCTCCTTTTTGTGCTCTTTTTGCACCAAATACTCCTCCATTCTCATAAATGCCCTTGTGACAAATATACCTGAAACACTTAATTCCCACAATTAAATCATGGGATATTGCCTGAGAATAAGCACAAATAGTTGGGAATGAGGGCCAAAATCATGTACATTTTTTTGGTTCGATCATTTGTCAATTAAATAATCATATTATTTAATAATATTAATTCATCAATTAAATAATATATTAATTAAATAATCACATTATTTAATTAATTCCCAAAATATAGTTAAGTTACTTTTGTAACATAATTAATTGGACCATCCAATTCTCCATGAGCCTTGTTACTATCAATCGTTAAGGGCTAGCAAGGGGACCTAATGGACCCACGGTTCCAAGCTTCAATAATACTTAGAAAAATTAATTAAACTCTTTAATTAACATTTCACAATTATTAACCTTGGAGTTATTCCACTAAAAACTCATGTTTTACACAACCAAATTATCAGTGTCCATCGATATAACTATTACATATGGTATAATCCTCCACAAGTAGTTCATAATTAGAGCTAAGTCATAAAGTCTGTTATACATCTCTAATTATATCTTTTCCTTTAAGTGCCATTGATTCTCTAATGAATGATTATTTCCTTCATTCCTTTACGGAAGAAGGAGAGCGCTCTTAATCGTTCAAGTCTCGAATCAACCCTTATGTGAACTATTCATCTACTTCTCGCAAGAAGGAGTGGATTCCACTATTGTGTCAATACCTTCCCAGCTACAAGCCAAACTGTGATTCCAAGATACGGAGTTATTGATCGGGAATGATACTTCAATCTCACCCATGGTAGTTCAAGAAACACGATCTAACTCAGAGGAGTTAGTAAGATACTCAGGATTTATATCACATATATACAGCCATCATTTATCGATATATATGAATCTTTTCAACTAACGGATCTTAGTGATAGATTTATATAGATCGTGGCCCAATCCTAAATAATCATATCATACAAAGTGCCTCCATTCTTATAACACTATATGAATAGTCTAGCATAAAACCACCGTACATTATAGAATGGACCACAGTTGTAGATTAACCACAAATAAAGTACCCAGCTTTATTTGCTTTCTACAAACTCTTTAGATTGCATATCTCAAAATGAATTCCTCTATATATGACATTCATATACTCATTTTGAGATTACATCTAGCAATCTTGGATGTTAGCACATATAATATAAATGTATGAGTTATGTTAATTGAATGAAATAACTGCTTCTTTTATTAAAGAATTTATAACATTTACAAATTACAAGCTTTAATGCATAAATCCCAACAATCTCTCACTTGCACTATAGCATGTGAGACATGTCTCGTAATCTCAGACCCTCTAGGTGACCATAAAAAACTTTAGCCTTTAAGGTCTTTGTAAATGGATCAGCACGATTATCTTGCTACGCGACCTTAGTCACAGTCACATTTCCTCTCTACACTATCTCCCTAATGAGATGATACTTCCTCTCTATATGCTTTTCTCTTTTGTGGCTTCTTGGTTCTTTGAATTAGCCACTGCACCACTATTATCACAATAAAGTGTCATGGGATTATCCAAATCTGAACAACTTTCAGATCACTCAAGAACTTACGGAGCCATGTGGCCTCTTTAGCTACTTCATAAACTACTACATATTCGACTTCCATGGTGGAATTAGCAATACAAGATTGCTTGATACTCCTCCACACTATGGCTCCACCACCAAGGTTGAATATTGACCTAGACGTGGATTTCCTAGAATCCCTGTCTGTCTGAAAGTCAAAATTTGTATATCCTAACGGGATCATATCCTATTCTGAATATACTAACATATAGTTTCTCGTTCTTCAAAGATACTTGAGAATAAGCTTCACAGCCACCAAATGATCTAATCCTAGGTTATATTAGAATCTACTGGCTACTCCCACTGCATAGCAGATGTCAGGTCTCGTGCATAACATAGTATGCATGAGACTTGTAAGTTCCTCAATTTAGATTGGCTTATTTCATGACAAACCACATTTGGGGATGATTTTGTATTGGGTAGCTGAACGTGCTTTTAGTGTTGTTATCAATTTGCGAATTCAAAAGACATTTATAATGATGTTCCTACGCAATATGCTCTAAAGTTTTGAAAACTTGTAAAGCGGTAAGCAAGGGTATCGTCCACATGGAGGTGTCATCCATCGATCATTTCACGTTTTAGTGATTATTGAAAGAAATGTAACTGGAAACATGGCAAGGGTGAGAGTGGTGTGTGTGAAGTGTAAACATGTTTGTGTGTGTGAGAGAGAGAATGGAAATGAGATAAGAAAAATAAAAAGATAACTATGGATAGAAATGTAACCGGGTGTTTGCCTTTATAAGTTAATCTACTCCTAAATTATATTAATCTACTCCTAAAGGCAAACACCCTAAGTTATGAAAATAAAGATGGCTTGGAGCAAGAAATAGATGGACACATAAGGTACTCATGACCACCATGACATTTACGCCACTCATAAAAACCAACCTCATAAAACACTACAGGATTTGGGTTTAACCTAGCCTTTGATGCAACCTCTAGCTATGGAAGTGGGGAGAGTCGTCTAGTCCTCGATTGCTACTCATCAAGGGTGTATCGCATGAGCAACGACCATAAAAGGACCGCATGAAACATAAAAGCCCACCCTCGATCACTACTCACCGAGGGTGTATCATGCGAGCAACGACCAAGGGTAGCTTAAGCGAATATTAAAGTATCGACCATCAATCGCTACTTGATGTTTAAAATTGTGTTTATAAAAACCTAACTTGCAAGTGCACGAATCGTGAGATAAGTATAGCGACAAGTAGGGATCGTTCCCTCGAGGAAAAGTGATATACCGATTAAAACTAATTCTAATTTAAGCTAAGCAAGTGAAAGTATCCAAGAGATTTGAGATTGATTGATTGATTGATTGATTTAAAACTAGATTAAACTAAGAAAGCAGTTAACAAGAATATGTGAATGTGATTAAAAGGTGAGAAAACTAGGTCATCAATGCTCCCCAACTATGTTTACTCAATGCTTCGAACTAACACGTGAAAACGATGTTAATCAAGTTAAGTATTCGTTCTTATCTTATGTATGATAGTTACCGTATGATCATGGGATGAATCAAGTGTTCTCAATTATAATTTACCCATAAGTCAATGGTGCAAACTACAACTGAGAACCCATTAAGTGCACGAACTAATGAACCAAAACCTACTTGCATAAACCTACTTGCATAAGTCAATGCTAAGATCAGTTTTATCTATTCAATTGAAGATTGATTGAGATTACGTGTAAGTCAACACTCCAAACTCAATCATTAAATTATCAAAACCCTAAATTCATGCTAGCGTATAGTCATGCATTAACAAGAATAAAGATTTAAGACTTTAGGATGAATTGAATGAATCACAACTTGAATTAAGAAAATATAGTCAATTCTAACAAAGGGCATTCATAGATGTTCACATTGATCCCTTAGTATGGAGTTAGTTACATATCATGGAAATAAAAAGACAAGAGATAGAAAAGATAAAACCGGCCTTTAATGAATTCTTCTAATCTTCGATGATGAAATCGTCTTCGTCTTTAAATCTTCTATGTGTAAAGATGGACGAGAGAATTGTGTGATGAGTTGTGCAGTGAATGGTTTATGGTCCGGAGGGTGAGTGATCGCGCTCCAAATGTTCGCATTTAGCGCTCCCTTTTCCTATCTTTTGTGTTCGTTTCTGAGCACTTTTGTGTATATAATGTGTGTTTTAGCTATGTGTAGGTAAATATCCCACAAAGAAGGTGTTTGTACCAAATGTGGGCAAAATAGGGCAAATATGTATGAAGAAGACCACCGCTGGTTCGTTCCACGGGAATGAACCCGCGGACCAAAAAGTATAAAGCCGCAAGAAGACCCATGTTGGAAAACCCACATGGGAATACCACCGCGGGAATGAACCGGCGGAACAGGGCGGCATGAGGCCGCGAAGAAGACCAGCTAGTTCAAGTCTTCTAGTCAGCTGGAAAGTAGCCGCGGACCAGAAAGAATGAAGCCGCGAAAAACCCACATGGGAAAGAACCCACG
Organism: Acer saccharum; assembly: GCA_030490815.1. Taxonomy (NCBI): domain Eukaryota; kingdom Viridiplantae; phylum Streptophyta; class Magnoliopsida; order Sapindales; family Sapindaceae; genus Acer; species Acer saccharum. The sequence goes on from CM059869.1 coordinate 39,020,936, forward strand.
GAGCAGAAGATTATGAAGCCGCGGTAGAATTTTAGAAGAACCCACGTGTTATCACCGCAGGAATGAATGGATGGATGCATTTAAAATATGTGCTCATGCACATGTAACCATGTGAATTCTAACTAGTCAAGACAAAAAGTATGCTACACATACTGCGCTAGCTCACTCACGATTTAGCCATTGCAGCCGATTTTGTTACTGGAGCATCTATATATTTCACATAAACAATGTAACTAAAACAGCACTCAAATTCATAGACTAGCTTGCAACTTCATATATATAATACTTTACGATCAGAGTCGTAAACTTAGCATTCAACGTTGGATGCCAATATCATAATGGGAATGTATTGTGACCCTATGTAAATAACTTGTTCAAATGAAATCCTAGATTTACGGGAGGTGTGATTGACTAAAACTCCTTGATGTCTGCACTCAAATGAGATGATTTGCAACATTTGCTTATAACAACCTCATAAAGAAACTACAAAAGAAGATATAAACAATATAGCCTGAACTTCAAAACAGTTTTGAGATGTGATGAACATTTTTTTAAGACAAAAAATAAGGAAGAAAAAAGAAAGAACAATAAAAAAGGATTTCATTCACTGTATCCGAATTTTTACAAACAAATTGAATTTTGAGGATCATAATAGCAATGAACACCTAAGTCTTGAATTAAAATATGTTTAACAACCCAAGTGGGGATAATTTGACATACACAGTTGAGTTGTCATCAGACTTTAGAAGACAGGAAGCTCTCAAATATTGTCGGTTTCTTAATGAATTTTGACTTAAGCACTAATTCTTCTGTAATTCCAGCATAATTTCTGACACGCTATCATTCATTTTTCAATCTTGTTTAGGGATGTTAAAATTACCTATTGGTCCGAGAACCTGAACTGTTAGGGGCGGGTTTAACTGTACCAATTAAATTGTGGTATGGGGCCGGTATTTTTTTTAATACACGGGATTTCAAGTCCCTGCCCCGCCCTGCCCCGTCGCCGTACCCCGTTATCAGTATATATATATATATATATATATTTGAAGCACGTAATTAGTATTGGAATTAACTCTTAAAAAAAAATTAGTATCGTGACTATTGTCTTCCGAAAACATAATTTTCATTCATTTTTTCCCTCTGACTAACATAATTTTCCATCTCATTTTTTTCCCATTTTTTCTCTCCTTTGAAACACTACTCCATTCCAGATCATTATATATAATATACCCCACACTATTATTTTCATATTATTCAATAATATTTATATGAAATTTATCAAAAAGTCATTAAAAAAAAATACATTAATGGGATAGGGATGGTATGAGGTAAAAAACCGATCCCCTAATGGGGAATCACTGTACCCGCACCGTTTCTTTTAAGGTGGATATTCATAAGGGATGGTATTTCTCATACTAATTGGTATTGGGGATGGTATTGGAAAACCCGTACCCGACCCGTACCATTGACATCCCTAGTCTTGTTCCCATGTGAGAATGTTAGACCCTAGAGTCTAGATCCTTGTAGACAGGCTGAGTTGGATTGGTATAAGCTATCACTATTTTCTAAAACCTTAAAATTTAGTACTTCAAAGTGCTACTTCAGATTATTAATTTTGGGATTATGCTAAGATACAAGGATTATATTATTGCAAAGGCTTTCTTTAATAGAGCTTTTATTTATTTATTTTTTTATTTTCTAACTGCTTACTAGATAAGCTTAGCTTGCTAGCTACAAGTTGTAGCCAGCCAAGCTATTCATGTATATAAAAAAGTTGTCTTACACAAGAGATTCTCTAATATATATATACACTCTCATACCTCTCATATGGTTATTATCAAAAGCCAACGAAGAAAACAAAAGAACATCAATGGAGAAACCTAAAGGTAGTCCTAGAAAAATGAAGACCAATCTATGCATTCCCAGGCTTATTAAGGCAAGCAACAATGGCAGAAACAAGAACAAGAATCTTACCCCGATGACTTTGCTATAGAACGTTTCAGGGAGGCCGTTTTTTGCTTGATCATGTTGTCTTCTCTCTCCAAGGCCACATATGATCATCATCATCATACTGTAGGATCTTCAAAAGTCTCATGTTCATATTACAGCCCGGTTGATCCTCACCACAAGGAAGTTGTGGTTGACTGCATCGAGAATGAACCCGCGGAACAAGGGAGCATGAAGCCGCAAAGAATACCAACTAGTTCAAGTCTTCTGGTTAGCTGGAAAGTAGCCGCGGACCAGAAAGAATGAAGGCATGGAAAACCCATGCGGGAATACCACCGTGGCAAAGAACCCGTGGAGCAGAAGATCATGAAGCCGCGCTAGAATTTCAGAAGAACCTGGGGAATGAAGCCACGAGAAAACCCACGCGGGAATACTACCGCGGGAAAGAACCTATGGATAAACTCACCAAACCCCCGTAAGAGCTGAAATCACAACCAACTTAAAGGGATTTTGGTCTTTTCACACCCCATTAGTGCCCTAAACTTGCCCAACCTATAAATACACCATTTTGCCTCCCTTTCTAATGGTGCACCACTACCAAATACCTAGATCTTAGATCTTACACAACAAAAAAGAGAGAGCAACCTTCAAGCTTCCATGGAGGATTAGATCTGAAGAGAAAGGAGGGCTCGTGTGTCCTTTGTAAACCAGCACTTATGCTATATTATGTATGAGTTGTTCTTGATTTGATTTGTGTTTTGTTCTATTCTTTGCTATCATTATTAATCTCTTATTATGATATTCATGTGTATGGAGAGTTATATATTGATGTGTATGGAGAGTTATATAAATGAGATTAGGAGTAGATTAACTTAATGATGTATGAGTAGTTGTAATCAAATATCTCATTTATGTATGTTTGTTGGTAGATGATTTAGCATGCTATGTTTAGAATGATTAGAGTGATCGAGAGTTGAGTTTGTGCTTGGATTACCATTCCAAGTATGAGCTTGGCTATTAGCTCTATTGAATGGGAGAAGCTTATGCATAACCTTGCTAGGATAGCTTTGGTTCTTGTTCTTATGCTTAATGGGTCTAGATCTAGACACAATTGCTCATTCCATACCCCTGGTTGAGTGATGATTTGATTCCGGTAATTCCCTAATCAAGAGAACAAATCCCTTACTTGAATTAAATGGTATTCATATGATCTACAATCTACATGAATTGCATCTTGTGTTTGGTAAACTTATTTCCTATATGTCTCATATCTTGAATCTCTCCAAGCCATCATTATTTTCGTAGCTAGGGTGTCTTGAATAACGTAATTAGGAGTAAACTAATTTGAAAGGCAAGCACCTGGTTACATTTCTATCCTTAGCTTTAAGTTATTTAGTTAGTTTGCATCTTCACTCACACACACCATTCTCACCACATCACATTCTATTTACATTGCTTTCATAAACTCTAGAGCTAGATACAGTTGACGGATTCCATCTCTCTATGGGAACGACCCTTGCTTACTTGCTTACTTGCTATATTAGTCCTTGACTCGTTGCATTTGCGAGGTAATTAGAATAGAAATATCTTTTTAGAGAGGCGTCAACAACTGCCTGATCAGTGAGCGAGAGCCAAAACCCTAAAATCTTTTTGAATTTATAAGCCTAGTTTCCTGAACGAGAAAAGACTCCTCGCGCTGCGTAGATTTGCCTAACCTCTGTGAAAGCCGCAATGGTCACGATAGCGGTCTTCACGTCAGGTGCAGCACTGTGGCTTTGAGAGCATCATCGGAAGCGGTCGACACAGCGGTCTTCTCTACCCTTGATTCGTTGCTGAGAGCGCTACGAAAATTAGCAATGGCATTGGCAGCGCTTTGCCTAATTGCTAAAAAGACCTTAGGATTCTCAAAACTAGCTTTTTTTTATCTGAAATTCTTTAAACACATCATCTGGATCTAACAACCTGAAAATGCTTAAACACACAAATTAAAACCCTAAAAGACTCGATAAACAAGCAATTGATTGGAGGAATGGGGATCAAAAACATATACTATAGATGACCGATCAAATACCCCCAAACCTATCTTTTGCTCGCCCTCGAGCAAAACTAAGAAAACTAAAACTACAAACTAAAACTAGAAAATAGAAATCCTAATTAAACCACTTTCATAGGGAACACGATAGCATTGAGCGTATGCTACAAACCTTTAAACCTCTAGGTGTCCCTAGAGGAAGAGTTTTGTCTCCTGAGGGTTTACAACTATGACTCCCACAAACATATCCTACGAAAACCTGTCATCCGAAATACGACGATATGTGCCCATATTGAGACAATGCATGCAAAAGCCAATAAGTAAAGACTAATATTTAGTCACAAATCTGAAAACATTGCTCAATTTTTAGTTAATAGCCCAAGCTCAAAACATTCTAGCTTCAAAGATGTGTTTGCCTAATGCCATAGATATAATTCGCCTCGACTCTAATTCTCACTAGATATCACTCATTAAGATTCACATAACCTAGGCAAATACACTCATCAAGCATATGTGATTGGAAGTTATACACAAGAAAATTGCAAATTATTATCGCATATAAATATATCATTGAAAGAATGCCTGATTTGAAAGCAAAAGATCTCATGAAAAGAATCAAACATTATGAACAAAATAATCATATGTCATATTTCTACTATCATAGCAAGGATAACCAGCATATCAAATAGACTTTCATTCAGGTTGTAATGGGGCCATTGGGTGAAGGTTAAGACAGAATGGAAAATTGGAATTCAAAAACCTAGGACCATACCTTGAGAGTCTTCTATTACCTTTTCGGCTTAGCACAAGTCTCATGGTCTCCTTTTCCAGTGCAATGACACCACTTATTATTTAACTCCTAGAAATTCACCTTTCTCTCTTTATCAAACTCCTTTTGAGTAGATACAAACTTTGCAATCTTTATTGACTTTTATTTCACCCTTTACATTCTATTCTCTGATTCTTTCAACGCACCATTCATTGTGGTGGTCAATTTTATTTTATTTTTAATTGCAATAGAATCAAAGATTATAAATAGTGTCTTACTTTCAGCTTCAAAACTTTTGAATTGAATGCAGATCTTCCTTTCCTCGACCTTAGCATCAAATTATGCACACAGTTACGTGCAAAGCTAGTACATCTTCTTCACAATCTTAAAGTATGATCCCAAGCTATAAGGTATGGCTATAACAATGGCTTATTTGGGTTACAATTAATGTGGTGAAGAAAAAAAAAAAAAAGGCTATCAGTGTTTGGCTTCAAACAAGGCTATGGAGCACACACATACAGGTAGGAAATATTTAAGGCCTTTTAAGTAGCTCAAGCACACATAGTCTATCATCACTTCCACTGGTTCGTCTTACTCAAGATAAAAAATTTAACATGCGAAATCTTTTATGATGAAAGTTCTATAATGCTTAATGTATAACCTATAGAGATCGAATCTAATGCTAAGAACCTACTGAGTGTTTAAAGAGTAGAAACAACATGACCCTCATAGTATGTCATTTTATGTACGCTTTTTGGTTTAGTAAACTCACAAGGGTAGTCTCCACTATTAATCATGGCAATTCAACTTAGCATCATATCCATTATCATATCAAGAGCATGTCATAAGTTTTGAAAAATGCAATGCAATACCCTAAATGGCAAGATGTTAGTGTAAACCCATTGATTAATGCATATCATCTCTAAGGCATACATCAAAGTATTTCGTCTTGGAAGATGCAGGAACGACATACTCTAAAAACAAAACAAAAATTTGACTAAAAAAAAAAAAACAAACTATCACACCCCCAAACCTAAATCCAACATTGTCCTCAATGTATGAAATCGAAGCACATGACAAACAGGAAAAAGACAAGGCAGTGCAATAATGACACAAAATAAAACAACAAAAACTAATCATAATAAACTGAATCCACAAAGTAAATCCCGAATATCACAATCTTAAACACTAAAAAGGAAAAGAAAAATAAAAGAGAAATAAAATAAAAAGAAACATATCATCCTACAGACTCAGGTCAGTCTACAATGTCTCTAGCAGTCATCATCACGCTGCTGGCTTGGACCAGGCCCAAATCTATCACCTTCAGGAGGTGCAGTGAAGAAAACTCCATGCTATTGTTGGGCTACGGTCTCTGGATCAACAACATCATAACCTGAAACATTTAGAGAATGAGAGGGGTCAAACGGCTGAGCCAGGCGAACTATGGCCCAATGGATCTTATCAATCAAAATCAGCATTGTGTCCAAGCATGTGATCATCTCATTCCTTAAGCCTGTTACCCCTGTATCTACGTAGCCCCTCATCGTGGATAGCATGTACTCCACCTACTCAGGCCTCTACTATGACGACTCAGCTCCTACATCTGAGGGAGCTCTGGTAACATAATCACCACCTCCCATAAACTGCTGGTCCGGTTCATCCATGCCATCCCCATCCCGATGCCTTTTACGTGCAGAGAACTCACTAATCGTGGGCAGTCTACGTATGATTGCCTGGGTATTCCAAGTTATCAGCGAGAGCGAAGTATCAGGTTCAGTTGTTTCATCTCTACCGTCGTCGTCCACCACTAAACCAGCCGCATCACACATGGATGTAATTAACCAAGGAAAGATTATATTTGTTTACTCCTGTCGCCCACAACCGCAGATCTCCTTCTTAATGAAGCTGGCAACATCATAGTATCTTCCCATCCTAATTGCATTAATATCCGGGACACCTCTTTAAAAATCTCCCTAGTATGTCTTGTCGGCTTAAGTGAAGTCAAGATAAAAAGGTTCCAAAAGGCACTATCCAGATGCAAATCACCCCTCTGTAATCTACGCTCAGTCCATCCAGCTGCACCCTCCTTGCGAAGCGCGCATCCTAAATCATACTTGCTTGGCCACGCTGTCTCCATACGCTTAATTGGCGACAGGTTATAATACTCATTCATCTTTTCAACGGACACCACCACGGGTACTCTTTTAACCATAACCATAACCACACTGTGCTCAGAGAACTGTGCATCCACCATATTAGCATAAAACTCACGGGTTAGGGTAATGTTGGCATTACAGGGCCGACGCACATATTTGGCCCATTGATGTATAAAATCGTGTTATAAAAACCTAACTCGCAAGTACATGAATCATGAGATAAGTATAGTGACAAGTAGGGATCGTTCCCACGAGGAAAAATGATTTATCAATTAAAACCAATTCTAATTAAAGCTAAGCAATTAACAGTATCCAAAAGATTTTGATTAATTGATTGATTGATTGAATGATTGGTTTAGAACAGAATTATCTAAGAAAGCAATTAACAAGAATATGTGAATGTGATCAAGAGGTGAGAGAACTAGGTCATCAATGCTCCCTAACTACGTTTACTCAATGCTTCGAATTGACTTTGATAAAAGATGTTGATCAAGTTAAGGATTCGTTCTTATCTTAAGTATGATTGTTACCGTATGATCCTGGGATGAATCAAGTATTCTCAATTATAATTTACCCATAAATCAATTGCACAAACTACAACCGAGAACCCATTAAGTGCAAGAACTAATGAACCAAAACCTACTTGCATAAATCAATGCTAAGATCAATTTTACCCATTTGATTGGATGATTTACATACCTATTTGAGGTCCCCATTTCCTAGATTTTGTACTCGTAATCGAGTGTGTTTTTGTATATAATGCATTTTGTGAGCATTGTGTAGGTTATATGCTCTAAAATAAGGTGTTGAGCATAATTGAAGAGTTTTGGAGGTTAAAGGGCTGAAATTGGAAATTTTAGTGCAGAGCTTTCAACTTTAGGGGGCCATATCTCACTTCTCATATTGAACTACGTTTCACATAACCTATTTTCGGAAAGCCCCACGAGTCTACTTTCCAACGCTTTTACGGATCGCGATTCCGAGTTCTCTAGAGAAAGTTATGGCCATTTTCGTAACGGTGCGCGAAGTTGGAAAACTTCACCCGAGAGAGATGCGAGCCCAAGGCGAGCTCAAGCAGCTCGCCCCTCAAGGTCGCTAATCTCTCGGGTTTTCAACAGTTTTCTTCAACCAAGAGCATCCAAATCGCCCCCAAGTCGCCCCAAGCTCGCCCTTTTACCCAAAATATGTTAAAAATCAAGATTTTACCTCCTTGCCCTTGACCTAATTCATTCATCTATATAAACCTTTGATATTTTTTAAACCACATAAGCTCTCTCACCCAAGAATAGTCACCAAGACCTCACCTTTACACATTCCTCTTACTCTCACCTTCCATCTTTCACAACCCATCTAACTTCCATAACTCCCTAACATCCAAACACACCCATCACTTCCATTTTACCACAATCACCATCACTTCATCTTTTTGGCAAAAGAGAGTTGAAGAAAGAGCTTGGAAGAGGAAGAAGCAAAAGGAGGAGGAGCTACTCTACATAGTTTCTTCTATTACTTTATTCTCTTTCATTTTCTTTATTATAGCCATGTATTCTTTTGAGCATATTTATTGTATGGCTACATTTTGTGATATGAGCTAAACATTTAGTGCTAGGATTTGATGAAACCCCACCCATGACTATTTATATGTATTGACCTTTGTTTATTCATTTTATACAAGTGTGATTTGTATGGCTATTTTAGTGTGCTTAAAGCTTTCAATTGATTGATCTCATTTTGAATGAATCTTGTGGTGTGTTATGTACTGACCGGAGACGCACACCACGTGTTCGATAAAATGCCCTCTATGCATGTTTAGAAAAGTAGACCTACTTAGGCTAACGTATAGGATTCGTTAGTGCACCAAAATCCTTAATGAACTCATTCATACATTCCGAGTAATCGAAAGATAAGCTTGGGTATGTTTTGGGTGTAACCTATTCTACTTGACCAAGATTGTAGGTTAATATTAGGGTGCATGAATCTATAAATTGCATGAGTATGTTTTGGGTGAATAATTGAGTCTAAAACGTAAGTCAATATAGGGTGGGGTGTAGTCAAGTCCTAGCATATTTATCTCCATTATCACATTCGAGTTTATTTTCTTGCTAGTTCATTCTTGCATTAGAATTAATCATTTAGTTTAATTTAGTTAATTTACTTAGTTTGATAAAATCTCATTATCGATTGTTTAAATAGCACTAAAACTAATCAATTTCGGTAATCGGTCACTCGATCCCTGTGGGAACGAATCTTATTCATTGTTACACTACTCTCCGACCTCGTTCTATTGCGAGAGTCACTCACTAAAGAGAGCTAGTCAATTTTTGGCGCCGCTGCCGGGGATTGAGCGGATGATTGATATCGATACTAGTTAGTTTATTGCTAATTTGAACCTTTTAATTTAGTTTGTGTGTTTTTCTTGATAGGTACCATTGCTCTTGCATGCACCCACGAACAAGGAGCCAAAATCTTCATTTCTTGAACTTTGATCCAGAGATTGAAAGGATAGCTCGAAGAAATAGACGCGAAGCTCGGAGAAGAGCAGAGATGGGTGATCAGAATGCACAGCTAGGGCACATGGGAGTGCCAAATGTGGCAAATCAAAATCAAGGGGAATTGCCGCCACAAGCCAATCCAGTGCAAGAAGGGTTGCCTCATGTTGGAGATGAGCGTACTCTACGAGATTATACAATGCCTAGAGTCGAGCTGCACCAGTCATCCATTCGCCAGCCAACAATTGCAGCAAATTCTTTTGAGATTAGGCCGTCCATTATTCAGATGATTGGCACTACTTGCATATTCAATGGCTTGGTGAATGACGATCCGAACCTACAACTTCAGAAATTCAACGAGATTTGCGACACCTTCAAGTACAACGGGATTCCCGATGAGTTTATCAAGTTGAAGTTGTTCCCGTTTTCTTTGGGAAACGACGCAAGGATATGGTTGAACTCCCAACCACCAAACTCGATCACTACCTTTGATCAGTTGGCCCAAGCATTTTTGAATAGATATTTTCCACCAGGGAAGGCCGCTCGTCTTAGGAATGAGATCCTCTCATTTCAACAATTTGAGAATGAGAGCATATATGAAGCTTGGGAGAGGTTTAAGGAGCTTCAAAGGAGATGTCCACACAATGGCCTTGCAAAATGGCAAACTTTGCAAGCTTTCTACCAAGGGCTCACGGTGTCAACAAGGAATTTAGTTGATGCGGCTGCTGGAGGTTCATTAATGAGCAAATCAATGGATACGGCCAGTGACCTTCTAGAGGAAATGGCACTTAACAATAGCCATTGGGGAAGCCAAAGGCAAGTACCGAAGAAGATTCCGGGTGTGTTAGAAGTGGATGAAAGGACAAGTGTTCAAGCTCAATTAGCAAGTCAAAATCATCAAATAGTGGCCCTTCAAAATCAAATGAACAAGATGAGTGCGGGGCCGAGTAATGTGCAAGTGGCTCAATGTGAGTGGTGTTTGGGGCCGCATTCGAGCATGGATTGTCAAGTTGGAAACCTGTTTGCTTCAAGCTCACAAGAACAAGTTTCCTTTGTAAATTACAACCGAAATTTCCAAAACCAACCCCAACAACACCATGCCACCCAAAATCCCCAAAACAATCCCTACCAAAACACATATAACCCGCCATGGAGAAACAACCAAAACTTGTCATGGAAGGACAACCAACCCCAACAACAACAAAACCTCAACCAAAGACAACCCCCCGGATTCCCACAACCTCACCAACAAAACTACCCTAACCAAGCCCCAAATAACCAAGTGGAGAAAAAGTCTAACCTAGAGGAAATGTTCTCTAAGTATATGGGTAAGTTGGACAATATAATGGAGACCCAAGACTTAGCTTTGAGGAAGCTTGACACGAAGATTGACCAAGTTGCTCAACATTCACAAGCCTCAATCCAAAACTTGGAAACGCAAGTCGGGCAATTGGCAAGGGCAATCCAAGGGAGGCAACAAGGGGCACTACCAAGCAACACGGTGGTCAACCCCAAGAGCAATGCAATGCCATTTCGTTAAGAAGTGGAAAAGAGGTTGAGTTACCGGACAACTTTGGGATGGGAAAAGAAGTTGTTGTTGAAGAAGAGGGTATAGAAGAAGAAGAGGTTGTAGAAGAAAAGAAGAGTTCTAGTCATGATAACGTGCCTACCACATCAAATGACCCTCCACCACCCCAAGTCAAAGCCTATGTTCCTCCCATACCATACCCGCAAAGGTTGAAGAAACATAAGGATGCTCACAATTTCAGCAAGTTTTTAGAGATATTTAAGAAACTTCAAATCAACATCCCCTTTGCCGAAGCACTTTCCCAAATGCCTACTTATGTGAGATTCCTCAAGGAATTGCTTTCCAACAAAAGGAAACTAGAAGAATTCGAGACAGTGGCATTAACGGAAGAGTGTAGTGCAATCCTACAAAACAAGCTCCCACCTAAGCTAAAGGACCCCGGGAAATTCACAATCCCATGCACCATTGGTCATGTGAAGTTTGAGAGTGCTTTAATAGATTCAGGAGCAAGCATCAACTTGATGCCTTACTCAGTTTTCAAAAAGCTAGGAATAGGTGAAGTGAAGCCTACAAGAGTGACTCTTCAATTAGCGGATCGATCTATCAAGCATCCACACGGAGTTTTAGAAGATGTCTTGATGAAAGTGGGAAAATTCTACTTCCCGGTTGACTTTGTAATCTTGGAAATGGAAGAAGATTTTGAAGTCCCATTGATCCTTGGGAGGCCATTCTTGAAAACTAGTGGAGCTTTGGTTGATCACAAAGAGGACAAGTTGACATTGAGGGTAGGAGAAGAGCATGTGGTGTTTGACTTGAAAAAGGTGGCCAAGAGGCCGATGGAAGTAGATAGGTGTTTGTTAGTCGAGGTTGTTGATCCTCCCATAGGGGAATTTTCAAGAAAAGCCATTCCGAAAGAGCCGCTGAATTCTTGTGTGGTTCAAGATGTCCCAAGAAAGAAGATGAAAGGTGTCCACAAACCGGACTCTCATGGAGTTATGAACAAAACCAAAGTGACTCCACCAGATAAAATTGAGAAGAAATTGGACAAAAGGGACAAAAAGAAGAAATCATGCATGGTGGGCCAAACAAGAATTTTGAATGGATTTGTGTGAGGATGTTCTATGCCTCACATAAGTTGAGAAAGGAAGGTGGTGCGGATGTTGCACCAACCATTGATCCGGATTGATGAGAGGAGCGTAATGCGTCTAGCCGAGACGTTAAACCAAGCGCTTGGTGGGAGGCAACCCACCTAGGTACATTTTCTTTTCTTAGTTTATATTTGTTCATATTTTGTTTTTACATTTTTGTTTAGAATAAGTGTGCGGATGGTTTGAGTTGTGATTAGTGCCTAAGAGGTTTATGTTGTTTGTGTCTTGAGTTCTTGCCTCTCATGCTTCGTTTATTCATTGTCCATGCATCTCAATGTCATATAAAAATTGAAGACAATGTTTATATTAGGTTTGGGGGTGTGAATTCATTATTTGAGTCATTTTTTCTTTTTAGTTTTTCAAATCTTTCTTTACCTTTACGAAAGTGCCTGTTTTGAAATTTTGAGGCCAAATGTTTCATTTAAACTGTACCGTTTGGTAAGGAAATAAATTATTTCGTCCACGCTGTGTTCTTTGATTTTTCGATACGGTTTCAACGATATAAAGAACGCAAAATTCTGGGTGGGGGTTCAAAAGTTATGAATATTTCTTCGACTAAAGGTCATGGGCGATGCCCTGTTTTGAAAATCTGCACGTGAACCATTTTCGACGTCCGTTTGCACACTTTTCCAATTTGAATTTTGAAATGTTTTCTAAATGAAAAGTGTGCATTTTCATGTCTATTTTCCTGTGCCAAAATTTTAGAAAGTGTTATTGATTATTTTTGAAAATATGCACTAAAGAGCGGACATAGGTCGATTTCAAAAGTCACTAGTTTTTGGAATTTTATCCTCTATGTTGAGATGGCATTTCGCATTGTGTTTTTTTGTGTTTTGTGTCATGTTAGGTATGCGCTGTTACGTCGGACTCTTTTGTTTCCAACATTGGGGACAATGTGGAGTTTTGGTTTGGGGGTGTGGCCATTCTAAGACCATTTTTGCATGATTGTTTCGCGTGTGCTTTCTTTTGTGATTTTTTTTTTTTAAAATTTTTTTGCATGATTTTGTAGAGTCCTATTCTGTCCGTTCTCCTGTTTTGAGCCAAATTTTGGAGCATTAGTTTGCTTAATGAGATGTTTTTGGGTTGTGCCGTTTGAGACAATTTTTGCATGTGTTGAGCCCCTGAGTCTAGGCGAAGGTCGTGCTAGTTAAAGCTACACCACATTGCTTGCACACACCCTACCAGACTCAAAAGTGTCTAAGTGATTGGGTATCGCGCTTAAGATGTCTAGATCATTAGTGGAGACTACCCGTGTGAGGCCAGAGCCTAAATAGCGTCCTTATGAGTGTATGCTTTTTCATTGTTTCATCTTAAACACTCTTCTTGTAGATAAATAAGCATAAATTAAAAAGGACCTCACTCCATGCTTTGGACATTAAAGAGCGCCATTTTAAGAGCATCACCGTGGTTTTGCCTTTGTTTGCTTGCTTAACTCGTACCTATAGAGATGATGTAGGCAATGTGTGTTAAGTCACTACAAATATCCTAAACACGTCCCATGCCTTGTGTGTGTGCTTAAATGTCCTATCTATGTTGACCTACACACTAAACCCCATCACTATATCCTCCCATATCATACATATCACCATATCTTACAGAAACACTAGACCATCCCATTTGCTACGATTATGGCTTGTTATCATATTAAAATGAAGCTCAAGGGAAATCAAAAGGGTAAAATTAGCGTGTACTCAGGCTAGATGTGTAAGTTGTGCAAAGAATAAGGCTCAAAATATATGAAAAATTAAAAGTGCTCAAAAGAAAAAGAATAGCACAAAAAGCCTTCTAAGCTCTAAAGTGTAAAAGTTGCTAAAATATAAAGCAACTTAAAAATGAGCACAAGATGATTAATTGAAGAATTCATGCCTAGACGCTTTATTTGTGATGAGCGTACCAAAATAGAAGTTAAAGCATAATCGGTTGCTAGCCCATAATCCCGTACCCACCTAGCGTCTCCACCACCATCTCACCATAACATCACTTGAACTTTAAGAAGTCCTAATTGATCTTTAGGAGGAGTTTAGCTTGTTAACGAAGGCATCAAATGGTGTTTGCTCTTGTTCTTAATGTTCAAATCCGTTCTTGTGGTCCATTTGCATTTAAACATTAGCGTGTAAGGATTCCCGTTTTGTTGATTGGCTTATTTTCGTGGGCAAACCACAAGTTGGGGTTTAGTTGTAAGGGTAGTCTAGGTGATTAGTTAAATATCAAAGACCCTTTCCAAGACCTCAAGAGGACAAGCACCAAAGGTATATATCTTGTGCTTACTTTGCCTTGAAGAGATATAGTTGCACACACACACAACATGCATAACTCTTATTCTTGAATGTTGTGTTTATATTTTGTGTGCATTGTGCTTTATTGATTATTCAATATCTCTTCTTGCATTAAATTGATTGCATCTTGTTCTATGAAATGCCATGACATGATAGGCATTAGGATGCATTCAATACCCACACTTGCACTTCATGATTAGTCTTAAGTGTGGTGTAATTCGTTTCCGTTTGTGTGATCGGAAACGTCCGCGCTTGCACGATGGTGTGCATTTCATAGCACGATGGTTGACCACTTGAGAAGGTCTCATTCTTCTCTTGGATAAGTGGTAGTTTTGGTTTGGTTGTTGGAGTAAGGTGTCTAGTTTCAAAAGATTGGATTTCAATGTTTTAAGTGTTTTCAAAACTGACCTTTGCATGGTCGTGTGACCATAGCTTTTTACACAAAGCTTCAAAATGAGTTTTGAAAATTTCTGTACAAACTAGACACCCATACCTTTCCAACGGTATATTATTCGTAATATTTCATGACCGTTTGGATTGGTTTTAAATTCTCCAAAGTGACCACCAAAACAGGGCAACTATGTTGTTGTCCGTTTCTGACCTTTGGTCACTCAATTGACCATAACTTTTTCTACAGACATCAAAATGTCATTCTGTAAAAACGAGTAGAAAGTAGACATCCATACCTTTCTAACGATATTATATGAAAGGTTTCGATGTCGTTTGGTCATGTTTCGAAGCGCTCGAATGTTGAGTCGCTGCACTGACGCGAGTACCGCGAAAATGCCCATACTTTTTTCATTTCTTCCAAAACGACGTAGTTTCATTTGGGCATTATAAATACATATCTTTCTCATCATTTGAGAAGAGAGCCACAAAATCAAACCCTAGAG
Source organism: Acer saccharum (assembly GCA_030490815.1). NCBI lineage: Eukaryota > Viridiplantae > Streptophyta > Magnoliopsida > Sapindales > Sapindaceae > Acer > Acer saccharum. The sequence goes on from CM059869.1 coordinate 39,036,174, forward strand.
AGAGAGGCTCCTTATTCTTGAGAGAGAAAGAGAGACTTGAGAGAAAAAGCTTAAAGATTACATCTTTATCTCTCTAAACCCATTCCCACATGCACAAATCATCATCTAGGCATCATCTAGGTTCATCTAGCATGTGCTAATGCATGGGTCTTCTTCAACACACATGGTATGATTTGTTGAACACTTTTATCTTACATAATTAGTGTTTCTACTTATCAATTTTATCTTTTATTACTTGTATGTGTTTAGATTAATTTCTACATACATGATTGAGATTATGTGTTGATTGGGTTATTTATGTTAGCTAGGTTTTCATGCCTTTTATATCTAGCTAATTAATCTCATTATATGATTGAGATTATTTTTGATAGCTTAATTGATTAGGTCATTATTGCCTAAAAGCTATGCCATAAACATTCTTGTGATTTATTTATAACTAGGTTGATAGATTGTTTTTTAATCAACTAGTTAATCTTTTGAATGTTTGTGGGTTTTTTGTGATAGCTTTGTATTTAGGATTGGTTATCCTTTACTTAGCTAAAGTTGTATGCCATGACATATAGCTATTTTCATATCTAGGATTGATTTAAATTGAATATATCATCATCCTAGATAAGCATCTAAGGTTCCCTAGCCTTGTTTGTTAATTGAATATTCATACATATTCACATAGGGTTGTGCATCTCTTTTGAGAGATTGAAGTCTTGTGTGATTGACCGGGATTAGGTCGGACACCGGGAACAGGTGGTCACATAAGCAATTGGACTAGAGCCACTTTTAAAGGCCCGTGTGGTAGAAGTGGGGGGTTATTGACCGGAGTGTTAGACGAGGTCTACATAGGTTGTAAACTCCATTTCAATTAGTGGATTTCGAGGTCCGAGTGTGGCGCACTAAACAGCCCGTGGTTTTTCCCAGTGGTTGGGTTTTCCACGTAAACATCAAGTGTCATTTATTATTTCCGCATCTTATTACACTTGTATGTATTGTTGACTTGCTAGGGGTATTTTCGTAAAATTGACATGCACGCGAAAATTGGGTAAAAATTAGATAAAATCTATTCACCCCCCCTCTAGCTTTATATTAAACACGCCTCAAGAACTTTCAATTGGTATCAGAGCGGGTTCCTAGATATACTTAGGTGATCCTTTGCTCATTGTTGATGTGTTTTGCATTTTGTATGTTTGTTTGATTTCTTCATACATTTTGCATTCTTCTCTTTTGCATTCATTCAACGCAAACACTATGAGTGATTTTGTGAGAGAAGAAATTGACTCCCATGAGGAGATGTCCCTCTAAGGTGAGAGAGGAGACGAAGATGAAAGGGCATTGCTCACATCACCAAAGAGCTTCAAGCCCAAGCCTTCCTCAATCTTGGTCTAACCAACCAAGAAGGCTAACTTCCCTCAACCTTTGATCCTAAAAGGGAAGTGCTCAATCATGCAAGCTCAACCGAGCAAGCAACATTGTCTTGGTCATCAACAAAGGAGGAGAGATCCTATCCAACTACCAAGACAACCACAACGACAAGGGAAAGCACCCATCCATGCTCAAGGGAATGGTATGATTCCTAACCTTTTTCCCACTTGTCATTTTTGTGGTATTATTGGTCATATTAGACCAAATTGCTTGCATTACATTGAAATGTGTAGAGCTAAAAGCATGTTTGACAAGAAAAAGGCTAGAGTTAAGATGCTTCATAAAAAGGAAGAAAATCATGTGCATAATCCTTTTCATCTTGTACTCTAGAACCTTTGTCCACTAGGATTGACTTAGTGTCACCTAAGTGGATTAATAAGAATGAACCCGCTTGCTACGAGACTAACAAGTCTCAAATAGGTTCAACTAAGTCCAAAGGACTTGGTAGGTCCATAGGACCTCATACCCTTCTTTGAAGAGGTATGGAAAATTGACCCCATATGGGGAACTTGAGCAAAGAGAGCTATTTTGCATTCTTGTCACTTGCAAAAAATTTGAAATATCTTATGCCTTTCTTTTTGTTGCTTGAGTAAGCTTGGTTACACTATGTATATATATTTTCTATTCAATAAGTGTGATCAATGCTTGTATTGCAATCCATGTCATATTTATGTTCAAACATGCATTTTTGGACTAGGAGATATATACATAGGATAAAATTTGAATGACCTATAATGATCTCCATGACATGATGATTGTTAAATGACATGCTAAATGCTAATCTTAAAAAGCATGTTTTGATGATTGCATTTCTTAACTGCAAAAAATGTGTGAAAAAGCTTATGAGACTCAAATGAAAAAGGATCTTGTATCCATTCAAGGATTTTACAATCCAAATGTCTCTCTTTCTTTATTGGTTGAACATGTCTACTATCATACGGATATCTTATCCGGAAAAATCAAGTAGGGTGCAAAGTCGCTCATGACATGTTTGGCTTATAAAGTTGGATATAGTTGTTCTTAAATTAAATCAATGAAAACCTATATCCTTGCTTCTCTCATGACATTGGTGAAATTGGTTTGAATTCATATTGAAAACCTTTGTCATTTGCTTTGCCAAATACCATGGTATTTTGGACTTAATGCTACATGTCTTGTATGCAAAGCATTTTTTATTCACACATTTTCCTTAAATAAATCTCCTTGTTTCTCTCCAATTAATTGAGATTGCATAAAGTGACATATATTGATTATGCAAATACTAGAATGCTACTATCTCTCTTTGCCTTGAGTGACCCGATTGGGGACTACTCCTTGTCTATATCATGACAAAAAGGGGGAGTAGGTTGTGGTAAGGGGAGGTGCAAATTGTAGTAGCAATTGTGCATGTTGGGGAGAATACTTATTGAGGGGGAGTAACCCTTTGAGGGGGAGCATTTGCACATACTTACATTGCATGATGTTGTACTTAAATTCTTAAATGCAAATGCTTGTTTTATCTCACTTGATTCATCTCACCTTTTCTTGTATTGGAAAGTATAGAAACTTTATCTTTCAGGGATTGATTGTTCTACTTGAGATTGAAGACTTCAAGATTATTTATCTTATCTCTTTGTAATGTAGAAAATCATAGTTGACCCGTAGTTTCTATTATGTTGTGAGGAATCATTGTGAGTGGTGGTTTTGTCACGAAATAGCCAAAGGGGGAGATTGTAAGGATTCCCGTTTTGTTGATTGGCTTATTTCGTGGGCAAACCACAAGTTGGGGTTTAGTTGTAAGGGTAGTCTAGGTGATTAGTTAAATATCAAAGACCCTTTCCAAGACCTCAAGAGGACAAGCACCAAAGGTATATATCTTGTGCTTACTTTGCCTTGAAGAGATATAGTTGCACACACACACAACATGCATAACTCTTATTCTTGAATGTTGTGTTTATATTTTGTGTGCATTGTGCTTTATTGATTATTCAATATCTCTTCTTGCATTAAATTGATTGCATCTTGTTCTATGAAATGCCATGACATGATAGGCATTAGGATGCATTCAATACCCACACTTGCACTTCATGATTAGTCTTAAGTGTGGTGTAATTCGTTTCCGTTTGTGTGATCGGAAACGTCCGCGCTTGCACGATGGTGTGCATTTCATAGCACGATGGTTGACCACTTGAGAAGGTCTCATTCTTCTCTTGGATAAGTGGTAGTTTTGGTTTGGTTGTTTGGAGTAAGGTGTCTAGTTTCAAAAGATTGGATTTCAATGTTTTAAGTGTTTTCAAAACTGACCTTTGCATGGTCGTGTGACCATAGCTTTTTACACAAAGCTTCAAAATGAGTTTTGAAAATTTCTGTACAAACTAGACACCCATACCTTTCCAACGGTATATTATTCGTAATATTTCATGACCGTTTGGATTGGTTTTAAATTCTCCAAAGTGACCACCAAAACAGGGCAACTATGTTGTTGTCCGTTTCTGACCTTTGGTCACTCAATTGACCATAACTTTTTCTACAGACATCAAAATGTCATTCTGTAAAAACGAGTAGAAAGTAGACATCCATACCTTTCTAACGATATATTATATGAAAGGTTTCGATGTCGTTTGGTCATGTTTCGAAGCGCTCGAATGTTGAGTCGCTGCACTGACGCGAGTACCGCGAAAATGCCCATACTTTTTTCATTTCTTCCAAAACGACGTAGTTTCATTTGGGCATTATAAATACATATCTTTCTCATCATTTTGAGAAGAGAGCCACAAAATCAAACCCTAGAGAGAGAGGCTCCTTATTCTTGAGAGAGAAAGAGAGACTTGAGAGAAAAAGCTTAAAGATTACATCTTTATCTCTCTAAACCCATTCCCACATGCACAAATCATCATCTAGGCATCATCTAGGTTCATCTAGCATGTGCTAATGCATGGGTCTTCTTCAACACACATGGTATGATTTGTTGAACACTTTTATCTTACATAATTAGTGTTTCTACTTATCAATTTATCTCTTTTATTACTTGTATGTGTTTAGATTAATTTCTACATACATGATTGAGATTATGTGTTGATTGGGTTATTTATGTTAGCTAGGTTTTCATGCCTATTTTATATCTAGCTAATTAATCTCATTATATGATTGAGATTATTTTTGATAGCTTAATTGATTAGGTCATTATTGCCTAAAAGCTATGCCATAAACATTCTTGTGTGATTTATTTATAACTAGGTTGATAGATTGTTTTTTAATCAACTAGTTAATCTTTTGAATGTTTGTGGGTTTTTTGTGATAGCTTTGTATTTAGGATTGGTTATCCTTTACTTAGCTAAAGTTGTATGCCATGACATATAGCTATTTTCATATCTAGGATTGATTTAAATTGAATATATCATCATCCTAGATAAGCATCTAAGGTTCCCTAGCCTTGTTTGTTAATTGAATATTCATACATATTCACATAGGGTTGTGCATCTCTTTTGAGAGATTGAAGTCTTGTGTGATTGACCGGGATTAGGTCGGACACCGGGAACAGGTGGTCACATAAGCAATTGGACTAGAGCCACTTTTAAAGGCCCGTGTGGTAGAAGTGGGGGGTTATTGACCGGAGTGTTAGACGAGGTCTACATAGGTTGTAAACTCCATTTCAATTAGTGGATTTCGAGGTCCGAGTGTGGCGCACTAAACAGCCCGTGGTTTTTCCCAGTGGTTGGGTTTTCCACGTAAACATCAAGTGTCATTTATTATTTCCGCATCTTATTACACTTGTATGTATTGTTGACTTGCTAGGGGTATTTTCGTAAAATTGACATGCACGCGAAAATTGGGTAAAAATTAGATAAAATCTATTCACCCCCCCCTCTAGCTTTATATTAAACACGCCTCAAGAACTTTCATAGCGGTTTTTCAAAATGTGTCATATGCATGTAATTTGAAAATACTTGTGCTTAATTTCCAACCGCATATGTTTGTTGAGTGAGCCTAGGTTCTGAGTGGTAAAATGAGAGAGATCCGGAAAGGTATAGAGTCGAGGCGAAATGCTATCATAAGACTCTTGTGTTCGATGCTTTTTGAAGCTTTGTTCACTAAGAAGTATGGAATTGCAATCTCTCTTGTTGTAGCACCTTAGCTTGCATAACCCAAGCTTTTTCTTAGGGGTCTTAGCATGTATATGCCTCAATTCGGTCCGCCCCTTATTGCATCTCTGTCTATAGTTGGCTCAACATGAAAGACGTTTGTGGGTGTCGTACTGTAAACCCTCACGAGACTTCACTCGTCCCACTAGGGATCGCCTAGGGGTTTAAAAGACTTATCATGTGCGTTTTATTTCTTTATGTTTTTACTTTCTTTTGTTTTATTTTTCTTTTTGTTTGTTTGTTTTGGTTTTGCTCGAGGACGAGCAAAAGATAGGTTTGGGGGTATTTGATTGGATGATTTACATACCTATTTGAGGTCCCCATTTCCTAGATTTTGTACTCGTAATCGAGTGTGTTTTTGTATATAATGCATTTTGTGAGCATTGTGTAGGTTATATGCTCTAAAATAAGGTGTTGAGCATAATTGAAGAGTTTTGGAGGTTAAAGGGCTGAAATTGGAAATTTTAGTGCAGAGCTTTCAACTTTCGGGGGCCATATCTCACTCCTCATATTGAACTCATTTCACATAACCTATTTTCGGAAAGCCCCACGAGTCTACTTTCCAACGCTTTTTACGGATCGCGATTCCGAGTTCTCTAGAGAAAGTTATGGCCATTTTCGTAACGGTGCGTGAAGCTGGAAAACTTCACCCGAGAGAGATGCGAGCCCAAGGCGAGCTCAAGCAGCTCGCCCCTCAAGGTCGCTAATCTCTCGGGTTTTCAACAGTTTTCTTCAACCAAGAGCATCCAAATCGCCCCCAGGTCGCCCCAAGCTCGCCCTTTTACCCAAAATATGTTAAAAATCAAGATTTTACCTCCTTGCCCTTGACCTAATTCATTCATCTATATAAACCTTTGATATTTTTTAAACCACATAAGCTCTCTCACCCAAGAATAGTCTCCAAGACCTCACCTTTACATATTCCTCTTACTCTCACCTTCCATCTTTCACAACCCATCTAACTTCCATAACTCCCTAACATCCAAACACACCCATCACTTCCATTTTACCACAATCACCATCACTTCATCTTTTTGGCAAAAGAGAGTTGAAGAAAGAGCTTGGAAGAGGAAGAAGCAAAAGGAGGAGGAGCTACTCTACATAGTTTCTTCTATTACTTTATTCTCTTTCATTTTCTTTATTATAGCCATGTATTCTTTTGAGCATATTTATTGTATGGCTACATTTTGTGATATGAGCTAAACATTTAGTGCTAGGATTTGATGAAACCCCACCCATGACTATTTATATGTATTGACCTTTGTTTATTCATTTTATACAAGTGTGATTTGTATGGGTATTTTAGTGTGCTTAAAGCTTTCAATTGATTGATCTCCTTTTGAATGAATCTTGTGGTGTGTTATGTACTGACCGGAGACGCACACCACGTGTTCGATAAAATGCCCTCTATGCATGTTTAGAAAAGTAGACCTACTTAGGCTAACGTATAGGATTCGTTAGTGCACCAAAATCCTTAATGAACTCATTCATACATTCCGAGTAATCGAAAGATAAGCTTGGGTATGTTTTGGGTGTAACCTATTCTACTTGACCAAGATTGTAGGTTAATATTAGGGTGCATGAATCTATAAATTGCATGAGTATGTTTTGGGTGAATAATTGAGTCTAAAACGTAAGTCAATATAGGGTGGGGTGTAGTCAAGTCCTAGCATATTTATCTCCATTATCACATTCGAGTTTATTTTCTTGCTAGTTCATTCTTGCATTAGAATTAATCATTTAGTTTAATTTAGTTAATTTACTTAGTTTGATAAAATCTCATTATCGATTGTTTAAATAGCACCAAAACTAATCAATTTCGGTAATCGGTCACTCGATCCCTGTGGGAACGAATCTTATTCATTGTTACACTACTCTCCGACCTCGTTCTATTGCGAGAGTCACTCACTAAAGAGAGCTAGTCACCATTCAATTGAATATTAATTAAGGTTACGTGTAAATCAACACTCCAAACTTAATTGTTTAATTATCAAAACCCTAAATTCATGTCAGCGTATAATCATGCATTAACACAAATAAAGAATTAAGACCTAGAATGAATTAAATGAATCAGAACTTGAATTAAGAAAATATAGTCAATTCTAACAAAGAGTATTCATAGAGGTTCACATTGATTCCCTAGTATGGATTTAGTTACACATTATGAAAATAACAAGACAAGAGATAGAGGAGATAAAACCTATTGAGAAACTTCGATGAATTCTTCAAATCTTCGATGTTGAAATCTTCTTTGTCTTCGAATCTTCTATGCGTAAAGATGAATAATAGAACTGTGTGATGGGTTTGTCTGTGTTTCAAAGGGTAAGCTTGTGTCTTAGAGAGAGCAAGAGAGAGCAAAACCTATTAATCTTCTCAATATATATAGGCACCCAGATCTTGGATGCTAAAAAACGCCTTATGCTGGACGGAGTAGCCAAACCGCTGCCATTATCGCTGCCAAAGCCGCAGCGGTATAGACAGCGAGCACTAATGATGTTGGAACGCTGTTGAAACCGCTGTCCCAAAATTAGGAGCGGTTTTAATAGCACTTTTTGGCCTTTTGCTAGAAAGTCCCTGAAATCTTTCGAAATAGCACCTTTTGCCTAATATTCTTCAAACAACACAGTTGGATCCAAAAACCTGAAAACACTCAAACACACACATTAAATCCCTAAAAGACTCAAGAAACAAGCAATTGATTGAAGGAATAGGGATCAAAAACATATACAATAAATGACTGATCACCCATCCTCTTGCCTTAACAACTGTAGGGATTATAGTCTCCCTCAATTCTTCCACAATTATCCCTCTCTCCAAAATGAAATTGCGTTCATTCTTTAACCTATCCTTATACTCCGGATTCCCTATAAATGTCTGCTCAACATGCATATTCTCTCTTCTTCTGTTTGGGTCCAAAGGATTAACACCTCTATGGGATGCTGGCCTTGACATATATGGGTCATAAACAAGCAAACAAAGCAAGTTATAATCCAGAATTGGGAAAATAATTTACAAAAAAAAAATTCGGCAGCACTCCTATAGTACAAACATTAAACCATGTGCCTTACTTGCATATATTTTCGCCTTAATTCATTCAACACAACAACGCATAATACATAGCCTAACAATTTAAATCATATTCACTCAAATTCCCAAATGTATTGCTAGAAACAATGTTATTGAAAATTTATAGCACAAATTCACTCTAAACTATTGCTTAAACCATATATAATCATCAAATAACACATGCAATGGAAGAAATTCTTCCAAATCCAAAATCCCCAAATTCGGTCTATAAACCCTAGATAAACAAATTGAAGAACTATATGGGAGAAAAGGGATAGGAACAAGCAATTCATGGCAATAAGCACAAGAGAAACCAAATACAAGAAGATTTAGGAGCATACCTTAGTGATTTGGGCGTGACAGAGTAACAAGAGGAAAAAGGGGGAAGAAGAAAAAATATTGAAAGAGAGGAGAAAAAGACATCAGGTCTGCGTGAAACAAGTATTTATAATTAGGGCTCGACTGTTGCGCTTACCGCTATGAAAGCCACAGTGGTTCACTCTCATTAGGCAGCCATCTGATAGGTGCAAAACACACCGTTTAACTTATGTGGGTCACACAGTGGTTGTGGCAGCGGTTTGACCAGGTATTCACGCTGTCAAGACTGCTCCTAATTTTTGCAGCGCATATGGCAGCGCTTCAAGGATAGAGGATACCGCTACCATGAGTGCTCTGGCTTTGACAACGGTCACGAGAGCGGTTGAGACCTGACGCTTTTTTTTTTTTCACCCCCAAACCTAAATTTAAGTTAAGGGAACACTAAATTACGACTCAACAGAAATAAAGAGAAAAGAAAATACATTGGTGGGTTGCCTCCCACTAAGCGTTTTATTTAACGTTTGTGCAAGACACACAGGAGCCTTATGGCTTAGAAAGCACGAAAGACCCCAAAAACACAGCTTTGGACATGCCAAGGTATGGTTTTAGCCTCTGCCCATTAACTTTAAATTTACCATTATCCCGAAAGCTTTGAATTTCAACGGCCCTATGAGGAAATACCTGAGTCACTCTAAAGGGACAAGACCATTTTGATTTCAGCTTTCCTGGAAACAACCTCAATCGCGATTGATACAACATGACTAGAATCCCTAGATGAAACTCTTTACGAAGGATTTTGTTGTCATGTAATTTCTTTGTCCTTTCTTTGTATATTCTCACGTTCTCATATGCATTGTTCCGGAGTTCCTCAAGCTCACTCATCTGCAAACGTCTTTCCTCCCCCACCTTATCTAAGTTGAAGTTCAGCTTCTTCAGAGCCTATTAGGCATTGTGTTCCAACTCCACTGGCAGATGACATGCTTTGCCAAAGACTATCCTATAAGGGCTCATACCTATTAGGGTTTTGTAGGCAGTTCTGTGCGCCCACAAAGCATCATTAAGCTTAATTGACCAATCCTTTCGATTTGGTTGCACGGTTTTCTCTAGTATCTGCTTAATCTGCCTGTTGCTCATTTCAACCCGTCCTAAAGTCTAAGGATGGTACGGGGTTGCCACTTTATGTTTGACACTATACTTCTTCATTAACGAGGCAAAGACCTTGTTACAAAAATGGCTTCCACCGTCACTTATGATTTGAGGCGTCCCGAATCTGGTGAATATGTTCTCTTTGACAAACTTTACCACCACGTTGCTATCATTCATCTTAGTTGCGATTGCTTCGATCCACTTTGAGACATAGTCCACAGCAACTAAGATGTAGGTGAACCCGTGTGAGGATGGTACGGGGTTGCCACTGTGTGTTTGACACTATACTTCTTCATTAATGAGGCAAATACCTTGTTACAAAAATGGCTTCCACCGTCACTTATGATTGCACGAGGCATCCCAAATTTGGTGAATATGTTCTCTTTGACAAACTTTACCACCACGTTGCTATCATTTGTCTTGGTTGCGATTGCTTCATCCACTTTGAGATATAGTCCATGGCAACCAAGATGTAGGTGAACCTGTGTGAGGATGAGAAGGTTCCCATGAAATCTATTCCCCAGACATCAAATATCTCCACAACCAGTTGGCTTGAAAGAGGCATCTCATCTCTCTTACCAATGTTCCCAGTTCTTTGGCACCTGTCACAAGAAATACATAAGGTATAAGCGTCCTTAAATAAAGAGGTCCAAAAGAAACCTGATTGGAGAACTTTCAGAGCAGTCTTCTTAGCACTAAAGTGCCCTCCACAATGAAGGTTGTGGCAGAATTTTAGCACATCTTGCTACTCTTCTTCAGGGACGCATCTTTGAATAATCTGATCAGCGCCATATTTGAACAAGTATGGCTCGTCCCAAAAGTATTGTCTAGTAATGGATATGAATATTCTTTTTGCTTGAGAGTTTAGATCAGATGGTATGATACCATTTGCAAGGTAATTCATGATGTCTGCATACCACAGATCATTGACTCTTACAGCCATCAACTGTTCATCTGGAAAATTTTCATTGATTGGCACTAGCTTAGTACCCCCTTCCACGTTCTCATCCTCCACTAATCGAGAAAGGTGATTAGCTACCACATTCTCGCTGCCCTTCTTATCCCTGATTTCCAAATCAAACTCTTGCAACAAAAGGATCCACCAGAGTAATCTCGGTTTCGTTTCCTTCTTTGTTAGTAAATATTTCAAAGCAGCATGATCAGAATAAAAAATCACCTTGGATCCAATTAATATTGGTGAAATTTTTCCAAGGCACTAACAACAGCAAGTAATTCTTTTTCAGTAGTGGAGTAATTCAATTGTGCATTATTCAAAGTGCTGTAGGGAAAAATACCGTAGTACACGCAGTGGAAGCGAGACTAAAAATTGATTTAGTAACTTTTAAAATTTTTCCTTTTTATGAACCTTATCCCTTTAAATTAATTAAACTATATAATCAAAAGTATCATACCTTTGTCGCGTGATCCGATTGACATTGCGTCGATGGTAATCCGCAAGATCTTCCAATCCAATCACGAACGTGAATCACCTAGGAGCGTGGTCTCCCTTTCTTTGAATTGTGTACCTGAGGATGGACAACAAAATCTTTTTTTTTCGTTAGTCACAAAAACTTCTAAGAGATAACGAAGAACGTTCCGGTCACTTTTGAATTCTCAATCTAATGATCGAAACTCGCGTGAGCCTTATTCGAAATTGTGCACAAAACCTTTTGATGTAAAAGTTACTAGTGCACTATCGAAATAAGAACAAACTCTTCTCTCTATACCTCTTGACCGAAATTATCACACACTAATCACTAGAGTTGGATTCTATTTTTTTTTAAGCAAAAGAAAAACTCTCAAGCCTTGCAAATAGGGTTAGCCAAATTCAACCTATATATAATATCTATATATATTAAAATATATATATTTATTGCACCGAATACTGCACTTTGCACAAAATATATAATGCATCAATTCTGCACACCTTACCAAACAATTATAATCTGTATTTGCACGCCTAAAACCAAACAACAATAATATATATTTTCACGCCTAAAACTGCATGCCTTATATACCTCTATATTTTCGGCCTTATATATTTAATATATATTATATATTGTGGCCAAAATCATCTACCATGTAGGATTTATCTTTTGACTTAAATCCTAACCCTAGGTAGATTTCCTTAGAATTCCAAACCCTAATCCAACTCTTTAGTGTATTTGTGACTATCTCAAAGACTTCCTTATTTGATTAAATAAATAAACCTTATTATTTATTTTCTTACCAAATAAGTCTTTTACTTTTAGTATACTACTACCAATAGTATAACTCTAGGAAACATATTTCCTGATCAGAAAAAGATTTGTTTCTTAATTAAACAATTAATTAATAATTAATTAATTCTTATTTAATTAAAACAATGAAACAAAATAATATATTAGGTTAAAAACCTTCTTGCCGCCCCACTTAAACAAATGGGCTATATATTATTTTCTTATTTCATTTAATCCATTGGACTTTAAATAAAAAGCCCACATGTGAACCAGACCCATTCTTACTAAAAGAAACAAGCCCACATGTCTTTCATTAATATATTAATAAATTGAGCAGCCCATTACTAAAATAATGTGCAAATTATATTCTTAATATATTAAATGCAATTCTAGATCGACCCTTAAATTGGTCCGGTAGAATATATCAAGTGATCCATGCAAGTCCGTGTGGATTGGGGATCTTGGCGGGCCATCTAAATTTAAGCTTCAATAGACATAACCTAATCACAATCAACAAATGATTCACTTAGGTACGATCCATTAATTTTAACTCATTCCACTAAAGAGCTAAAACTGAACTCTTAAATAAAGATAGAAAAGGAGATGCTCCTCATTCATACCCTAGACAATCATATTGGAGATAGTGTATCCTCGTGATTAATATCAGTAATCGCCAAGAGTTCATAGACCGCCTATAACTCTCCAAGTTACCATATTTACTCATATGACCACGTTTTGAACTTTGATATTTTGACTTGTCCAGAAGCCATGTTTTCAATAGACACTATCGAAAACTCAACGTTGAGATTTAATATCCAATTACCTCAAAACATCCATATGATGATATTATACTCTCATTTAATTAAATGGAGCCACGATGTCCATATCTATAAATGAAGTCCTCTATCGATTAACAAATGAATATCACCAAACTATCGAGGATAGACTATGCGATATAATCGTACTCATTGATAACTCAAATGATATCACTTGCAACCATAAGTCCATCATTTATCTCAGGATTAAGATAGACTCTCCGATTGTCCTGATAATGAAAAGACTTTTATCTACTGACGGTTATAGATAAAGTATTTCATTGTGATCCAGTTCAATGCACCCAGTGCACTAGATCCTTTTGCTCGAAGACACTCCGATGATTTTAGACTCATCATATCTCATTTGATCCCACTCAAATGCTAGCAAAAGAATTCTACAACTTTAACAAGATAAAGGTGCCCAACCTTTAACTTAAGTTGTGAACATTATTCAAGACTAACTAAAGAATTGTGTCTACCACATACATATCCAGATGTACGAACAATTCTTCTTTTCTCATAGTCTTTAGACCTTATGATTATTTACTTTGACAATTATAATATTAAACTATAAATGCTATACGATTTGTTAAACCAGAATCACTTTATTAATATGAAAAAGATTGTTAATTACAACATTACACTCTTGCTATTGAGCATAATCCTAACAAGTGCGACTAGTGTAGTAAATAACATGTGGTACTTTATCTACTCGCTGTCCTAAAACAGCACCTACATCATAGTATGATGCATCACACATTAATTCAAATGGAAGAGACCAATCAAGAGGCATGATTATAGGAGTAGATGTCAATTTATTTTTCAGAGATTCAAAAGCATGCAAACATTCATTATTGAAATCGAAGGTGGACTCATTGGTTAAGAGGTTACATAAGGACGACTAATTTTGAGAAGTCTTTTATAAAGCGCCTATAGAAACCCACATGACCAAGAAAACTCCTCACACCCTTCACAGAAGTAGGAGGTTGAAGTTTAGCAATTACTTCAATTTTAGCTCTATCTAATTCTATGTCTTTATCAGATATCACATGTTCTAACACTATTCCAGATTTCACCATAAAATGGCTTTTCTTCCAACTAAGAGTCAAATTGGTCTCTGTGCATCTTTTCAAAACACTAGTTAAGTTATCAAGGTAGTGGTTAAAAGAATTACCAAAAACAAAAAAATCATCCATAAATACCTCAATAAACCGCTCTAGTATGTCGGAGAAGATTGACATCATGCATCTTTGGAAAGTGGCAGGGGTGTTGCACAGCCCAAAAGGCATTCTTCGGTAAGCAAAGGTTCTGAAGAGGCATGTGAATGTCGTCTTCTCTTGGTCCTCTAGAGCTATGGCAATTTGATTATATCCTGAAAATCCATCCAGGAAGCAATAGTAAGCATGTCCCGCTAAACGCTCGAGCATCTGATTAATAAACGGCAAAGGAAAGTGATCCTTTTTAGTTGACGTGTTGAGCATGCAGTAATCTATGCACACTCTCCATCCCATTGTCTTTCTTTTATGAATCAGCTCATTGTTCTCATTAGCTACCACCGTGATCCCATATTTCTTTGGTACAACATGGACCGGACTCACCCACTTGCTATAAGATATAGGGTATATGATACCCACCTTAAGTAGCTTTATGACCTCTTCCTTTACGACCTCTTTCAAGTTCGGGTTAAGTCGTCGTTGAGCCTCTCTAGACGCTTCACACCATCTTTTAAAAGAATGTGGTGCATGCAAATGGCAAGGCTTATTCTGTTAATATTTGCTATGGTCCATCCAATGGCGGCTTTATAGTCTTTGAGTACCTTCAATAGTCTCTCTTCTTTTTCTGCCTCTAGGTCAGAGGCTATAATCACTGGGAGAATTTCATTCACCCCAAGGAAGGCATACTTGAGGTTAGAAGGAAGTTGTTTGAGCTCTAGTGTAGGGGGAGAACTCATAGATGGGATTAGCGACTTGTTGATCTCATCTTCTATTTCAGCACTTACTTTCTCAATATCAGAATCTTCTTTTAAAACTCCAACCTATTGAATTTCTTCATCATCTTCAAATACATCACAAGCCAAATCTAACAGTTCTTCGGATATTTCTTCTGACAATTCATCTTGCACTGCCAATTCACCACTTCAGTTGAACTACACTCAGCTGAATAACAATCATCGGCTACTTCAGGGAACTTAAGAGAGTCAAAGACTTTAAACTCTATAGTTTCTTCTAACACATTCATCATTAGCTTTCCATTCTGGATATCTATAAAAGTCTTGCAGTTGCCATAAAAGGTCTCCTTAAGAGATAGGCTTGCAGTTTCTATCTTTAGCTCCTTTATCCATGTCTAGTACCACAAAATCAGCAGGAATGATGAGATTATCTACCTGGACCAACACATCTTCAATATAACCCCTAGGGTATCTGACAGAACCATCGGCCAACAAAAGTGACGTGGTTGTCTTCTTCAGGTCATTTAATCCCAATTACTCATAGATAGTTGAAGGCATCAAATTAATACTGGCTCCTAAATCTAACATGGCTCTCTCCAAAGTTGTGCCTCCAATAGTGATGTTAATGCAAAAACTACCTGGGTCTTGTAATTTTGGCGGCAACGACTTCTAAAGGACTGCATTAACACTTCTGGTCATGAATTCTCGATGATTCTCCACAAATATTGTTTGTAGGTATGAAAGCTCTTGAAAAACTTGGCATATGCTAGCATCTTCTGAATCATCTCCAGTAAGGGCAAGTTGACATTGACTTTTGAGAGAATGTCATATATATCTTTGTATGATTTTCTAACTTGCTCTTTTGCAATCTCCCTGGGAATGGGATTGGAGGAACATATGGATTGGGTGACTTGTGCAGGAGTAGTGAAACTTTGGATTTTTCAACCACCATCTCTTCCTCCTAGGATATGATGCTTTCTTTTGAAGGACCTAAAACAGTAGCAGATTTATCATAAAGTTCAGCAGGTCTATCATCAGTTAGTATCTTACCATTCCGGAGAATTGTCATATCTTTTGCTTGCTCAGTGTAACTTGGAAATTTTCCATGTTCGCTCATTTAATTAGCCTCAGCTAATTGCCTAACTTGCATTTCCGTCTTCTTCAATGAAGCATGAATATTTTGAAATTGTACCTCATTATTTTGTTGGGTTTGCTTCATTTGTTGCTGTATTTGCAGCATTTGTTGCTAAATCTGTTGAAACATATCTTCCATTGATGGCTTATTGGGTTGGGATCTAGCATTTTGTTGAGCACTGTTATTATTTGCCTTTGATTGTTGTTGTTACCCCATGGTTTCTAGTACCCTGATCATTGTTTCCTTATTGATTTCCAGAACCCTGATTGTTATTGGACCAAGAAAAATTTGGATGGTTCCTCCAACCTAGATTGTATGTATTGGAATATGGATCATTCCGTGGTCTAGAATTATAGTTGTTCATGGCTTGAACTTCTTCTTTTTGTCCAGGTCCAGGACCTCCTACTTGGTGTTCTCCCATAAACACTCTTTGTTTCAATTGTCCCATATCAGTAGTGAGAGTTTCCATCTTCTTCACATCTGTGTCATCTGAATGGAACTTTTCGTGTTGGTATCTGCGGTATAGATTCCCTTCTTTCTCCTGGAATTTTTGTGACGAGAGTTCTTGGCCAACTTTTTAAAGATAGCGTATACCTCCTCAAGTTGTTTGTCATACATGGATCCTTCACAAGCATTGTTCACTAAAAGACCTGACACTTCAGTCAGACCATCATAAAACCACTAACATAGTTGATTAGTAAGAAATCCGTGTTGAGGGCAATCCCTGGTAAACGTTTTGAAACGCTCACACACCTCATAAAAAGTCTCATTGTCTTGTTGGGAGAAACTCGAAATTTTGGCTCGGATTTCATTGGTTTTCTGAGGTGCATAATACTGATCAGTAAGCTTTTCCTTTACTTCATCCCAGGTTCTCAAAGATGCTGGAGGCAATGTCAACAACCATGTCTTCACCTCATCTTTTAATGCTTGTGGGATGCACCTCATGTGCAGCTGGTCTTCTGTAATCCTATGGTTAGGAAAGGATTGTATTGCTGCATAGAACTCTCTGATGAACAAAAGCACATCTTTATCTGGTAGACCGTATAAAATAAGCAGTTAGTTGTAGTGCATACTTTTCAGTTCATAATTCCTTGCTGCATATTCTAGCTCAATGCACAAGGGATGGTTGCTCACAATCGGCCTACTGTAATCCTTCATAATTCTGATAGGCTCTGGTCCTGGCTCATAAGTTGGATTTGGAACAAGGTTGGGAATGGGGTCAAAACCCTGATTGAGTCTTTCTTGGTTCTGATTTTGATCGCCTTCCATTGCTTGATTCCTGATGCGATTAATGTTATCATTCAAAGGTAATAATTCTCCCTGCTGAGATCTTCTACCTTGCATCTGTTGTTAACACCTGAAATTAGAATAAGACAAACATAAGTAAACTACGAAAAGAAAGAAAGAAAGAAAAAGAAAATAAAAAGAAAAATCTAAAAAGCTAAAAATTGATGACTCGACTACCTAAATTAGATTAACCTATTAACTAAAACTAAAACTAGAAATAACCAATAAATTCACTAATCCCCGGCAGCGGCGCCAAAAACTTGATATTTAAAATCGTGTTTATAAAAACCTAACTCGCAAGTGCACGAATCGTGAGATAAGTACAGCAACAAGTAGAGATTTTTCCGTCGAGGAAAAGTGATTTACCTATTAAAACTAATTCTAATTTAAGCTAAGCAAGTGAAAGTATCCAAGAGATTTGAGATTGATTGATTGATTGATTTAAAACTAGATTAAACTAAGAAAGCAGTTAACAAGAATATGTAAATGTGATCAAGAGGTGAGAATACTAGGTCATCAATGTTCCCTAACTATGGTTACTCAATGCTTCGAATTGACATGTGAAAACGACGTTAATCAAGTTAATGATTCGTTCTTATCTTACGTATGATTGTTACCATATGATCCTGAGATGAATCAAGTGTTCTCAATTATATTTTACCCATAAGTCAATGGTGCAAACTACAACCGAGAACCTATTAAGTGCACGAACTAATGAGCCAAAACCTACTTGCATAAGTCAATGCTAAGATCGGTTTTATCTATTCAATTGAAGATTGATTGAGATTACGTGTAAGTCAACACTCCAAACCCAATCATTAAATTATCAAAACATGCTAGCGTATAGTCATGCATTAACAAGAATAAAGATTTAAGACTTTAGGATGAACTGAATGAATCACAACTTAAATTAAGAAAATATAGTCAGTTCTAACAAAGAGCATTCATAGAGGTTCACATTGATCCCCTAGTATGAAGTTAGTTACATATCATGGAAATAAAAAGACAAGAGATAGAAAAGATAAAACCCATTGAGGCCTTCAACGAATTCTTCTAATCTTCGATGATGAAATCGTCTTCGTCTTTAAATCTTCTATGTGTAAAGATGGATAAGAGAATTGTGTGATGAGTTTTGTAGTGAATGGTTTGTGGTCCGGAAGGTGAGCGAGAGCTAAAACCCTAAAATCTTTTTGAATTTATAAGCCTAGTTTCTTGAACGAGAAAAGACTCCTCGCACTGCGTAGATTTGCCTAACCGCTGCCATTACAGTTGCGAAAGCCGTAGCGATCTTCACGTCAAGTGCAGCGCTGTGGCTTTGAGAACGCCATCGAAAGCGGTTGACACATCGGTCTTCTCTGCCTTTGATTTGCTGCTGAGAGCTCTGCGAAAATTAGCAACGATATTGGCAGTGCTTTGCCTAATTGCTGAAAAGACCTTGGGATTCTAAAAAATAGCTTTTTTATCTGAAATTCTTCAAACACATCATCTGGATCCAACAACTTGAAAATGCTCAAACATACAAATTAAAACCCTAAAAAACTCGATAAACAAGCAATTGATTTGAGGAATGGGGATCAAAAACATATACAATAGATGACCGATCACTACTTACCTTGTTAGGATTCCCGTTGTTTTTAATTGGCTTATTTCGTGATCAAACCACATGTGGGGATACTTTGTAAGGGTAGCTTAGATGTTTGTTATTGCTTAGGCCCTTTTGAAGATCTCACCATTGTCAAGCACCAAAGGTAATATTCTAAGTGCTTACTTGTCTTGAAGAGATAGATGCACACACTCACAACTCATGCATATGTTTAATCCTTATACGTTGTGTGTCTTTTATGTGTGCCTTAATGCTCATGAACATCTCTTCTTGCATGTTAGTTTGATTGCATCTTGCATATCCAATTGCCTTGTCATGCTTAGACTTAGGATTGCATTTTTGCACTGGGCGCCCCCAAAAGCGCTGTACAGAAGCGCTGTACGAACAGCGCCCATTGAGCGCTGTTCAGACCTGATCGATTTAATCGGTCGCTGTTGGGTCGCTGTTGGGGCGCTGTACGTGGCGCGGTACAGAGCGCTGTACGTACAGCGCCACTCTGTTTCCTCGTGAAAACAGAGCAAGGGCGCTGTACAGGCGCTGTACAATGGCGCTCTACGTACAGCGCCCATGGCAAATAGTGGGCAAACTTATCAAAACGACCACACTTTGTTTTGGCCCCCTATATATATGCCACTTTGACTTTAGGTCAATTACAAGAGTTCTTATTCATGCTTCATACTTAGGATATTTTTCAAGAGAAGAAAAATACACAAAGAACTCATTTTTATTTACTCAAACACAATTTCATGATCATCAATCATCATCTAGCATCATCTTAGATCATCTAGATGTCATCTAGCATGGAATCTTCATCATACTTTGCTTGGTAAGCTTTTCACTAATATCTTACATATTTGTGTTTATTTTATCTAGCAAATCTCAATTAATTACTTGATTGTTATTTTGTATGCTCTAGATACAAAATTGAGATTAGTATGATGTATGTTTGAGAAGTTGTATTGTGCTAGCATATTAGGTTTTGTACTTGATATTGATTAGCTTAACTATTTGACATGTCATTTAGTTTTGATATCTAGGATTGTTCTTAATTGCATATTAATCATCTTAGATAAGCATATAGGGTTTCCCTTGCTCTATGTTGCATTTTGGATATTTTCATATATTCACTTAGGGTTGTATTCTCTTCAAGAGAAGCTAAGTCTTGTGTGTAGCAATCGGGATTAGGTTGCTTAGATCGCAAGCAAATTGGACTAGGTTCACTCATACCGGGATTAGGTAGGTGTGTGATTACTTCCGGGATTAGGTTGTAATCGTTTGCACATTTAGTGGATTCGAGGTTCGAGTGTGGCTTACTTACATAGCCCGTGGTTTTTCCCCGTGAGGGTTTCCACGTAAAAATCAAGTGTTGATTTATATTTCCGCACCATATTACACTTGCTTATTTATATTATCTTGAGGGTAAATTCGTAATTTTGACTAATACGAAAAATTGGGTAAAAAGCGTAAAATCTATTCACCCCCCCTCTAGATAGCTTTATACACACCGTGGTAAATTTAGTTTCATACCTGTCATGTGTAAGCAACAACCATATAATGGAAGCATTATGTGTAAATTCAGACCCTTGATTACTACTCACTGAGGAACTGAGGGTGTATTGGGCGAGCAACAACTAAGGGTCGTATAAAGCATAAAGGTCTATAGAACCAAAATCCACGATGGCATGGTTTATACTCATCATGAATTTCATCCAAACAATTAAGAGTATAATCAAGGCCTAGAGTTTATGTACCTACTTAACCCTAATTCTCAAACACTCAAATCAATCCAAAACATGCATTTCGAATTATCCATCAACATACATACAATCAAGGGATATTTGATTAATCTACTCCTAAATTATCTTAATCTACTTCTAGTCCCAAACATGAACACATATCAATTTCTACCCTACATGCTATAAATGTAAAGACAATAGATATCCCTAAACATGCATTTAGGAGGGTTGTCAAGCCTACTCAACACAAGTCAAGAGTCAATATAAAACAATTGAATGGGACAATACTTGAAAATATTAAATACAAGTTAATCAAATAAATGGAACTAGTGTTAGGTTTATATATTTAACTAATAAGGATACACATCAAATAAAGAAATTACAAGAGAAGAGTAAAAGAGAAAACTCAAGGTGTCAATCTCATATCTCCAAGCTCGGAGAGGGACCCAATTGTCATATCAAATCACCAAGTTCTATTGAAGTTCCTCCTCCTCATAGACAAGAAAGGATGGTTCTTTCCTCATGAATCTCCTCAAAATATAGGTGGTTTCAAGTGGAAGGTGGTAATGATGAGGCATCCTTGGAGGAAAACCTCCATATATGCCTTTGAAGGTTTGTCTCTCTCTCTCTCTCTCTCTCTCTTTCCTCCAATATATGCCTTTGAAGGTTTGTCTCTCTCTCTCTCTCTCTCTCTCTCTCGATGTGAAGAAGATGAAGTGTAGAGAGGATGTTTAGGTTATGGATTTGGATTGAGAGTTCATGGGTCTTGTGAAGAAAATGGTGTATTTATAGGTTTTAGAGGTTAGGGTACGAATTAGGCATAAATGGACAAGTTTACCCCTTTGAAAACACCTGAAATTCGTCTTTGAGCAGAGCTGGTGAGCGTAGAGTGCGGGTCCTGGACCTGCACTGTACCCGCACTTTATTGATCCTTCAAATTATCAGCTCCCTGGTTTCTAATTAGTGCGGGTATAGTGTGGGTAATGGACCTGCATTACACCCGCACTCTATCTTCTCTTCATTTGACCAGCTCCCTGGTTTCACATTAGTACAGGTGGAGTGCATTTTGATAACCCGCACTGTACCCACACTTTTGGAGCTTCTTATGGTTTTTGTTCCTCATCTTTGCATAGTTTGACCCTTTTTCGTACGAAGTCACGAATTCTGCTTCCAATATTAGAAAATGCACAAATGCCTGCAATTACAATCAAAGAGCCCATAAGAGACGCAAAAACACATGAAAACGAGACAAAGGGTAAAGATACGAGGGCCAAAATATAGAACATTTTTGGCGCGATCAAATACCCTGATACCAAACCTTTGCTCGTCCTCGAGCAAAACACAAAATAAAACAAATAAGACACAACAATAAAATGACTCAATCTAAAATTTTCCTAGACACTAACAAAGACAAAACAAAAAGTAGTATTTCCAACTAGTGGTGAGATATAAAGGAGTGTGATAGAGAGAAGTATACTCATGCAAAATGTTCTAAGGAAACTCGAAGGCACTCAAGGGAACTCGCATAATCACGAATCTCACACCTAAAAGTGCTCTCATATTAGGAACTACTCACTCTCACACCTCGAGTGTAATTCGCTTCGACTCTAAGCCTCATGTGGAAACTCTTTTTTCTTTCCGCTCGGAGTCCTAAGTTCACTCTCATGCAAGATATGCAAAAATAGAATTAATGCATAGGAATCTATTGCATTGCATACAATATAAATCATTAAAAGACCATTAATTTCATTATGAACTAGCCTAGGAAGGAATCAAATACCATGGACTTGGAAGATCATGCTTCAACAAACATTCCCATTTTAGATTTCATCGAAGATCACAAAGGTTGTAACAGGGTCGTGGGGTGAATTGTGATGAACAAAAGAATAGGAAAATTGGATTCAAAGGTCACTAACTATGTTAAGGTACATTACATAACACACCCAACTTAGCTCTACTTACATGTAAACCTGAACTCTAGCGTCTAGGCATAACTTTCACATATTTGTGCTTCAAATTTGTACTCTACTTGTGAGTACTTTACATTCACATACAAGGCTATTTTCTTTTCTTTTCTTCGCCCTTTTCTTTTCTTTTCCTTTCCTTTCTTTGTATTTTGCACATTTTACATTTGACAATTTGGCTCTAAGTGCAAATTTTGGCACTTTTACAATTTTTAACCTATTGCATGCACACTTATAATATTGCCTAAGTACACGCTATTTTCATATGAGAGCTACACACCTTTCAACACCACATTTACACATTCTAACATGATTAGCAACAAGGGTAGGCATGTGTTTAGGCTCATGGCTATATGGTTGTATGTGGTACCAAATGAAAGGGTATGTGTTTGGCCTCAAATTTGGCTTTCGAGCACACAATTAGGGATAAGGGTGTAAGTCTCGCAGCGAAAAAGTTAGGCTTATAATCATTTTATTTAAGAACGATAGGTTTCAAAAATTTTATCGTCTTTTTGGGACCTTTTGTATATACACGAATATGAGGAAGAGATTTGTTTTCATACCTTTGAAGAACACTCCTTCGTTTTCTTTTTGATCCTTCTTTTCGATCATTTACCACTAAGCCTTCCTCGCTATCTCTCGCGATCTAGTAACTGTGTGTGGGGCATGTCATGGATTCCGGGAGCAATTGAATGGAGGCTTGAGAGAACCGGAAGACAACACCTTGCTTCCTCTTGTGAATTCGGCCAACCCTAGTGAGAGAAAAAAAAATATTTCTTTTTCTCTTTCCTCTCTAGTTGCAGCACCTCTTGATTCTCCTTAGAGTTCCGAATAGTTTCTTTTTCCTGGTAAGTATATCTTATATACTAGGAACCTAGGGTTTAAAAATCCAAGTTAAAATAGGATTCCAAATTCTTTTTTAATTATTACTTTACTAGGGTTTGAACCTTTGACCTATTTAGAGTAAATAAAAATAATCACTTATTATTTTATTGCTCTGGTCAATGTTAGAAACTGAAACCTCCATATGACAATTAATAATTCTTAATTATTAATAATCATATTATTTAATAATATTTAATTCAACAATTAAATAATATATTAATTAAATAATCACATCATTTAATTAATTCCCAAAATATATTTAAGTTACTTTCGTAACACAATTAATTGGACCATCCAATTCTCCGTGAGTCTTGTTACTATCAATCGTATAGGGAATCGTATAGGGCTAGCAAGAGGACATAATGGACCTGCAGTTTTGAGCTCCAATAATACTTAGAAAAAAATAATTAAACTCTTTAATTAATAATTCACAATTATTAACCTTGGAGTTATTCCACTAAAAACCAAAGGTTGTACTCTCGTAACTGTAGATATTTTACATAACCAATTTATCAGTGTCCATTAATATAGCTATTACATATGGTATGATCTTCCAAAAGTAGTTCATAGTTAGAGCTAGGTCATAAAGTCCGTTATACCTCTCTAATTATATCTTTTCCTTTAAGTACCATTGGTTCTCTTGAATGACTATATCCTTCATTCCTTTACGGAAGAAGGAGAGTGCTCTTAATCGTTCAAGTCCTGAATCAACCCTTAAAGGAACTACCTTTCTATTTCTCGCAAGAAGGAATATATTCCACTATTGTGTGTATACCTTCCCAGTCACAAGCCAAACCGTGATTCTAAGATACAGAGATATTGACCAAGAATGCTATTTCAATCTCACCCATGGGAAATCAACAACCACGATCTAACCTGAAGGAGTCAGTAAGACACTCATGATTTAGATCACCTATATATAGACATCATTAGTCGATATATATCAATCTTTTCAACTAACGGATCTTAGTGACAAATTCATATAGATCATGGCCCAGTCCTATATGATCACATCATATAAGGTGCCTCTATTCTCATAACACCATATGAGTAGTCTAGGATAAGACCACTGTACAATACGGAATGGACCGCAGCTGTAGATTAATCACAAATAAAGTACCTATCTTTATTTGCTTTCTGCGGACTCTTTAGATTGCATGTCTCAAACTGAATTCCTCCGTATATGACATTCATATACTTAGTTTGAGATTACATCTAACAATTTTGGATGTTAGCATATATAATATAAGCATATAAATTTGTAAGGTTTATGATTTGTATTGGCTTGATTCCATTGCAAAACGCTCTATATTTGTATTAGTTGTTGTTTAGGATGTTCTTGGAAGAAAATAAGCTTAAAAGGTGAAGAGCAACGTCTAGTGCAAATGTCGTCTTCAAGAGGTGAAAGTGTCAAAGGTATACTTCGACTTCTATCCTCTTGCAAGGCGTTAGCGCACACACACACAATTCATACATGTGTGTCCCTGCATCGTAGTTCAAACATTTGGTACAACACATTCACACACTTCTTAGTATGCACATGCATTGGTCTTTTATAGACAAACATTGTAGAATTGCATGCTTTGTGACTATCTCTTTGATATGGCATGCTTGTGTGAATTTATGTTTGTTTGTTTATGTATTTTGTATTTTGGACTTGAATATGTTCTTATTTGATTCCTTATTGAGTTCTGGTCATTTCGGTTACTCATTCATAAGGTTTCGAGTCCAAACGATGTAGTTACGCTACTTTTCGTTCTCATTCGTTGAGTTGACTTCATCATCATTTTTCGAGATGATTTCTCAACCATTTTTCAAAGTTGTGTAGTCTTCGTCGTGCGTGAGGGAGTCACGGTTTGTAATCTGAAAACAAATTCAAAATCAGAGTTCGGATGCCCAAGATAAGGCTGAAGAATGTGAGGGAGCGCGCGAGAGGAGAGCGTGGCCAAAGGCCACGTGGGCCAAACCGTGTGGGAGCCGTGGGACCTACGGCTAGAGGACCCCTCTGGTCCTGTGTGGCCCACGCGCCCCCCACGGGGTGGGTGATGTGGCCATCTCTGATTGGCCTAAAAAATTTCTCTCTCTCCTCCATTTAAACTCCTCTCCTTCCCTCCAAACATTTAGAACTTAAAGAATAATTTCAAAGAAATTCTGCAGAATTCAACATTTTAGTTTTAGCATTTTGATCATAACTTTCTCATACGAACTCAAAATCGATTGATCCAAAAGCCAAAATTGTTAGTCTTGATGAGAGCTACAAACTCCAAGTATTTCCAGAAGTAGCTGACTTCGTTATTTTTCCCAGTGGCCTGATTTTCAGTATGTGGTCAAGGTTGTATGTTCAACTTCTTCTTTTTCATTTCATCTTTGATCTTCTCTTTTATTCTTACTATTTGATTGATGAAATATGTTGAGAAGGATGTTAGATCATATGCTAGGGGTGTTTGATCATTTGTCAATTGAGTTTTAGCTTTGTGATTTCTCTTGAACATATATGTGCTAAACTTGATTCAACTTGAAATTGATTCTAGAAAATGTATATATGATGTGCTTCATGTTGTTTTCTAGGTTTAATTTCATGATCTAAGAACTAGGTTTTTAGTGTGATATATTGAATATTCATACCTTGTTCTTATTGATTTGCATGTCTTGATTTCTAGATACATTTGTGATTGTTTGTTGAAAGCATATTCTAGATTATCATTGAACATGTACATTTAGCTTGATTGATCATCTAGCTTAATTTGATTGTGTTTGCATCATTTGCATCACTTAGATCATAGCCTTGCATAGGTTGAAGTCTCTAGCAAAGTGGGTGAAGCTTTGTGGATAGAGCAAAGAAGTCTTGATTAGAGTCGGGAGGACTCGGATAATCAAGCAAGGAGACTTGTCTAGGGTCGGGAGGATCCGGATAGACAAGCAAGAAATCTTCCTAGAGACGTGAGCATCTTGGATAGAAAGTTGCTTTCTAGAGGTGTAGGACACATCTCGGATAGGAAGTAGGCTTGGTGATTCACTAGCCCGAGGGTAGATTAGGAGTGGATATCTTGAGCGGATATCATGAGTTGGTAGCTTGAGTGTGTAAGTCCTTTTTCACTTAGTGGATTGCTTTGCCGGTGGTTGTGCTATCAACCCGTGGATGTTTCCTCTTTGAGGTTTTACCACGTAAAAAATACTTGTGTTCATTTTTGTTTTACTTTTCTTTATCTTCCATATCTTACATTGATTGCATATCTTGTAAATTGATTAACTCTTGTATTAGTGAAATCAATCCATTTGTTAAATCTAATCAAGTGTGCATTTTCTTTGTTATATTCTGCGTTATTTTTAATATTGGAAGAAATTGAGTCTATACCTATTCACCCCCCCCTCCCCGCCCCCCCCCCCCCCCCCCCCCCCCTCTAAGTATATTTTGCACTATTACTTAAGGGAAATTTCAAAATTAATATATTTGAATGAAATAACTACTTCTTTTATTATTGAATTTATTACATTTACAAATTACAAGCTTTAGGATATAAATCCCAACAAAGGGATGTGTTTAGGTAAATTTACGTGGTTAATACACATACATCGCCTAAGATAATTTCAACAAATCTATCTATCAAGGCAATGTAAGTGTCTATCAAGCAATCCACAATATGATGCAATGTCCTATGGCATATAATGCACATGACGAGAAAAGTGTTTAAGAATTAAAAAATGATAACACTCATACGTTCTTTTAGGGCTTGTGTTTGTGAACTCATTAGGTGGTCTCCACTATTAGAACAAGGCGCAAGAGCACCGAGTCCCCTCAACTTAAATACAAAAAGGATGGGACTAGCTCATGACGTGCAAGTGAGACCCTAGAGTGACAACAAGCTACTCAATTAAGCACACTATGCATAAGTGCATTTTCCACAAACACACACTCAAGGCATCACACCTAAGCTAATGAAAACTCAAAATTTTTGGCCATGTGACAATTTGAAAAAATAGACACCAAAAAAACTCAAGACTCAAAAAGACGACTCATAAAGGCATCTACACCCCTAAACCAAAACTCAACATTGTCCCTAATGTTGGAAATAAGGGAGCCTTGCCTAGCGGTGCGTACCTAACATGACACAAACAACTCTAGGCACTAATCATGCATAATCAATGCCCAAAAATCAACAAGGACTCAAAATAGGCTCAACTAATAAAAGGCAATACAGTGCAATATTTCAATTAAGTTCAAGCACACTTGACTCCTGCTCCAACCGAACGTTAATTATTTACTCAAAATTGACGGAATGGGGGCATACAACCCTTAAACCGAATCAAACTATATGCACAAAATCTAAACAAAGCATCAAAACCCCCAAATCGAGTTGGGCTATATATGGCAATTAAATCAGTACACTTGCATGCATCATTCACAAGAGCCTTCGGTTCATCATCAATAAAAGAATAAATCAATAATTTCCAAAAATCAAATATCATCATTCAAAATTGATCTATCATATCAACATCAAAAACACCATCCACACACTATCCACCAAAATCTCCATCAATTATTCAACTAAAGCAATTTAAAAACAAAAGTAAGAAAATGTTCAAAAACTAAAAATGAGCTAAAGAAAACAAAACCAAGTTGGGTAGCCTCCCACAAGCACTCTATTTATCGTCTAGGCAAGACGTTGGCATGGCACTTTGGCTCTTTGAACTCTAAATTGCTGCTTTTCTTCATGAAGGTAAGGCTCTTGCTCTTTTTATGAGCACTATTGGCTTGCTCGTCCCTCTAAAACTCGCAAGTTGTCTTTGTTTCCTTCCAAGAGATAAAGAAACCTTGCTTTATCGCACAAGCTATACAAATCGCTTCCTAGAGAAGCTATAAACAATCTATACACTCACAAAACATATTAGAGAGTTCAGGCAAACAAGATTCCACTCAATACACACAATTGCCAAATCAGAGCCTAATACCATTTATTTAAGAAAAACAAACTTAAAACAAAAATAAAAACAAGCATAGCATTTTTATCATTAAAGCAAATAGGCGATTTTCGCCTAACTCAACAACTATTCCACAAGCACATTTAATAGCATCAAACACCTCCCCGAAACATTTAAGCACGTACATCGGTGCACTCTAATCAACTCACTCAAACATGCTTCGACAACATGCACATTACCCATAAACATTTAAACTATGCCCAAGTAAGTAGGGTGATAAAAATGATAGAAATAGTAAGAGGAGTTGATACCGAAGTTCCAATTTGGGGAGAAGCTTGCAGAGACACACCTTTAGCTATGTTCTGAACTCTTTTCCACTTGATGCTTTTCACGATACCACTCGCGTCCTTGGTTGTATCAACCACTTAGGTCGTCATTGCACTGTTATTTTCTTGAAGAGGTTGTTAGAGTGCAATTGATGCACTCATTGTTCTTTTGAGTTGTGCGGTCTTGGCTTTTTACGCTTTACTTCGCTTGTTGGATACCACTCCAACATTGATTTTATTGCTCACCAACCTGAAAATTTCTGTTCCTTGCACAAACACAACTCAAACTACATTAAACACATATGCTTTAAACAAAAGAAAATAACAACACAAACACACAAAAACAATGAAACACAAAACACAAACAAAATGAAAACTATAAAATATTTACATCACTACATTATTAGCTAAAGCTATAAACAATTAACGAATAGGCCACCTCCTCGGCAGCGGTGCAATTTTGAACACGCTTTTTATGTCGTTATCAAATTGCGAATTCAAAATGCGCTTTTTATGTCCTCTACTCCTCCATCCGTAGGAGTTATCATAGGTGGAGCATATCCATCTTCAATCGCCATCCATGCCCTATCATGGATTTAGCATAAGTATGCTTCCATCTTCCCCTTCCATGAGGAGTAATTATCGTCGGTGAGCAACGGTGGCCTCACGCTCGACGCTTCCTCTTTGCTCATCCTAAAATCACTCATAGTGTTTGAATGAATGCAAAATGTATGAAGAAATCAAACAAACACACACAATGCAAAACACACAAAAAATGAGCTTGGATCTCCTAAGTATATCTAGGAACCCGTTCTAATACCAATTGAAACAAATTTACGGTGTAATATATTATCTAGAGGGGGGGGGGGGGGGTGAATATATTTTAATTAATTTTACCCAATTTTCGTGTAAGGTCAAGATTATGAAAATGCCCCTAACTAGTCACAATAAAATAACAAGTGTAATATGTGCGAAAATTAAATAACACTTGATATTTACGTAGAAACCCTTACGGGAAAAACCACTGGCTAGTAAGTGAGCCACACTCGAACCTCAAATCCACTAAATGTGTTAAAGATTACAACCTAATCCCGATAAGTAATCACACACCTACCTAATCCCGATATAAGCGAACCTAGTCCAATTGCTTGTGATTTAAGCAACCTAATCTCGGTCAAAACACAAGACTTAGTTCTCTAAAAAGAGATAATACAACCTATGTGAATATCCAAAATGCAAAGTAGAGCTAGGGAACCCTATATGTTTATCTAGGATAATAATATGTCAATAAAAATAATCCTAGATATCAAGAGCTAAACGACATGTCATAAAGCTTAGCTAAACGACATGTCATAAAGCTTAGCTAAACATAGATTAAATAAACCTAGAAAGCTATCACAATACAACACTCAATCATGTCAATACAACAATCTCTATTTTGAATATTAGATGTTAATATAAGAACATGCAAATAATAAAGAGATGCCTTGATAAATGAAACACTAATTATAAATGATAATAGTGAAGAACATACCAAGGGAAGTGTGTTGACCAAGATCCATGCAAGTAAACATCCTAACTATGCTAGAAAATGCTTAGATGATATTTTGATGCATATGAAAATGGGTTTTGAGAGTTAAAGAAAAGTTTTTGGGAGTTTCTCTCTTGAAAATGTTTTTGCTCTTCAAAGTGTACATTTTTTTTTTGTGTGTAGATGAAGTGACAAGAAGATAAAATATATATATATATATATATATATATATTAGGTTTGTGCAAAAGACAGAGTGCACAATTATATATATATATATTAACACACAAAACACACCAGATTGGATCATAGAAAGTAAAAAGCAAATGAAAATGATCCAGTGTGGTGAGCTCACATGAGAGAAACACAAGAGGACAAAAGATATGATAAAGTCATGCATATGCAATCACAACAAACATGAGCTCACATTAAAACAATGCACACGATTAAATAACATGAAAAAAAAAAACAAACACAAATTTGAATCAGGAGTGGCGTGTGTGTCCCGTGGGTGCAACACGGACAGAGAAGATCATTTGGCGTGGGGAGCCCATGGCTCACATGCCACCCCTTGCTAGGTGTGGCTATCATGCCACACCAAGCTGGCTTCGGTCCCGAGCGATCTTCGGTCCAGTTGATCTCGGAACTCAGAATTCGATTCCGTCTTCGGAATAGAAATCCGAACTCAATCATAAATATGGAAAATTATATAACTTTCCATTTTAAGCTCGAAATTGAATTTCAGTTTCTGATAAAAATACGGAATGTCCCAAATGTCTCGGAAATCATCCAAAACACATAGATAAGTCTCCGAATCACTCGGAACTAATCTAAGGACAAATCCACACACAGTTGGACTCATAAAAATATGAAAAATCTCAAAAATATATTTTTTTGAATCACAATGAGATTTTACCAACCATACCAAAACAAATACAAATACTAAAATGCATGGGTTGTGTGTGTGTGTGCACTCTAAATCTTTTCAAAGAAAAATAAGCACTAGAGATATACCTTTGGAGTGCTTGACACCTTAAGGTCTTGAAAGGGCCTTTGAGCTTGTTCCTCAATCACCTAAACTACCTTTACACATTAAACCCCAAAATGTGATTTGTCCAAGAAAAAAGCTAATCAATGAAATGAAACCTTACACTACTTACCGAGGGTGTATCGCGCGAGTAACGACCAAGGGTTGTATAAAGCATAAAGGTCTATAGAACCGAAATCCACAATGACATGATATGTACTTATCATGAATTTCATCCCAACAATTAAGAGCATAATCAAGGCCAAGAGTTGATGTACCTACTTAACCCTAATTCTCAAACACTCAAATCAATCCAAAACATGCATTTCGAATTATCCATCAACATACATATAATCAAGGGATGTTTGATTAATCTACTCTTAAATTACATTAATCTACTCCTAATCCCAATCATGAACACATATCAATTTCTACCCTACATGCCATGAATGTAAAGATAAGAGATATCCTTAAACATGCATCTAGAAGGGTTGCCAAGCCTATTTAACACAAGTCAAGAATCAATATAAAGCAATTGAATAAGACAATACTTGAAAATATTAAATACAAGTTAATAAATTAAATGGAACTAGTGTTAGGTTTACATATTTACCTAATGGGGATACACATCAAATAAAGAAAATATAAGAGAAGAGTAAAAGAGAAATCCCAATGTGTCAATCTCGGATCTCCAAGCTTAGAGAGGGACCCAATTGTCATCTCGGATCTTCAAGCTCCATTGAAGCTCATCCTCCTCATAGACAAGAGAGGATGACTCTTTCTTTATGAATCTCCTCCAAATATGGGTGGTTGCAAGTGGAAGGTGGTGATAGTGAGGCATCCTTAGAGTAAAAGCTCCATGGATGCTTTTGAAGGTCTCTATTTCCCTCTCTCTTTTGATGTGAAAAAGATGAGGTGTAGAGAGGATGTTTACGTTAGGGATTTGGGTGTAGAGATTCATGGGTCTTGTGAAGAAAATGGTGTATTTATAAGTTTTAGAGGCTAGGGTACGAATTAGGCATAAATGGTCAAGTTTACCCCTTTGAAAACGCCTGAAATTCGTCATTGAGCAGAGCTGGCGAGTGCAGAGTACGGGTCTCGGATCCGCATTGTACCCGCACTCTATTGATCCTTCAAATTATCAGCTCCCTGGTTTCACATTAGTGCAGGTTGAGCAATTAATGCAAGGCAGTAGACATGTAAAAGGAAAGATGAAGAACCAACAAACAAGATCTTCTACAACCGCCCCTCACCAATGACTGGATCCTGCTCCAGCCAAACCTTAGCCAGTGTCAACTATCCCATATACGAAAGAGGAAGCTGTGTTTTCCTAGTAAAATGGATGTAGAGAGTCCTTAGGAAGAGAATGGAAAGTTTGTAGAAGAGTGCTTGATAGGTGCAGCGCGACAGGCACTAACACAGTCCCTTGGCGAGCGAAGCAGTGAAAGCGACAGGTCATGCCAACTAAGAGCACCTCCAGCCAATCAAAGCAACACGGATCTCCACCGTAGTGCCACGTTAAGGCCACTAAAGCACTCCAAATGTTGTAGGGCATATATGGGGTAATCATAGCCCTATAGGGCGTGTGCCACCCACGAACCTAGTCTATAGGAACAGTGGGGATTCCTAGACGGCTCTCCCGCTTAAAAGTCAGGACCCTAACCTACCCACTGAAGCACCTAATCAACAATAAGGCATATAAGGAACAATATCGACCCTTCGGGGCATGTGCCGCCTGGGTGCCCGAATTAAAGGGACGGTGAGGATCAAGCGAAGCCCTTCCTGTCTAAAGGGATAACCCTCACCTACTGGCACTAGGATGCCTTATAAATACCCCAACTCAACATGAGCATAAAGATCCCTTTTTTAGAGAGAGATTTATAGGAGAGAAAAAGGGAGACCTGGCGTAGGAGTAAAAGCTACTTGGATACTATTCTCCTATACACCCTTTCCGTTTGGTCATGCTACTTGGCTACTAGTCTCCTATACATCCCCTCCATTAGTCACTTTGTAGACAAAATTTGTAAGAGAATTGTAAGCTCTATAGAGCCATGAACAATGTAACTTGACTTTTGCTATTAAAGAGAATGTACAACACTTGTGTGAATTCCTCCACCCATTCAGGATCGGTCCCGGTTCTCATAGTGTCGATCCTAGCTAGTTAGTCACTTTTAGGTTGGCGGCTAGATAGGATCCCCACTCCGGCACCCCACTCTCAAGTGGTTTTTCCTGGTTCGGTACCCTTACCGGATCAAGGACTACATCACTATCGTGGAACATCGCACCTATACTTCGTGGTCAACTGTTGTCTTGAAAGTCAGACCAGATTTTCCAGATAACAATAATATTTGTTAAAATTAGTTCAACAATAATTATGGTAGAAAGTAAAAAAAAAAAAAAGAGTTATTTAAAGATAGAAATAGAAATATAAAGAAAGATATAGATAAAGATAGAGATAGGGATATATAGTGTTGTGGGGGTGGAAAATTTCAGAGATGGAATCTGGAGAGAATATTCCCTTTTAAAAGTTTATTTTAGAGGGATTTGGATCCTTACCTCATCCTGTCCTCACTTAAATCAATGTCTAGATTAATTTTATCTTTTGGTTTTGTAAAACATAAAAATTAATAAAAATAATCTAGATCATTGATTTGCTATATTATACACGTGTCAATAGATTATAAATGTATGGACAAGGTGAGGAGGTGATTCATATCCATATTAGAGTTAGAGATAGAGTAACCCCAATTTATTGGGGATCTATTGTCCAAAACTCTCGCCTGACAGATGTCATCGCTGCTTGTTAAAGATCCAAATCATCACCACCACGTGTCGGTCGATTCACTGAAAGGGTAAAAAGAACCTGGAACTGGTTCGCTGGCTCTCTTCCCCGACCATTTTGGGCGAAAAAAAAAACAAAAATCGTTAGGAGTCCACACAACACAACGCAACACACACTCTCTCTCAAAAACACTCTTAACACAAAACAACTTTCTCTTTTCTTTCAAAAATAAAAAAAAACTACTTTCTCTCTAGAAACTTTTTTTTTTTTTTTTTATAATTTAATTCAATAAAAATTAGAAAGCTCTCTCTACATCTCCAAAAGACTTTTCTCTGTTTTGTTTTTTTTTTTCTCTCTCTCTCTATTTCTCTTTATCGTTCTCACTTATTAATTTTTTTTTTGGATGGCGTAACCCTAGCACGAGACGCAGCAGCCTTTGCCTTTTTTGAGTGATGATTGTGATGTAAAAGGACAGAGCCGCTGGCACCTGTGAGTTCTCCTTCTTCTTCTTCGTCGTCATCTTATTTATTTATTTATTTGTTTTCGATTATGTGTTCAATTATTGTTTGTTGATTTTTGATTCGATTTCGTTTTCCCGAAATGGAAATGTGAGATTTTACGTCTCTGTATTGTTTCTTTTTGTTTGTTGTGTTGTGGAATTGTAGAAAGGAGAGATTTTTCATCTTGTTATAATTTTTTTTTTTTTTTTTTAATTGGTTGCGTTTTTAGTTTGATCTTTGAAGTTTGAGTAATTTAGTGTTGGAATTTTTTTTTAAGTTTCAGGGGGTTGAGGAGGATGGTATGGTAGGTTAGATTATTGGTTATTAAGAGTTGAGACTTCTGTTTCGAACGCTATTGGTTGCTCTCTGCAAGTGTATTTGTTGTTATTGGAGGTGTTTCTTGGGGGATTTGGTATTTGAAGTTGTTTTTTGGTGGTTGGTGTGGTGAACTTGAGAGTAGTGTAGCTAGTTCTTAGTTAGGAATGGCAGAAGACGGCCTACGGATTGGTGGGCTTTCTTCTGGTTTGGCCCTTCTGTTGAACGGTGAGGATGGGAAGGAGAATTTGTCGAGATCTCGTTTTGTTTCTAATTGTGATGATTTCGGCCATCAGTCTGTGGAGCGAACTCTTGAATACATATTTGGCCTGTCCAACAAGTCACTTGGTCTGTTGGCTTGTTCAGTTGACAGAAATTTGATCCGCTCTATCATAAAG
Source organism: Acer saccharum (assembly GCA_030490815.1). Lineage (NCBI taxonomy): Eukaryota > Viridiplantae > Streptophyta > Magnoliopsida > Sapindales > Sapindaceae > Acer > Acer saccharum. The sequence goes on from CM059869.1 coordinate 39,071,629, forward strand.
AATGAGTTCGCGAAACATTACTCTAGTTCAGATGCTTCGATTAGTGACAGGGATGGGATAGGTGTTGTTGATAATGACAGTGGGTCCCATATTGTTGGTCTTGAAGAATTCAGCATTTGTGGTGACATTAAAATCATTAAGCCTCCTTTGTTTGTGGAGAGCTTAGCAATGTTTAGTAGTGCTAGAGCTAATGTTTGTGTTTGGAAGGGAAAATGGATGTATGAAGTGACTTTAGAGACTTCGGGAATACAGCAGCTTGGATGGGCAACTCGATCCTGCCCTTTCACTGACCATAAGGGTGTAGGTGATGCTGATGATTCATATGCATTTGATGGGAGGAGGGTTAAGAAATGGAATAAGGAAGCTGAGCTATATGGGCAATCATGGGTCGCTGGAGACGTTATCGGATGCTGCATTGATTTAGATTCTGATGAGATTTCATTCTATAGGAATGGCGTTTCGCTTGGAGTGGCATTTTCTGGTATTCGCAAAATGTGGCCTGGATTTGGGTATTATCCTGCTATCTCTCTTTCTCAAGGTGAAAGGTGTGAGTTGAATTTTGGGGGCCGTCCTTTTAAGTACCCAATCAATTGCTACCTTCCCTTACAAGCACCTCCCTCAATAAATGCTTATGCTAGCCAGTTGCTGCAATGCTTGTCAAGGCTGTTAGGAATGGAGCGGGCTGAGCGTTCTTCAGTCGAAAGATCTAGGAGACTGAAAAGGTTCGTCTCACACGGAGAAATAGTTTACCCTGTTTCTCATGGGATATGTGAAGAGTTGTTCTCTGTTCTTGAAGTAGATGTGGGGAGTATGGAGTATGTAGTGTGGGGTCGACTTCTGTCATTCTTGATGGAGGTGTGTGGAGTGCAGGTGCCACATGATTTTTCCAGTTTGGATAGAGTTTTCGACGTCCTTCTACAATTTCAAGGATCACATTTGATGTTTGAACATATTTTAAATGCTCTTTCATGTTGTTGCAAGACAGCATCAGTTGTTCTGACAGAATGCCCGTATTCAGGATCATATCCTTATCTTGCATTGGCATGTCATATATTAAGACGAGAAGAATTGATGGTGCTATGGTGGAGATCTTCAGATTTTGAATTCATTTTTGAAGGTTTTCTGTCGAGGAAGAGCCCAAATAAGCAGGATCTGCAGTGCATGATGCCTTCTGTTTGGTGGCCTGGTTCATGCGAGGATGTGTCCTATGAAAGTAGCATGATGTTGACAACTAGTGCTTTATCCGACACAGTCAGTAAGGTATGCCCTTGATATGCGGAAACAAATTTTCTAACTAGGTCCTTCTTTCTTTTATATGTCTGTGATAATATATCTGTATCTTATATAATTTTTGTGTGCCTCTGGTACCTTAGATCTAATATGGAAGATATGAAAATGAGGAAAATGAATTTGTAGCAAGATCAGTTGTATAAAATAACTTTTAAAATGACATTGAAGTATGAAAATTTTGAATCTTGAAACTTAATTGTTGAAACACACAAATGCACATTTAATCTATCTGTATAGTGTAAAATATAGAACTGTTATAGAATAAAGTTGAACCAGTCAATCAATTATATTACTCTTCGTTTGAATATTTTGACATACCTATGGCAGATTGGCTGTGATTGTATGAGAAAATGTAAATTTAGCCGTTCCATGTCTGAAAATTGTCTTTTCCTAAGTTGATATGAATTTGTATGGCTTTCTGAAAATTAATCCTAGATACAAATGATGACTTGATTTTTTTTTGCTCCACAATGTGATAGTCAACTGCTGGACAAATAGCTTTGAATGTAATGTCACCTCAATGGCTCAATCAATCAAACATTTTATGATACACTTGAAGTAGATACCAGCATTTATACTATGCTATTCTGGACGTGATTTTCTATCAAATTCTTTTCACATCAAGTGTACTGTGCAACATATGATTGACAGAGTTAATCTAAAAGCTTGTTTTCTCTGGAATTTTCTTGAATGGCTCATTTGGAGTCAACATGAGGGGGATTTGATGCTAGTTGTATGAATTTTTTTTTTCATTGAAGGCCCAGTATCCATTTTGTATAAACTTTTAATTATAATTTCGCAGATTGAGGAGAAGCACAGGGAGCTATGTCTCTTGGTCATACAGTTCATACCTCCTATATCACCTGCCCAGTTTCCGGGATCAGTGTTTAGGACATTTATACAGAATATTTTGTTGAAGAACAGAGGAACAGATCGTAACGTGCCACCTCCTGGCGTTTCAAGTAACTCTGTTATTGTTTCTTTATATACAGTTATACTCCATTTTTTATCCGAAGAGTTTGCCATGGGGGATACATGCAGCTGGTTGAAAAGCTCTGACATTGACGGTTGTGATGTTGGTTTTCTGCATAGAGGTGGTCAACAAAGCTTTCCTATCAGTTTGTTTCTTAAGAATGATCCTCATCGAGCTGACATTTCCAGGCTTGGGGGGTCATTTAGTCATCTATCTAAATTACATCCTGTATATGAACAAGATGCTGAAGTAATCCGGTGGGAGGAAGGCTGCATGGATGATGAAGAAACTAGAGTGACTCATTTAACTGGCCAGAAACCATGTTGTTGCTCTAGTTATGATGCTGATTTTACGAGAAGCTTGAAGTATCCAATTAGATGCACAGCTAAAGGTTCTCGAGGCCATTGCAGTGCTGTTCCAGAAAGGTCTGCTCATGTTGCTGCAGAGTGTAGTGCAGGAAGTTTGAACGATGAGATAGCTGATAAACCCAGCACCAGTGATCAATCTGAATCTGATTTTGGTTATTGTCCAGTGCGGCACACGAGGACTGTACCAAGTGATAGTAATACATCTGCAGCTACACTCAGAGAGGAGGAGCTTCTGGATGCTTTGCTGTTGTTGTATCACATAGGTCTTGCACCAAACTTTAAGCAGGTGAGGCTATCTAAGATATTTAATTTTTTTTTTTTTTTTTTTTTGGTTTTCTAATATAAATTCTGTTCTCTTATGATATTTCATAAGTGAAAGTAGTAATGTTATAACAGCTCTATGAAAGAAATTGATAAGACTTTGACTTTTCGTCCCTACTTTTAATGTTTGATATTCTTGCTGTCTTTGTTCCTTGTGATAATCAACAATGGCAAAGATGAGTTTGAATATGCTTTGGGGTATAGGATTTTATTTACTAAGGTCGTTGTTCTATTCTCTACTGTTGTTTTCAAAAATGTGAAGTGAAAATTGATGTGTTTTATTATGTAAATAATGTTTGAAGAAGAAGCTTTGTGATTAGTTGGTGTTATACATGTAAAATGGGTAGGAGACAATGGAATATCTTTGGTCTGACTGTTATATTCTTTATGCACAATGATATTTTTCGGGATATTGCAAAGACAAGTGTTGAATTGTTTCTAAAACAATGTTAAACGCTGAAGAGGGATGTCTAGGAAGAATAGGCATGATATGGTTTGCAGAAAGGTCCCATTTGTTTGTTTAGAAATCTTTGGGAACCTGGGTTTGAGTTCCAGGCTTCCAGCAATACTCTTTTGAGCCGAAGTTATACTCAAAGCTTTGGAGAGGGGAATTGTGGGACTCCTGAAGTTTTTGGGCATTCAGTTAACAACTGTTTGGGATCACTTTCCACTGTCAGTGTTTTTTGCTTCTTCTTCTTATCTAGGATCTAATTCCGTGTCCTTTTCTTCCTAACCACTCCCCATTTATGTTGATCCCCGTGTGTACATCTTGGTAGAAAGGTTCACCCCTTTTTGTGTCTTTAGTGCTGCATAATTTCAATTATATATATCTCTCTGTACTTCATCTCACATGATATGTATTTTTGTGACCTCTAGGCTCTAACTGTAACTAATATTAATTCACAAGTGCTAAGGGACACAGATATAGAGAGATGACATTTTTCATTTTAAGAGTGAAAATTGGTAATTTTGGATTTATTGCTTCCAAGGACCCCGTATTAGTTCCTCAATAATTTTGCAATCATTAGCGTAGCATTTAACCGTGTGAAATGTTGACCTGGGATTCTTTTCTCTCATGTTCTCTTATGTTCTGACTGATTTACATATGCAAGATTTAAACTGATTTTGTTATGATTTGCACAATGCTTTGTTTCTATCCAAATTGGGAATTTATTGAATTAAACACTCTTTGGACAATTATTTATTAATGCTTTTGGTATTTCGGTTCATGTTCTGATGCATGCTTCAAATGTTTTTCTTTGTAAACTTCACAAAACTTTGTATGCACGAACAGTTTCTATACCAATTATTCTGACCTGTGGGTTGTACCAGAGGTTGCAGTTTGTTTATCTGGTTGTTCTGTAAGATCTAAAAGGAAATTTTCCGTTTGTAGGCATCATATTATATGTCTCATCAATCACAGTCAATATCACTTCTGGAAGAAACTGATAAACAAATAAGAGAACGAGCTTGCAGTGACCAATTAAAGCGTTTGAAGGAGGCTCGTAGTAACTACAGAGAGGAAGTTATTAATTGCGTCAGGCATTGTGCATGGTAAGATGACCATAAGGAAGAACTTGTTAAGATATAGTTGACTTCACTTTTCTCTGTCTGCTGACATTTCAACTTTTTCTGTGCCCTTGCCTCACACACCCTCTTCTATTGCCTGAAGGTTTTAAGCAAGGCAACAGATGCATACTGTTAGCTATTGGATTTCGTTTTTTGTTCCACTTCCCTTTTGAGTTATCTCATGATGTTTCCGTGTGGAGGCTTAGTTTCATGTATTGCAACCATTTGCCTAGATTCCTCGTGTGTTGAGCATTTTCACTGTTATCAATATCGTCTCTACCATATTTGTTCATATGTAAATTAAGCATGTTTTACAGCTAACTTTATGGATTATGATGTAGCATAATTGGAAACACGCGGCAGCTCTGCTTTGTAAGATATGGTTATTGATCTGATATACTGTATTTGTTGGGTTTTCTAACTACCCTGAATGGAAAAGTTCTATTTTTAAAGGCCATTACCGGCGTAACTAGAAAAACTTAGTTTAATTCGTTGCTTTTCTACATTCTCAGTTTCTGTTTGCCCCATTGTCATACTTTGCAGGTATCGCATTTCTCTATTTTCTCGGTGGAAGCAGAGAGGAATGTATGCTGCATGCATGTGGATTGTGCAATTGCTTCTGGTTCTAAGCAAAGTGGATTCAGTGTTTATTTATATCCCGGAGTTTTACCTTGAGGCTCTGGTAAATCTTCCTTACGGTGTGTCAATTAAAAAGAACTTTAAATTCATATTCTGATAATAATATATAATTGGTATTTGCACTTGTTTATGTTGGAATAAATATACTTTGATTTATTGTAATCTCCACTGATCATCTGAAATTTGTTAACATCTGTTTCTAGGCGTCACCTACAATGTAACCGTTAATGAGTGGTAGAATTAGATCAAACTGATGCAGAACTATTTCTGTATTTTGACAGAAAAGTTTGCAATTTCTTCTGGAAATTCTTGAATTAGTTAATGCAACTGCAGATTTGAGATTTAAATGTGAATAAATTTCAGATCTCTACTTTCTTATAGCATTTAATTGTATTACAGACTGTCAATTTTTACTTCTAGGAAGATATGTTATTTGCATATCACTTTTTGGAAAGTAAAAGATGCCATACTTGTGAGAATTTGAAATGTTCCAGTAAAATCCTTAGCTTTGGATTCTGATTTTTTTAAATATATTTAAAAAAAAAACCAGGGATTTGTAATTTGTTAGGCAATTTTTTTATGTGCGTAATTTTACATCTCTTAGCCTATCATATGGCCTAAAAAAATGGGGTGGGGGTTTCATATGCTGAGTCAGAGTTATGGATCTGCTACATACGTTGTGAAAATTGAACTTTTTGGAGTCAAGTTTACTTAAAGCATTGTGCATTTTTGGTTTCATATTAATGTAGTATGAAGTACACACTATATGTGCAATGCTGTTCTGGCATTTTGCTGCTATTATGTGTTTGCAGAATTGTTACTAATTGTTCCTTGCTGGTCTTTTCAGGTTGATTGCTTTCATGTCTTACGTAAGAGCGACCCTCCATTTGTTCCATCTTCAATATTTATCAAGCAAGGACTTTCTTCATTTGTATGTCTCATCTGTTGTTTTTTCTGTTTTCTCTATTTAGAGTATGGTTAGGCAAGACATAGACATGATTATAAAAATGAATACGCATTCACTAGAAGTTTCGAATTATCTGTTGCTGGATATTGAGGAAAGGGATTTCAATCACAAATTCCATGGCGGACAGTTACTATTTGACATTATAGGGTGACTTTTAAAATGGGTTATAGATGAAAAGAATCATGAAGTTGGGAATTTTTATTAGTGCTGTGAAATTTGACATTTTTTTCAGAAGTTATTTTAGCTGTCTTTAGATGCCCTATCTTTTAGCCATCTTTAGATGACTACTAAGGGTCTTTTCTCTTTTCTTTTTTTCCTTTTTGTTGGCGTGTGTGTGTGTGTTTGTGGTTTTCTTTTCAACAATGGAACATCTCTTCATACTCCAATTTCTTTTACCTCATCTCCTTCCCAACTAGCAGCCTTTCAGTCGACCCATGGGATCCTATGGATATAAGCCACATAGGCGCTTTTCTGGATTCATGGTTCTCTTTTAGCGATTAACCTTTACATTCTTCTGAAATTTCATGAAATCTAGAGGTTAAAGTTACCCTGTTCCTTGTTAATTCTTCCAATATTTGTCATTAGTGCTCCTTTATTGATCAGAGAAATGAAACTGGATGGACTTTTGGGAGAACAAGTTTTGCATTTTCATTAAAATAAAAAGTAAAAAATGCAGTAAAATACATTTAGAAGTTGGAGTGGCTATGTCACTATGACCATGACCATCATATCTTGGGCCAACAAGGATTTTTTATCTTTTGATAGGAAACAAAGGGTCAACTAGGATGGTTGTATCCATTGAATGGTGATTATGTATTGACTAACTCCTTTTGTTATTGTTTGCATCATGAAATTTGTTTTCACACACTTCTTAAATTCTCGATATCTATGTTGAAAGCAACAAATTGCAGAATCATCATTAATTCTTTGTAAAAGGTTAGGTTGTCATTTCATAATTATAATCTGGTAATTCGGTTGTTAGAGAATTGACAAGTGCTTTTTATAATTTTTGGGTTTTAAATTATTAAGATGCACTTATGGTTCAGTCATTTAAAGAATTGTTTTTAAGGTTTTCCACTGGCCTTTGTTCTGAGTTTGTGTTTTTGATTGATTAGGTCACTTTTGTAGTTACCCACTTCAATGATCCAAGGATTTCAAGTGCAGATCTGAGGGATCTTCTTCTGCAATCTATATCAGTCTTGGTTCAGTATAAAGAATATTTGGCGGCATTTGAGATCAATGAGGCAGCCACTTTGAGAATGCCAAAAGCATTATTGTCAGCATTTGATAACCGATCCTGGATTCCAGTAACTAATATTCTTCTCCGGCTGTGCAAGGGTCATGGCTTTGGTTCATCAAAACATGGTGAATCATCGTCATCATCATCGGTTGTTTTCCAAGTAAATTCTGGACCAATTTTATTGTTTGTAGAAATATGTCTGTTGAACTTTTGACCACGACTTGTTTGTCCTCTTACTTACAGAGACTGCTTCGTGAAGCTTGTATAAGTGATGAAGGGCTATTCTCAGCTTTTCTGAATCGCTTATTCAACACCCTCAGCTGGACAATGACTGAATTCTCAGTTTCCATTCGAGAAATGCAAGAAAAATATCAGGTATGAATATTTTCAACCCTGGTAAGTAGTTAATTTTTTTTAATTAACTAAATTGTTGTATAATAATGCCCACCCTAATTTTTCTTGTTATTCCACGGTGACTCATAAAGAGTGTATTAGAGTACCTTTGAGTCAAACTAAGTATCCAGGGTCATCCCAGCTCACGCAATGATCATAAGGCATATAAAATTTGAAACAATATATCTTAATCGGCTGAATATTAAATTTATAGAATTAAGTGTTTACTGCTCCACTTTTTTTTTTTTAAATTTTTATTTTTAATTATTATTATTATTATTATTATTATTATTATTATTTTTTTTTTTTGTGGGGGGGGGGGGGAGGGTGGGGGTTGTGCTGTCAACCAAGAGGTCAAGTTTTCAGTAGTCAGTACCCCCTGGGCCCCTAGTTTAGAACCCGGGGAATGAGGAAAAGGTTGGACTTTTTGATAAAAAAAAATAAAAAAATTCGTTACTACAGATTAGTGGCAAGTTCTAGTTTTGCCTTTTCTTCCATCTCCATTTTTCTTTCTTCTGGTATTTTCTGTATCGATCATCCTTTTGCAGGTTTCAGAGTTCCAGCAGAGGAAATGCAGTGTCATATTTGACCTCTCGTGCAATCTTGCTAGAGTTTTGGAGTTCTGTACTCATGAGATCCCCCAAGCATTTTTGTCTGGAGCTGATACAAATCTTCGAAGGCTAACTGAGTTGATTGTTTTCATTCTAAACCATATAACTTCAGTGGCCGAAGCAGAGTTTTTTGACTTGTAAGTTATCGTGCCAGTGAATTCAAATATATTTGCTTGATTTCCTGTTGAGTGGCTGCGGTTTAGGCTTTATTGATTTACAAGTTGATATTCAATAAACTATTGGTTATGGTCTTGATGTGGCTGAACTAGTTTTTAACTTGAATGATTACTCCAATGTATTTTACTCATTAATGGTGTGTTATCTTGTAGGTCACTTAGACGACATGGTCAATCTTTAGAGAAAGTAAACCGAGGCATGATATTATCTCCACTTGTAGGAATCATCTTGAATTTGTTGGATTCTAGTGCAGAGGCAGAATGCAGGGCACAGAATGATGTTGTGGGTGTTTTTTCAAGCATGGACTGCCCGGATACCATTCACTGTGGATTCCAGTACTTGCTAGAGTATAACTGGGTTAGTTATTGTCAGCTCTAATATCGTTATGAGAATGTGTGTGTACATAAATTGGATGCTCATGCATTGGTATGCCTGATTTTTTATTAGATTGTGTATGTGCATATGTTATGTGTTTACTTACGAATTTCACATTCAAATTCACACTTTTTAATCTCGCCCCACCATTTTACCAGCCCGGATCCTTCAGAGGTGAATTTTATCTTGCAAAAATCAGGCAGCTAGAAGGCTTTCTTAACCTCCTCCTCTGCCGGATCGAGCAACAAGCAATCGAGAGAACAGTATGTGGGGAAGGAACAGATGGCGATGATGACAGCTTGTGCTGCATCTGTTATGCAAGTGAAGCAGATGCAAAGTTTGTGCCTTGTTCGCACAGGTCCTGTTACGGCTGCATAAGTAGGCATCTTCTCAATTGTGTGAGATGTTTCTTCTGCAACGCGACGGTTGTGGAGGTTGTCAAGGTTGGTGAGAATGAGATGACCCCTTAAAATTTGTTCAAATTCATTTTTGGTTATCCACCTGAAATCTCACTCTCCCTCATGCATTCTGAGTCCATCGGCAGCCAATAAACGCTCGCCTTGAAAGAAGTAAAAGAAGAAAAAGATAAAAGAAAAGAGAAGAAAGGTAAAGGTAGTAGTAGATATTGGAATTAGAATAATATATGATTATATTATGTGTATGATGTGTATATGGGGTTGTTGCAAGGTTTGACAGTGAAATGTTGGTGGGATGACGGGGAGGATATAAAGAATTTTCGTAGAAGAATTTGAGGGCATTATTCTGTAAATATGTTGAGATGTAAATGGCAAAAAGAAGTATCTCCCAGTTCTCTCTATCTTCTCGTCTCATTTTTGTGTCTGCTGCTGCAAATTATTTTCTGATAATTTAATTGGATAAGGGCTCCTCAAAATGATAAAACGAGATAAATTAATAAATTTAATTGTAAACATATACGGTTTTGCTCGTTTCATAAATGAATAATTTTTTAAAAATGTCTATGATGTTTTTATCTTTAAATTCAAGTCTAAATCCGCGGACTTGCGTTAGATAGTAGAGATTATCTTCTTAAAATTAATTATTGGAGAGATTATCTTTTTAAATTAATAATTTATCGAAATGATTTATAGAGTGGTCTAGTGGTATACCCCTGACACCTATATTATGAATCTGTATATTCAAATCCTCTCTTTAAAAAAAACCCGTATTTAATGTAATATATATATTTTTAAAAAATAAAGTTATTTTTTATTTTCCAAATAATAGTTGCGCGGGCCGAATGATATTGGGTCTAAGCATGGCGTAGAGGCCCAAAATCAACAGTCTTTCACTTGAAAACTCCAACTGCGAACGTCAAAACGACAGAGGACCCAGAGTCGTTTAGCACCAAAACGAGGGAGAGAGATACGAGATGTTCACTACACTGAAATTGCCGCCATCGACCCCGGCAATGATACCGGCAACCGCTCCTAATTACGCTAAATCCGCTGGAAGCCGCCACTGCGACTTGCTGCTACGTCGTCGGCCGCTCCATCTCAGCCACCCGTTGGCGGCGCCGGTGTCCGCACAGCCGGAGTACGCGTCGGAGCTGTCGACTTCGTCTCAGTACACGTCGTCCGTCGGATCCTCTCCTCTCCAGCTCACGCAGTGGAACCTGACTCAACGCCACATCCTCATGCTCAATGTCATTGCCTGCGCGGTTCTCTCTCTCTCTCTCTCTCTCTCTTGTTTTCGCTTTGAAATTGAAAAAAGAATGCGAATTAAATGTATATGATCATATTATTCGATTCTGGGAAAAAAAAAATAAAAAAAATAAATATTTCTTTTTCGTTTTGCTTTATTTATTTTATTATTTATTCGTAATGTTATTACTGTCTTAATAATGAGTAATTGAATTATTTCATTGTTTGAAACATATTCAATTCATAATGAGTAATTGAATTTAATTGTGCTTGTAATCATACAATGTAGTGATTTTGTTCAATTGGGGAATTCTTTGCAGGCAGCGGTGTCGGCTACCTGGCTTTGTTTCTCCGCGATTCCGACTCTTCTGGTCTGTAATTTTCGATATCCTCATCTTAGTGATGTTAGAAATTATGTAGTTTCAATGTGATTATGTAGTTTATTTCTCCATTGGTTGTCTAAAATTAGGCGTTCAAACGAGCAGCGGAATCGCTTGAGAAGTTGATGGATGTGACAAGGGAAGAGCTTCCTGACACAATGGCTGCTGTTCGGTTATCAGGCATGGAGATCAGTGACCTAACGATGGAGCTTAGTGATTTAGGGTAAAGCATTTTAAATTTAGATACTTTGTATTTGCCCCCAGCTCGTAAATTAAATCGAGACTCATTTTGTTTCTTTCATGCAGTCAGGAGATCACGCAAGGTGTCAGGAGCTCCACTAGAGCTGTTCGCTTAGCTGAGGAGAGATTGCGTGGGTTAACTAACATGACTCCACCAGGTTCATAGCATATTAATCAGCTTCATTCTTTTTATACAGTGGGTTGTTTCAATGGTTTTGGGGATAATGGAATTTTTACTCCGTCTTCACTTGATTAGCTTCAGTGCAGGAGGTAGCCAGCCGGAAAACTGATGAGGGAGGACCTGTGTTGGCTAGAACTGCGAGGGGCATAAAAGAGGGCGTAGTTAAGGGTCGCATGGTCTTCCAAATGTTTTTCACTCTGACCCGGTTTTCTAAGATGGCCCTTAACTATTTCGCTAGTCATGCTAAGACTGCTAAGAAGTAATTACATACAGATAACCTCGTGGTGAGCAGCACCAAAATTTTCTTTTGTAAACACGTCTTTGTTTATCATCTTCAGTTAGAGTTGTTGGATTTTCACGTTTCAATTAGTAGACTATGAGATGTTAGGGACCTACTAGGCTGAAGTTACCGGATGAGTTCTTTGATTTCTCTGTTCTTTTTTTGTTCTAATTGTAGCTAATTTGTTGTCATGTTTTCTAGGCAAGTAATGTAGAATTTTCTTTTGGGTACATCTTCTTTGCTTGCTTGTTAATACTAACGTATCAGCTTGACAATTGTTTTACTTGTTTTTGTCGAGGTTCTTTATGTTTGGAAATGCGAAACTTTGGGAATCTTATTATCCTTTTTTTTTTTTTTTTGCGGCATTTGTAGTGATTCTGTGTATCTAGCAGTTGTGGCCTCATCTTAACATGGCTTAAGAAGGCAATTGTTAGGGTTGTAACTAGACACAGATATTGAGTATCTAATCAAGAGGTGAAGAAAATTATCGCTTCTGAAATGTGAAGAGTGCTTACATAATACATGTGTGCAACTTTATTTCTTTCTTGAGTAAAGCATATGTAAACAGATTCTCATAGACTATGACTATAGTAGGAGGAAGTTACGATCTCATTAAACACTGTTTCGTAAGGAGATCAAATTCACTCATTATAGATATTGAAAGGAGATTAATTGAAATCAAACTAGACGAGTCACCACTCACAAGAAGAGGTAATGTGGAGATAATGGTGGTGTGGATGAGTAGAAAGAACAATGTTGATAACTGATGAGTGTAATACGTATCTGCTATTAATATAACATAGGACGTGAGGCATCAAGGATGCTGCCCTATGTATTTGGTGATATATATAGATCAGGTAGTGTTGACAGAGCGGACAATTAGCTATGGCTTTATTGAAGGCAACTGAAACTGTGTATATTATTGAAGGTGCATTTATCGCAAAAGGTTATATAAAGTGGGAGAGGTTAATTTGAAGATAGAATTTATACAAAAATATATGAAATTTTGTGATGACTGATTACTTGGCTTGTAACTGGGCTGAATTGAAGTATTGTCTTTTGTGTGTGGACGAGGACGGGGTAAAAATGGCTAGGGGGATGTGATGTTTACTTGTTCACAAATTAGAAACAAAGGATGTTCTGATAGTTTGTTGTATTAATGTGATAAAAACTCTTAGCTTACTCTTAAGTTATTGAGTATAGATTTGAAGGTGGGTTAGAGATGTGAATCTTCCTAATGAGCAACTAGTATGGAAGTTGGAGCTGAAACAATGAGGAAAAGGAAAGGCATCTCTAAGGAAGATCATTTTAAGTAATCTTTCGACTTTTCTGTATTCCTAACTGGGGGTTACACTCTACAAGTTAATTATTGTTCTGCAAAATTTCTCTAGTGTAGAAAGTTTGCAAAAAAAAATTTTAGGACAGTGAATTTGTAACGGTAGAAATTGCTAAAGAACAAGAGTGTTCACTTATTGAAATTTTATTTTTTAGCGAATTTGTAACCATATAATTTGATTGTCGTGAAATATTTTTCATGTTGATGTCCATACTAGAAAAGCTCCCTATGGTTCCATGTTATAAGTCTAATCTTTGCAACTCTGGAGATGAACATGGACCGTGGTGCCTTAGACCTAACATAATTATAAGAGTTGTTTAGAAGTCCCAAATGAAGAAATAAGAAGTTTAAAGAAGTCAATTGCTGTGCTAGATCTACTTATACTTAGTGAGTTGTAGTTGAGTATGTGGAAGCAAGTTTGGGAAATTTCTGGGTTGTTCTTAAAACAATATGTTGTCTGGTTAATCAATCTATCATCAGGTCCTCTGTTCCAGGGCCCATTTAATCTGAAGATCTAGCAGGCTGTAACAGCATATCAATATGCATGACAGCATCTTAATGTCTGGTTTTTGATAGTTAGCATTTGAGAAAGGGACAGGGTCCATCATCATTCATCAACTTGTTATATTGACGGAGCTCAAACAAGACATGATAACAAAAGGAGTATAGCCAAATACAGTCACAAGACTGAGAGAATTGATCGTGCAATTTGCATTTATTTACAAAATTGTTATTTATACGCTTGAATACGCACATGCTGTTTGATTTTATTATAGCAAGTATGATAAAATCGCATCACTCCTAGATAGGGAGGTAACGATTTTGGGCATGATCCACAAACACAATTCAAATTTTAGTTGGTTCTAACACATTCAATTAAACGAGTCATGTTCAAATTGTTCAAGTTGATGTAAAATTTAATGGGATATGTATGAGTTGATACTGTTGGAAAATTTAGTGATAAACATGCCTTTTGAGAGTGTTATTTGAGTATGATTGATTTCATGAAAATGAAAGATCAAAGTATATTTGAATTCTCCTCTGTGAGAGCATTGAATTGGTAATTCTTAAACTCTCAAAATGATTATTGGGTGAATGAGAAATTGAGTCTCAAAGTAAGCCTATTGTGGCATTGTGTAAGGAAAAATATGAATCCAATATTGGTTAGGGAAAACAATTATATGTAGTATATAATTGATTGTGTGATACTACCTTATCAGATGTGTGGAGCATAAAGGCTCTCTCTTGCGTGCATGAGGGGGTGTGAATTACGGACCTCGAATCTTCGGTTGAACGACGTGTGTGTGGGCACGCGTCTCGCATACACGAATGTCGCACCAATTGGACCGTGAGTGCATAACCGACTTGATACTTAGTTGATCAATAAGAAAACAGAATCAGTGTTTAATTCGAATAAATCTCGTGAAGATTAATCCTTAATTAAAATCCTTTATCATTAAAACATGGTTATCAAGTATTTCAATAACAATCCTTTTAATTCGGTTTTATATAAACCCTAGTCTACTCTTCAAAGAAACTCATTCAATATTACGAAATACAAAGCAAATATTTTCCATGGCATTGTTCTTTCTTATCTTAGTTCGAATTCTTCGGTTTCTTGGTAAGTTTAAACTCAATTTGAGTTCGCTAAAAGTGGATTGTGCTTTGCATGACCACTATTGAATCGTTGTATTGTAGGAGGCAATCACCATACACATACAGTGTTACACGGCGAAATTGTGTTAACGACACCGTGTGAAACAAGATCTTCGATTTCCCTAAACCGTTACCTAACGTGATGTTTTATTGGTTTGTTTCTTTCTATTTCTTCCAGATTTACGAACCAGAATTGTTTTTGATTTACAAATTGTAAAGATTTAGATTTGTATTAGCTTGATTCTATTGTAAAACTCTCTTTATTTGTAATGGTTAGTTGCTTAGGTGTTTCTTGGTGGAAAGGAGCTTCAAAGGAGAAAAGCAACTTCTTATGCAAATATCGTCTTCAAGAGGAAAAATGCTTTCTTGGAAGCTAAGGTATCAAGTTATTTCTTCCTCTTGCAAGGCGTAAGCGCACACACACACAATTCATACATGTGTGTCCCTGCATCATTGAGCAAACCGCACACACATACATTGCATTTTTATATGTGTCCCTGCATAGTAGAGCTCATTTGGTAATAACACATTCACACACATTATTAAGTATGATCATGCATTGATCTCATATTGTCATACATTGTAGAAATGCATGTTCTAGGACTATGTCTAGGAAATTGCATACTTGTGTGATATTGTGTTTATTTGTTTGGGTTTTGTTGTTTTTGAACTGGAATATGATCTTATATGATTCCTTGTTGAGTACTAGTCGTTTCGGTTAGTCACTCATTTGATTTCGAGTTCAAACGAGGAAGTTACGTCTCTTTACGTTCTCTTACAATGCATTGTATTCGTCATCGTGTATCGAGTCGATTTCATATCCAATTGTCAAAGTTTCGTAGTCGTCCTTGTGTGTTGTTGAGTTACGGTTCGTAATCTGAAGACGGATTCGAATTCCGAGTTCTAAAGCTGAAGAACAGTCGAAGAACGCGTATGGTGTGCAAGAGGGAGCGAAGGAGGTGAGAAGTAGCAAAGGGCCACCTTCCCTCATTCCAGTGGAGGCGCATGGCCACCACGGGAAAGAGGCCTCTTTGCCTCCCTGTGGTGGCCACATGCCTCCATGGGAATATGGCTGAGAGGTGGCCAAAATTACTTCTTTGTCTTTCTCCTTTCCTCCTTTGGTTTCCTTCCCTATTTAAATTCAAAATATCTTGAAGCACCAAGAATTCATCACAACTCACACAATTTTAGCATTTTTGTTTTTGTCATAACTCTCTCATCTTAACTCCGAATCAAGTGATTCAAAAACGAAAATCCTTGGTCTTGAAGAGAGGAACAAGTCCCAATCATTGTCAAGTTGAAAAGATGTCCAGATATTTCGTGGTGATCTGATCTCAGTTCGAGTTTCATCTTTTCTTTTGGTAATCATCTTCTAACTTTTTTCTCTTGATCATCTTGATTGTTCTTATTACTTGATTGATGAAAAATGTCTAGAATGATTTTGATTCCTACTTTAGACTTGTTTGAATGAATTTCGAGTCTTAGCTTTTTGTGATTTTGATTGAACATACTTGAAAGCTAAACTTGATTCATATAAAATTGATTCTAGAAATGATTTGTATGATGTGCTTAATGTTGATTTCTAGGTTTAATTTCATGACCTAAGAACTAGGATTTGTGATTGATATATTGATATATCTAATTTAGTTCTTATTGATTCACATGCTTGGATTCCTAGATAACTTGTACATTCTTTCCTTCTTTTCTATGATACTATTTATTTACCAAAAAAAAAGAAGAAGATAACTTTGTGATTGAGTGTTGAAAGCATATTCTAGTTATCTCTTGTATATTCATAGAGTTTGTTTGATCAACTTTCTCTATTTGATTGTGTTTGCATCATTTGCATCACTTAGATCATTTGCCTTGCAAAAGGTGTGAAGTCTTTTGCTCTTGAGTGATTCTTCAACATAGAGCAAGGAAGACTTGGTAAAGAGTTTGAGGCTCTAAGTAAATCCAAGTAAGAGAAGTCTTGGCTAAGAGGTGCGATGCCTCTAAGTAAGTCAGAGTAAAGTCTTGTCTAAAAGTGTGAGGCTCCGGTTAGATAAACAAGGAAAGACTTGGCAAGGAGCTAGGCTTCAAGTAAGTCCGAGCAAGAAAATCTTCCTAGAGGCTTGAGGATAGTCTCGGTTAGGGAGTGGCTTTCTAGAGGTAAGCGATTTGTCTCGGTTAGAAAGCTTATGGCAAAGTGCTCTTTCACTAGGCCCGAGGGTAGACTAGGAGTTGATAGTTTAGGGAGTATATCATTGGTTGATTGCCTTGAGTGTGTATCTTCTTTTCATCACAGTGGATTTGCTTGCCGGTGGTTGTGGATTTAACCCGTGGATGTTTCCTCTTTAGAGGTTTTACCACGTAAAAATAATTGTGTTAAGTTTTGTTTTTACTTTTCATTATCTACCATATTTTCATTGATTGTATCACTTGTGTTTTATATTCTAATTTGTGTTAACAAGCAATCATTTGTTAGACACATCAAGTGTGCATATCATTATTCTGCATAAAAAGTATATTGGAAGAATTTGGACTTATACTTATTCATGTTAGGATTATACTCAATAGCAAGAGTATAATATTGTAATTGACAATCTTTTTCATATTAATAAAGTGATTTCTAGTTTAACAAATCTTATAGCATTTATAGTTTAATATTATAATTTTCAAAGTAAATAATCATAAGGTCTAAAGACTATGAGAAAAGAAGAATTGTTCGTACATCTGAATATGTATGAGGAAGACACAATTCTTTAGTTAGTCTTGAATAATGTTCACAACTTAAGTTAAAGGTTGGGCACCTTTACCTTGTTAAAGTTGTAGAATTCTTTTGCTAGCATTTGAGCGGGATCAAATGAGTTATGATGAGTCTAAAATTATCGGAGGGTCTTCGAGTAAAAGATCTAGTGCACTGAGTGCATTGAACTGGATCACAATGAAAAGCTTTATCTAGAACCGTTAATAGATAATAGTCTTTTCATTATCAGGACAATCGGAGAGTCTATCTTAATCCTGAGATAAATGATGGACTTATGGTTGCAAGTGGTATCATTTGAGTTATCAATGAGTACGATTATATAGCATAGTCTATCCTCGATAGTTTGGTGATATTCATTTGTTAATCGATAGAGGACTTCATTTATAGATATGGACATCATGGCTCCATTTATTAAATGAGAGTATAATATCATCATATGGATGTTTTGAGGTAATTGGATATTAAATCGTGGAAATTGCCAAAACTGACCCATCTAATTATGGGATTTTCTTTTTTAACCACATCCAAACTTTTAATTGTTTTTAACCATTTTTTTGAGAAATTACTGGAAAGCCCTCATATAAAAAGGGTCCCCAAACACCCTCTCTCTCTCTTTTCTCTTCTGGTCTCTCTCTCGCGATCTCTCTCTCTCTCCCCACGATCTCTCTCGCCAGCAAGCTTTTGAGGGTCGCCGAGCGTCGACGAAGGTGTCGCCGAGCGCCGGTGACTTTCTGGGCCACGTCCGGCGATACTTCGTGCGAAGGGATGGCGCTGCGTCGTCGATGGGACTGCTGGTTCGTGCGATGGCGCTTGGTCGTGTGACGGCTGCTGCTTCGCCAGTGACGGGATTACGCTTGGTCGACGACGTCCGGCGGCTCGGTGTGCTTCGCGATCGCCGGCGAATAGATCTGCAAAACAAACAAAAAACCTAAACCTAATTTGAATTTGGGGAAGAAGAAGAGGAAGAAGAAAGAGGGGAAAAAAAAAAACTTATCCTAATTTCAATTTAGTCCAGATTTCAAGTTTGAATATTTCTATTTTAGGCATGATTTCAAGTTTGGATATTTCCATGTAGGCATGATTTCAAGTTTATGTATTTCAATTTAGTCGTGATTTCAAGTTTGTTTCGAGGTTTAAAGAACACTATTTTCAGGTGTACTCTGGTAATTCATGGTACTAAACTGAATTTTGTTTTAAAAAAAAGTGGTTATTAACAATTAAAAATTCAAAAGTGGTTAAAAACAAAAGTATGATAAGTTGGATGGCTACTTATGGTTTTCTCTCTATTAAATCTCAACGTTGAGTTTTCGATAGTGACTATTGAAAACATGGCTTCTGGACAAGTCAAAATATCCAAGTTCAAAACGTGGTCATATGAGTAAATATGGTAACTTGGAGAGTTATAGGTAGTCTATGAACTCTTGGCGATTACTGATATTAATCACGAGGATACACTATCTTTAATATGATTGTCTAGGGTATGAATGAGGAACATCTTCTTATTCTATCTTTATTTAAGAGTTCAATTTTAGCTCTTTAATTTTAGCTCTTTAGTGGAATGAGTTAAAATTAATGGATCGGACCTAAGTGAATCATTTGTTGATTGTGATTAGGTTATGTCTATTGAAGTTTAAATTTAGATAGCCCGCCAAGATCCCCAATCCACACGGACTTGCATGGATCACTTGATATATTCTATCGGACCAATTTATGGGTCCATCTAGAATTGCATTTAATATATTAAGAATATAATTTGCACATTATTTATTTAATGGGCTGATCAATTATATTAATATATTAATGAAAGGCATGTGGGCTTGTTTCTTTTAGTAAGAATGGGTCTGGTTCACATGTGGGCTTTTTAATTAAAGTCCAATGGATTAAATAAAATAAGAAAATAATATTAAGCCCATATATATATATGATGTGGGCGGCAAGGCTAATTTATTAGTCAAAAAATATTATTTTATTTTATTGTTTGATTAAATGAGAATTAATTAATTAATTAATTAATTATTTAATTAAAGAACAAAATCTTTTTCTGATCAGGAAATATATTTCCTAGAGTTATACTATTGGTAGTAATATACTAAAAGTAAAAGACTTATTTGGTAAGAAAATAAATAATAAGGTTTATTTATTTAATCAAATAAGGAAGTCTTTTATTAAGAATTAAACACTTATGAGTTGAATTAGGGTTAGGATTCTAAAGTTGATAGTAATTAGGGTAAAGCACAAACTCTCTTTAGTAGAGAATTCGGCCAACCCTAATTAAATCAAGAGGAGAATTCGGCCACCCTATATAAGTCACATAAATAGGGTTCGGCCACAAAAAAAAGCTCTCTCACTTGATTCTTTGGATCAACTTCTTCTTCTTCTAATTCTCATAGACAAGTGTTTGATTTTTTCGGCCAAGACACAAGAGAGAAGAGATTATTCTATTTTCGATAGTACACTAATTGCTTATACATCAATATTCTTGTGTGTACAACTTCGAATAAGGTTCACGCGAGTTTCAATTATTAGATTGAGAACTCAAAAGTGACCGGAATAATCTTTGTAGTCTTTTGGATGTTTTGTGACTAACAATAAGAAAAAGAGATTTTGTTTATCCATTCTCAGGTATGCAATTCAAAGAAAATGGAGACCACGCTCCTAGATGATTCACGTTCGTGTTAGGATTGAAGATCTTGTGGATTACCATCAACGTAAGTCAATCGGATCACGCGACAAAAGGTATTCTACTTTTGTTAGATAGTATATATGTTTAATTAATTTAAAGGGTTAAGGTTCATCAAAGGAAAAATTTTAAAATATACTAAACTTGCTTTTAGTCTCGCTTCCGCTGCATTGACCGTATTTTTCCCTACAATTCACACCTCCTACCCCCTACACCCCCCCCAGGTATATTTTACACTATATTGCTTAAGGGAAATTTCATAAACAATCTGAAGAGAATTTTTCTTCGGTTTACGTTTTATAACTTCTTAAAACTTTTTGGTTTCTGGTATTGCTACAGATGGTGACGAACTTGATTTACACACCGTGTGTATCAAACATCACTGTTTCAGTTTTATAGTAATATTAAAAAGGTGTGAAAATTAGGTATGCTTAAAGACTGATTTCAAATAAATTTCTGATTTTTATTTTGGAAAATTGAGCCTATTTAATAGACACTGGTTTGGAAATCAAGTTTGATTTTGATTGAGTAATCGGGTCTATGATACGAGACACTGATTGTGATTTCAATTGTGAAATCAATTATTGATTCGCTGGTTTGATATCAAATAATTGATATTGGTGTTGTCATATATATTTTATGATATTATTGTGATTCTAAAACAATTGTGTTTTGTTTAAGATATTATGGCGGATAAATCAAATGTGAACTGAAATGTTTCGTTAGAGACTCCAAATGCTAATCCAAGTGTGGGACTAGATACTTCAGCTGTCAATTCAATGCATGTGGGCAATTTTCCTATTTTGGGGCCAAGTGTGGCAATAATGACTTCGACCATAAGCTTATTCATGAGAAACATGTCAAATCCTATGATGAGCCAGTATGTGAGTCAAGGGAATGTCTCGATGGCAAACCCATTTATGAATTTGGTTCCATTACTGATGAATTACATGGAGAAGCCTGATAAGTTTAGTGGAGAGAATTTTAAAAGGTGGCAGTAGAAGATGCTATTCTATTTGATCACGCTGAACCTAGCTAGGTTCTTGACTGAAGATGCTCTTAAACCCAATAGTGGTGAATAGCGAGATGTTCAGGTATGGAATGCTATTAATGCATGGAACCATTCAGATTTTGTGCCGAAACTACTTACTAAATGGGCTGTTAGACTCACTGTATAACATATACTCTGCCAAGAAAACAACCAAAGAACTGTGGGAATCGTTAGACTAAAAATACAAGATTGAGGATGCTGGATCCAAAAAGTTTGTTGTGGGTCGGTTTCTTAATTACAAGGTGGTGGATTCTAAGACAGTAGTCAAGTCCAAGAGCTTTAGGTGATTCTGCATGAGATTCATGCCGAAGGGATGACCGTGAGTGAAACCTTCCAAGTAGCTGCAATCATTGAGAAGCTACCTCCTGTATGGAAAGATTTCAAGAACTATCTCAAACATAAGCAAAGGAAGATGAAGATCGAGGATCTCATCGTCAGGCTTCGAATTGAATAAGATCACAAGAAGTCTAAAAAGAAAGATGTTAGTCTACCTGAAGCAAAGACTAATGTTATAGAGCTTGGATAGAGTTCCAAATCTAAGTAGAACAAGCCTAAGAAAGGATCCAAGTTGGGTCTAAAGAGAGGAGTCTCTAAGAAGCTAAAGTTTCATAGGAAGTGCTTCAACTGTGACAAGCTGGGTTACAAATCTTCCGAGTGCAGTTTGCCTCGTGGTTCTTCTTCGTCAAAGAACCACGAGGCAAACGTGGTTGCTAGAATCTCAAAAGATGTCTCAGAGATCAAACTTTCTGGTCGGGTCAAACTCGAGGGAATGGTGGTTAGACATTAGGACCACTCACCACATATGCTCTGACAAAACAATGTTCAATACTTTTGAAGCAGTAGTGAATGGAGATAAGATGTACATGGGCAATTCAACCACATCTGACATAGAGGGACATGGTCAAGCGATTTTCAAGATGATCTCTAGAAGAGACCTAAGTTTGAACAATGTGGTCTATGTGCTTGAAATCTGCAAGAAGCTGGTATCTAGTTCATTGCTGAATCAGCATGGGTTCAAGATGGTATTCGAATCAGACAAGGTTGTGTTGACTAAGCAGGGACTTTATGTAGGAAATGGATATGTAACTGAAGGGCTTTTTAAGCTCAATGTATTTGTTGTTAAGAGAAATATTAATAAAGATAATGCTTCAGTTTATTTGCTTGAGTATTCAAATTTATGGCATGGTAGAATAGGACACGTTAATTATGATATCTTGCATAGACTAATTAACTTAAATCATATTCCTACTTTTAATATTGATCCCTAACACAAGTGTGAAATTTGCGTTGAAACAAAACTGACAAGATCATCATTTCAAACTATTGAAAGGAAATTTGAATCCCTTGATTTAATTCATAGTGATATATGTGATTTAAATACTAACAAGGGGTGGCAACAAGTATTTCATCACATTTGTTGATGATAACACCAAATACTGTTATGTATATTTGTTGAAAAGTGAAGATGAAGCTATAAAGAAGTTTATTCTTTATAAAACTGAAGTTGAGAATCAACTTAAGAAGAAAATCAAGGTACTAAGAAGCGACCGATGTAGTGAGTATGAAGCACTGTTTAGTGAATTATGTGCACAACACGGAATCATATATCAAACCACTACACCGTATTCCCCTCAGCAAAATGTTGTTGATGAACGGAAAAATTGTACCTTGAATGAAATGATGAATGCAATCTGATAAGTTTTGGATTGCCTCAGAATATGTGGGGTAAAGTTATATTGTCTAACAATTACCTTTTAAATAAGGTACCCCAAAAGAAAGAAGACAAGACATCATATGAGTTATGGAAAGGAAGAAAGCCTTCTATAAATTCTTACAAATGTGGGGGTGTCTTGCCAAAGTGGCCGTACCTACACTTAAGAAGGTGAAAATAGGTCTGAAAACCGTTGATTGCATCCTCAATAGATATGCACATAACATTAGTGCTTATCGATTTTTAGTGTATAAGTCTGACATCCCAGATATACACAAAAACACGATAATGGAATCTAGAAATGCATTGTTTTTTGAACATGTTTTTTCGTGTAGATCCAATGATGAAGCAAGTTCGTCGAAACGAACACATGTTGAAAGTGGTGAGGACCAAGAACAGGAAAATGAAGTTAATGATGAACCTAGACGTAGCAAAAGAGCTAAGACGGAAACATCTTTAGGTCTAAATTTTTTGACCTATTTGCTAAAAGGTGAACCTCAAACCTTCAAAGAAGTGGTGAACTTTTCAGAAGGACTCTCGTGGAAAGAGGTTATTAAGAGCGAAATTGATTCAATTCTACAAAATCATACTTGGGAATTAGTGGACCTTCCTTTGGGATGTAAACCGTTAGGGTCCAAATGGATTTTCAAGAAGAAAATAAAAGTGGATGGATCAATTGATAAGTATAAGGATAGACTTGTAATTAAATGTTGCAAACAACGAGACACTACTACAAAAAATGCAAAAGAAATCGGTTTTTTTTATATGGAAGAAATCGGTTTTTGAAATTTTTAAAACCGATTTCTTTTTGAGTGATTTAGAAAAAAAGTGCAAAAGACATCGGTTTTTAACTGATGTAAAACAAGAGAAAAGAAATCGGTTTTACTTAAAACTGATTTAAAAACCTAGGAGAAAAGACATCGGTTTTAGTTAAAACCGATTTAAAAAACCTGATGTAAAATTGATGTATTACAAAAACAAAAAATCCCACCGTCGCCGGCCTGCTCCACCGTCTGGTCACCGACTAGCCACCACCGTTGGCACGCCCCACCTCCGGCCACCGACCAGCCACCGCCGCCGGCCAACCCCACCTATGATAATAATGACAATTAATTGTCATTATGAGGAATCGAACTTGCAACCTCAAAGTCAAAGTGGTAAGCCTTTACTGCCTGACTACAAGATTGGATGTGTTAACAATTGCACAATATATATATATAACCTATATGAGTTGTTAGAAAAAAAAAAAAAATTGTTTGATAAATTTAAATTTACTCAACTAATCAAAATTCTAATTTCTACTACAAACATATATATATTAAATAAATTTTATTGGTGGTTTTGTGTTCTGCTAGAGATATTTTTGTGCAAACCTTTTCCCTAAAACTGTATCTTTTGGCAATGAAATAATTTTTTTCATCCACGCTAGAATTTTTGATTTTTCGATACGAATCCAACGGTATAAAGAACGTAAAATTATGGGCGGTATTTTGAAAGTTATGATCAATTATTTAGTCAAAGGTCAGAAGCGATTGGAGATATTTTTGTGCAAACTTTTTCCTTAAAACTATATCTTTTGGCAACAAAATAATTTTTTTTATCCATGGTGGATTCTTTGATTTTTTTATAAGAATGCAACGGTATAAAGAACGTAAAATTCCGGGTGGTATTTTGAAAGTTATGATCAATTATTCATGAGTACTCAAAGGTCAATCGATTGGAGATATTTTTGTGTAAAATTTTTCCTTAAAACTGTATCTTTTGGAAAGGAAATAATTTTTTTTTTCCATGGTGGATTCTTCAATTTTTCGATATGAATCCAACAGTATAAAGAACGTAAAATTCCGGATAGTATTTTGAAAGTTATGATCAATTTTTCAGTCAAAGGTCAGAATTGAAGCGATTGGAGATATTTTTGTGCAAACTCTTTCCTTAAAACTGTATCTTTCGGCAAGGAAATAAATTTTTTTGTCCATGTTGGGCTCTTCAATTTTTCGATACGAATCCAACGGTATAAAGAACGTAAAATTCCGGGTGGTATTTTGAAAGTTATGATCAATTATTCATGAGTACTCAAAGGTCAAGCGACTGGAGATATTTTTGTGTAAACTTTTTCCTTAAAACTGTATCTTTTGGCAAGGAAATAATTTTTTTTTTCCAGGGTGGATTCTTCTATTTTTCGATACGAATCTAATGGTATAAAGAACATAAAATTCCGGGTGGTATTTTGAAAGTTATGATCAATTTTTCAGTCAAAGGTCAGAATTGAAGCGATTGGAGATATTTTTGTGAAAACTCTTTCCTTAAAACTGTATCTTTTGGCAAGGAAATAAATTTTTGTTTTCCATGTTGGGTTCTTCAATTTTTCGATACGAATCCAACGGTATAAAGAACGTAAAATTCCGGGCGGTATTTTGAAAGTTATGATCAATTATTCTATCAAAGGTCAGAATTGAAGCGATTAGCTAGAGATATTTTTGTGCAAACTCTTTCCTTAAAACTGTATCTTTTGGCAAGGAAATTGAAACTAAATATAGCACGGTATGTATAAAACTATCTAGAGGGGGGGGGGGGGGGGGGGGGGGGGGGGGTGAATAGATTTTACATTTTTTACCCAATTTTTCGTGTTAGTCAAAATTACGAATTTACCCTCAAGATATATATAAACAAGGAAGTGTAATATGGTGCGGAAATTAAATCAACACTTGATTTTTACGTGGAAACCCTCACGGGAAAAACCACGGGCTATGTAAGTAAGCCACACTCGAACCTCGAATCCACTAAATGTGCAAACGATTACAACCTAATCCCGGAAGTAATCACACACCTACCTAATCCCGGTATGAGTGAACCTAGTCCAATTTGCTTGCGATCTAAGCAACCTAATCCCGGTTGCTACACACAAGACTTACCTTCTCTAGAAGAGAATACAACCCTAAGTGAATATATGTGAATATCCAAAATGCAACATAGAGCAAGGGAAACCCTATATGCTTATCTAAGATGATCAATATGCAATTAAGAACAATCCTAGATATCAAAACTAAATGACATGTCAATTAGTTTAGCTAATCAATATTAAGCACAAAACCTAATATGCTAGCACAATACAACTTCTCAAACATACATCACACTAATCTCAATATTGTATCCAAAGCATACAAAATAACATACAAGTAATTAATTGAGATTGCTAGATAAGAGAAACACAAAATATGTAAGATATTAGTGAAAAGCTTACCAAGCAAAGTATGATGAAGAATCCATGCAAGATGACATCTAGAAGATCAAAGATGATGCTAGATGATGATTGATGATCATGAAAAAGTGTTTGAGTAATTAAAAATGAGTTCTTGGAATTTTTCTTCTCTTTGAAAAATATCCTAAGTATGAAATCTGAATATGAACTCTCTTTATTGACCTAAAGAAAAAATGACATATATATAGGGTGCCAAACCAAAGTGAGGTCGTTTAAGTAAGTTTCAAAGAAACGCGCCAATCGGCGGTTTCAATCTGCGGCCAGGCCGCCGTTCTTGACCGCCGAATTTGTCCCGAGAGAAACAGGGGAAAAACGGCGGTTCAATTCGGCGGTTTCGTGACCGCCGTTTCCACCGCCAAAATAAACCCGAGAATAAAATCAATTAGGTATGAAACGACGGTTCATATCGGCGGCCACCCAACCGCCGATTCAACCGCCGAATTAAAACGGCGGTTTCATTCGGCGGCCAGGCCGTCGATCATGACCGCCGATCACCAACAGAGGTGAAAACCAAGGAGATGCCAAGTGCATCTCCATAGGCGGTCTTCGCGCAAAACCAAGCACATTCTAGTGCGTGCGCGGACGTTTCCGAACACTATCGGGAAACGAATTACAAGACACAAATACACACAACAAGATACAACATCAAAGTGCTAGTGTGTAAAGTGACATGTGAAGAGAATGCACACATGAACAAGTATGCTAAGTGAGTGTGTGCAACTATCTCTTCAAGATAAGTAAGCACATAGAATTTACCTTCGGTGCTTATCAAGACGAGGTCTTTGAAAGGGCTTCGAATAATAAACCAACTCCTAAGCTACCCTTACAAGGATCCCCAACATGTGGTTTGTCCACGAAATGAGCCAATCAACAAAGGGAACCTTACAGAAATAATTTTTTTTGTCCATGTTGGGTTCTTCAATTTTTCGATATGAATCCAACGGTATAAAGAACGTAAAATTCTGGGCGGTATTTTGAAAGTTATGATCAATTATTCAGTCAAAGGTCAGAAGCGATTCATGAATCCACGAGTGAGCTGTTTTCATCGCTCATTTTCTCACTTTTCCAAATCGATTTTTGGAATATTTTCTGATTTAAAAGTGTTTGTTTGCATGTCTACTTTCTTTTGTCAAAAGTTGAGCAAATAACGTTGAGTATTTTTAGAGATGCGCACTTGAATGTGGACATAGGTCAGATTTGCATTGCAGAATTTCGCTTTTGAATCTACATCGGTTTTTATAAAAACCGATGTCTAAACGCTTGCTTTTAATATCGGTTTTTATAAAAACCATTGTCTTTTCAACGCAAAATTTAAGACATCGGTTTTTATAAAAACCAATGTCTAAACGTTTTTTTTTTAATATCGGTTTTCTTAAAAACCGATGTCTTTTGAAATTGCAATTTTTAAGATATTGGTTTTTATAAAAACCGATGTCTAAAATCTTTTTTAAAATCGGTTACTAAAAACCGATTTCTTTAGTGATTTCTAGTGATGTCTTTAAGCATTTTTGTAGTAGTGAGAAGGCCTATATTACTTTGATATGTATTCTCCTATGACGAGAATAACCTCCATCATGATGATACTTGCAATCGCATCATTATTAAATCTTGAAGTATATCAAATGGATGTGAAAACATCTTTCTTAAATAGAGATCTAGATGAAGAGATTTACATGGAACAACATGATGCTTTTTCAGCTCTAGGGTAAGGAAAAAAAGTTTGTAAATTGGTGAAGTCTTTATACGGTCTAAAGCAAGCACCAAAATAATGACATGATAAATTTGACAATGTTATGATGTCAATTGGTTTTAAAATCAACAAATGTGACAAATGTATTTATGTCAAGGACACATGAAATGGCTATGTCATTTTATGTCTTTACGTTAATGACATGCTTATTATTTGTAGTGATGATAAAATGATCAAATCCTCCAAGGATATGTTGAAATCACGGACCTCGAACCTTCGGTTTAATGACTCGTGTGTGAGCGCGCGTCCTGCATACACGAATGTCGCACCTATTGGATCGTGAGTGCACAACTGACTTTTTGCTACTATTTTAAATTTCCTTTTTCCCTAAGTTAGACGTTTCAATGATAAGGAAATAGTTAATTTCCGTTTTGGATTCTGATACTTACTTGATCAATAAGAAAACAGAATCAGTGTTTAATTATGAATAAATCTCTTGAAGATTAATCCTTAATTAAAATCTTTTATCATTAAAACGTGGTTATCAAGTATTTCCATATCAATCCTTTTAATTCCGTTTTATATAAACCCTAGTCTACTCTTCAAAGAAACTCATTCAATAATATGAAATACAAAGCAAATATTTTCCTTGGCATTGTTCTTTCTTTTCTTAGTTTGAATTCTTTGGTTTCTTGGTAAGTTTAAACTCAATTTGAGTTTGCTAAAAATGGATTGTGCTTTGCATGACCACTGTTGAATCGTTGTATCTTGGGAGACAATCTCTATACATATATGGTGTTACATGGTGATATTGTCTTAACGACACCGTGTTTTCACCATGTGAAACATGATCTTCGATTTCCCTAAACTGTTACCTAACATGATGTTTTATTGGTTTGTTTGTTTCTGTTTCTTCTAGATTTACAATCCAGAATTATTTTTGATTTACAAACAACATATACAAACAAGATACAACAACTACTATTCAATTTAAATCAAGCAACCAACGTGACTATATATATATAGTAATTTTCCAATGAGGACTTTTACAATGCACACTTTAAGCACTTTTTGATGAAATTGCATGTATTCAAATGTTTTTCGAGAGTAATAGGTGGACTTTTCCTATTCCTAAACCCTCTCAAATTTTTAAGCCTTTGGAACATATAATAGTTAGCTCTAACATGACCTCTTTTTGAACAACAATAGCAAATGGGAATAGAGTTAGAAAATCTCCCTTTTGGTGAATGACTAGGTGGCATATGGTTTTGCTTCATTACTAGTGACTTGATCTCATTCTCCACCTTGTCGAGTTTGACGATATAATTGCACTCCTTCACCTTTGCTATCTTAAGAGCTTCTTCCTTCATGCTAATGGCTACTATCACTTCCTCCAAAGCATTGACTTTGTGCTTGACTTCCATTTGCATTTTCATTGTTTTTCTACCAATATAAACATTGCTTTCTCTTTAGGTCGTCCCAATGACTCAAAAATTCATATTTTTAATTGAGAGCATTTTCAAAGAGAGAAATTCATTCAAGAACTCATCTTTGATCATCTTTGATCACTCAAATCATTTCCATGTGCATCAATCATTCTCTAGCATCATCTAGGATCATCTAGGATGCATTTTTACATAGGTCTTCTTCAACACACATAGCTTGGTAAGTTTTTCACTAATTTCATCTAATCTTAGTGTTGTACTTAATAAGAAATCTCTTTAATTACTTGTATGTTCTTAGATCATATTCTATTTTACAAGATTGAGATTATTGTGTTGAATGTTTGAGTGTTGTATTCTGATAGCTATAACCTAGGATTGATTTATCTTACATAGCTATGCTTTATGCCATGACATATAGCAATTGATATCTATGATTGATTTAATTGTCATCTTTTAATCCTAGATAAACATTTAGTGTAACCTAGCATTAAATTGCATATTGGATATCATGCATATTCACTTAGGTTGATTAATCTCTTCATTGAGAAGTAAGACTTGGGGCTACGTTGCTTAATTCGCAAGCAAATTGATCAAGGTTCACTTTTAAAGGCCTGTGGGTAGTAGTGGTGGATTAGTGGCCGTGTAGGGTTTGACGTGGTCAACCTAGGTTGTAAACACCATTACAATTAGTGGATTCGAGGATCGTGTGTGGCGCACATATCAGCCCGTGGTTTTCCTTGTTGAAGGTTTCCATATAAAAATCAAGTGTTATTTAAATTCTGCACTTTACACTTGATTTGCTTATTTGAGTGGTTGGGGTTATTTTTGTAATATTGACTAATTCGAAAAATTTGGTAATAACTGGATGAAAATCTATTCACCCCCACCCCCCACCCCCCACCCCCCTCTCCCCTCTCCCTTCTCCCCTCTCCCCTCTTCCCCTCTAGATAGTTTTATACACACCGGTATATTTGTTTCAAGAAGGATGCGAAAATTGATGAAGAACAACAGAAGAGCCAAAAGTGAAGCAAGAGATTAGAAGAAAAACTGTTTTTACTTCAAGAAAAATTGGTGGAAACTTCCCAAGAGAAGGAAGAGATAGGTGAAGATTTTGAAAGAAAGTTACAACTCATGATGAAAGAGTTTGAAGACAAGGAGGCTTTGGGAAAGGTGAAATCAGAAGAGCTTGAAATGCAGAACAAGAAGCTCACTCTTGAAGTAAAATTACTCAAAGTAGAGAATGGTATACTCCAAAAGAAGAACGAAGAAGTCTTTGACAAGAACAGGGAATTGGAAGTACAAACCTAGAGACTTGAAGCTAAAAGAAATTCATCAGTAAGAGATTTGAAAGATCTAGCAAGCTTATCAGAAGAATTCGATGAAGAACACCTTTTGGAACAAATCTAGGATTAGCACTTGTGATTTTGTATTTAGAGCGTAATAGGATTTAATTAATTGTTCATTATATCCTTGCTCTAAATGTTGGCTAGAATATTCATTGAATACATTTTGTAATTCTAGTATTTTTGTGTACGTTTCTAATTTCTTGAATATGTGCTTCATATATATGATTGACTTAAGCAATAAATCAAGAATAAAATGCGGAAATTAAATAACACTTGATTTTTACGTGGAAACCCTCACGGGAAAAACCACGGGCTAGTAAGTAAGCCACACTCGAACCTCGAATCCACTAAATGTGTAAAACGATTACAACCTAATCCCGGAAGTAATCACACACCTACCTAATCCCGGTATGAGTGAACCTAGTCCAATTTGCTTGCGATCTAAGCAACCTAATTCCGGAAGCTACACACAAGACTTACTTTCTCTATGAAGAGAATACAACCCTAAGTGAATATATGAATATCCAAATGCAACATAGAGCAAGGGAAACCTTATATGCTTATCTAAGATGATGAATTTGCAATTAAAGCAATCCTAGATATTACAAACTAAATGACATGTCAATTAGTTTAGCTAATCAAGATTAAGCACAAAACCTAATTTGCTAGCACAAAACAACTTCTTAAACATACATCACACTAATCTCAATCTTGTATCCAAAGTATATAAAATAACATACAAGTAATTAATTGAGATTGCTTGTTAAGAGAAACACAAAATATGTAAGATATTAGTGAAAAGCTTACCAAGCAAAGTACTGATGAAGAATCCATGCAAGATGACATCTAGAAGATCAAAGATGATGCTAGATGATGATTGATGATCATGAAAAAGTGTTTGAGTAATTAAAAATGAGTTCTTGGAATTTTTCTTCTCTTTGAAAATTATCCTAAGTATGAAATCTGAATATGAACTCTCTTAATTGACCTAAAGATAAAATAGCATATATATAGGGGGCCAAATCAAAGTGAGGTCGTTTTGAGTAAGTTTCAAAGAAACGCACCAATCGGCGGTTTCAATCGGCTGCTAGGCCGTCGATTTCAACTGCCTAATTGCCCCCGAGGAAACAGGGGAGAAACGACGGTTTCAAACGGCGGTTTCGAAACCGCCGAACCAACCGCCGATTCAAGACCGAGAATAAAAATAATCAGGTCTAGAACGGCGCTTTCGATCGGCGGCCACAAAACCGCCGATCCAACCGCCGATAAAACGGAGGTTTCATTCGGCGGCCAGGCCACCGATCATAACCGCCGATCACCTAAAAGAGGTGAACTTAAAGGAAAAGCCAAGAGCATCTCCGTAGGCGGTCTTTGCGCAAAACCAAGCACATTCTAGTGCATGCGCGGACGTTTTCGAATACTATCGGGAAACGAATTACAAGGCACAAAAACACACAACAATATATAACATATAAGCGCAAGTGTGAAATGTGACATGTGAAGAGAATGCACAACAATGCAATAATGCTAAGTGAGTGTGTGCAACTATCTCTTCAAGATAAGTAAGCACATAGAATTTTACCTTCGGTGCTTATCAAGACGAGGTCTTCGAAAGGGCTTTGAACAATAAAACCAACTCCTAAGCTACCCTTACAAAGAACCCCAACATGTGGTTTGTCCACGAAATGAGCCAATCAACAAATGGGAACCTTACAAAGTGTTAGATGTGTGAATGAAACTAGGAGCTATATGTGTCAGGTGTTTTCACATGCTCTAGGTTTTAATTCAAGCTTTGGACCTAGACTATTTGACTTGTGTTCTCACATGATTTAAGTCTAGTTTCCATGGAATGTATTAATCATATATTCTATGTTGAATTGCTTGTTTGCATCATTTGCATTCATGGATCACACTTAGGAAGTCCTTGTAAAAGGCATGAAGTCTTGACTAGGACAAGGTGTCCGAATAGTCAAGCAAAGAAGACTTGGTTAGGACAAGAGGTCTGGATAACCAAGCAAAAAGTCATGGCTAGGATTAGGAAGGTCCTGATAGCTATGCAAGGGAGGCTCTCTAGAGGCATGAGTGCCTTGGATAGAGAGTTGGCTACAATATTGGTAGGCCTGGGCATTTGGATAGACATAGACTCCAATAGAGAGTGGGTACATGGGATGTGTATGCACTCTTGAGGAATTTCTAATCTTTCAACGATGTTGGTTAGACATGGACTCCAATATATGGTGGTTTCGCATCATTGAGGGATTTCTTATCTTCCAATTGGGATTGGGTAGACATAGACTCCAATAGAGAGTAGATCATAGATTGGTCACTTTTGAGGAATTTCTAATCTACCATCCATTATATATAGTACCCAATGGTTATAGTTCAACCCGTGGATGTTTCCTCCTTAGAGGTTTTACCACATTAAAAAATCTCTTGTGTCAATTCTTTCTATCTCTCTCTCTCATATTTGTTTATGTGTATGTTTTAATCTTGTTGCATAATATCCTCTTGTGATGTATATTGTAACAAGATTTTGTTAAGTGTGATATGTAAGCAAATCATTTTGATCATATTTGTATATGTAATTCTTTTGGTCTTTAATTCTTTTGTATAGTTATATTTGATTGATACTTGTAACACATTGAACATTATTGGAAATACAAGTATTCTTTATTGATGAGTTTTTAATGTTATTCTTCCTCTTGATTCTTGTTGATGTATGGACAATGCTTTAATGATGACATGTTTATCTTGTCTATACTTGTATGTATGGTTTATGTGTTGTAATGTAAGCTACCTTGAGGGACAAACTTGAGTTTGTTTCAAGGGATTGAAAAGGTGTAAAAACCTATTCACACCCCCCCTCTAGGTATGCTTTAGGCAATTTAACTACGTTTGTACATTTCATTATGCCATATAGATTAGAAATGCCTACACTTGCATTATAATATATCATACATGATTAATAGCTCATTTATTTTATATGATGTTTATTATTTTTAATATGATTAAAATTGAATAATCACATAAATGGATATTAATAATGAGACTAGTTTTTAGGCGTAAAAACTTGGTAACTCTCATTAATTACTGATCTTTCATTAAAGAGTTTAATTAAATAGATTAGTAAAGCTCAATACATTATTAAGATTAATATGATTATTAAGGCATTAATAATAATTGGACCAAATAATGTGATTTAGTTAAAACTTGGTAATTCTCCGATTTAATTCTAGTCTATTTAAAGTAGTTTCCGTAGATTAGAATTCGAATAATAAATTAGTTTTTAATAGTTAAAAATCCGGTTTATTATTTAATGTTAATAGGATGAGATTCTAGTAACATAACCTAAAAGAACTAGATTTTTCTTAGCTGTTTAATCTAGGTTCATCTAGAAACACTAGAAAACCCTAACAAGCAAATAGTGAGTGGGTGAGGGATATATAACATTATATCCCGCAGTCTCCATCATTAGTAGAACACCGTGAGATTCAAGTGGGGCCTAGAGTCGGCTTTGTTTTCATCCTCCCTAAGGAAGGTCTCCATAAGAGTCAATACCAAGGTTAGCTTTCTAACAGATAGGATTTCTGGATGTATTTTAGGATTGACTGACCCTAAGGCAACAACTCTCAAGTTAAGTTTTAGAGATCTAAAATGATGGTTTACATTCACAAGGATTTAAGTAAATAGTTAATTATATTCACGACTAAAATAAACGATGCTTAAATTATATAAGAATAAAGAGTTATTCTGGAGTATCATTTAATTGAGAATGTCTTGATCCGACATATAGGCACTTGACCTACCCTAAGGCAGCATTTACTTGTGGCATGTTGGATTATCGTGGCATAGTAACTTTTTTAGGGATTTTTATTGTTCATTAAATATGTTTCATGCATCATGTTTAATTATATGCCAAATAATTTTATACATGATTTAAATGTATGAATGAATGAATGAATTTTTATTTAAGTTTATTTTCAGTAATGTCTTATGCTTTACTTTCAAAACTTGCCAACGAAAAATTAATTGGGGATAACTATACAAAATGGAAAAACAGCATTAATGCAATCTTGGTCACCAAAGACCTAAAATTTGTGCTTACAAAGGAATGTCCTTCACAGCCTATAGCAAACACAGCATGAACTGTTCGTGAAGCCTACGAAAAATGGATTTCTGGAAAATGAAAAAGCCCGCATTTACTTGCTTGCTAGCATGACAGAAGTGCTTTTTACAAAACATAAAGCAATGACCACAACATATGAGATGATGGAGTCATTGCAGGCCATCTTTGGCAACCTTCTAAGCAAAAGCGGCACGAAGCTATTCGTTCTGCAATGACTGCTCGTATGAAGGAAGGATCATTAGTTCAAGAACATGTCCTGGGGATGATGTCCCATTTCAATACTAATGAAGTCAATGGTGGGACTATAGATGAGGCTTACCAGGTGAGCATCATACTAACAACTCTTCCAAAGAGCTTTGATCAGTTCAAAAGCAACTATGGGATGAACAAGTTGAAGTTCAATCTGATTCAGTTGCGTAATGAGCTCACAACTTTTGAGTCCATGTTTAAGGACAATAAAAGTAAGACTGGTGAAGCAAATGTTGCTGAACCATCTTCCTCTTGATTTAATATAGGAAAGAGGTCTACTGGCAAGACAAAGCTTGAGGAGGGGGCCTTCTCAATGCGCTTTGGAACAGGGAATGTCATTTTACCAAGAGCAATGGGAGCAGTTAGACTAGCTTTTAATAATTGTTTTTTTTTTCATTAAACAATGTTTATTACATTCCTGGGTTTACCAAAAATTTGATTTCGGTATCTAGATTATTAGGACAATTGTATTCAGTTTCTTTCAGTAATAAATCAGTTATTATTTTTATAAACAGATTGACTATTTGTTCTATTTTAATTGAAAACAATTTGTATGTTTTGAGACTGTCATTACATACATCACTGCTTAATACTGAATTGTTTAAAGTTGAAAAACCTAAAACAAAGCGACAAAAGATTTCTCTAACTAATGAAACGTATATGTGGCATTTGAGACTTGGTCACATTAACTTTGACAATATAGATAGACTAGTAAAAGGCGGATCTTTAAGTTAGTTAGAGATCGGCACTTTACCAGTTTGTGAGTCTTGTTTAGAAGGTAAAATGACTAAGAGACCTTTTAGTGGAAAAAGGCTTAGAGCTACACAACCACTAGAGCTTACACATTTAGACGTCTATGGACATATGAATATTAAAGCTAAGGGTGGTTATGAGTATTATGTCACTTTTAGTGATGATTACTCAAGATACTGATATGTGTACCTAATGCAACATAAGTCGGAAACATTTGAAAAGTTCAAAGAATTCCGAGCTGAAGTTGAGAACTAATTAGACAAAACTATCAAAGCCCTACGATCAGATCGTGGAGGTCAGTATCTTGACCAATAGTTCGAGGACTATTTTGTTGAGCATGGGATTGTGTCCCAACTCACAGCTCTAGGAACACCACAACAAAATGGTGTAGTGGAGAGGAGAAATATAACCCTAATAAAATGATGAGATCTATGATTAGTTTCTCATCATTGCCAAACTCTTTTTGGGGAAATTGCGGCTTTCATATTGAATGCAGTTCCATCCAAATCCGTTCCTAAGACTCCTCTAGAGTTATGGAACGGTCGTAAAGCTAGTTTGCGACATTTTTGCATATGAGGGTTTCCAGTACATGTACTGAAGAACAAATCTGGAAAGTTGGAACCTCGTTCACAAGTATGCCTACTTGTAAGATATTCAAAAGAGACTAGAGGAGGATACTTCTATAGTCTACAAGAAAAAAAAAGTGGTTATGTCGACAAATGCAACGTTTCTTGTGGAAGACTATATGAATGATCATAAGCCTCGAAGTAAGATTGTGTTAAATGAATTAAAAGCTGGTTCAACCAATAAACAATCAACAAGAGTTGTTGATGATGTTGTTGTTCCATTAACGTCTGATAGTCAAACGGTTCCTTGTCGAATCACACTACCAACTAAATATAGTGGGAGGATTGAACGACAGCCTGATCACTATTTAGGTATTGGAGAGTGATGAGTCGTCGTTGTGTGCTCAACAAAATACGTTTTAATGTGTTCATTTTGAAAACCAATTTTCACCACTTAAAAATTGACTTAGATGTACAATTAGTAAAGTGGTAAGCCAGGATTCGTTCAACAGGGAATTAGAGTAATTTTTTGAATAAATTAACAATTCCTAAATGCAATAAAATAAATCATAAGAAATGGATGATTACATGGTTTGTCAAACCACCAAACATACATGTAAAATAAAACTGTTAACTGAAAATTGTCACTTGGGGTGATTTTCCATTTAACAACTCTAGTGACTGAAATCGGGGTAGATCTCAGTCAGAGAGATATCAAGTAGTTCGATACCTATAAATTCTCAGTAAAGCAAGTTAAAAATGATGATAATGGTGAGTCAAAATTAACGTAGCAATAGGTGTTAGGATTATGTTCAATAACAAGAGTGTAATATTGTTTTCGACAATCTTTTCATATTAATAAAGTGATTTCTGTTTTAAACAAATCTTATAGCATTTATAGATTGAATATTATAATTGTCAAAAGTAAATAATCATAAGGTCAAAAGACTATGAGAAAAGAAGAATTGTTCGTACATCTGGATATGTATGAAGGAGACACAATTCTTTAGTTAGTCTTGAATAATGTTCACAACTTAAGGTAAAGGTTGGGCACCTTTATCTTGTTAAAGTTGTAGATTCTTTTGCTAGCATTTAAGTGGGATCAAATGTGTTATGATGGGTCTAAATCATCAAAGTGTCTTTGAGTAAAAGAATCTAGTGCACTAGGTGCATTGAATAGGATCACAATGAAATACTTTATCTGGAATCGTCAGTAGATAAAAGTCTTTTCATTACAAGAGGACAATCGAAGAGTGCATCTTAATCCTGAGATAAATGATGGACTTATGGTCACAAGTGTTATCATTTGAGCTATCAATGAGTACGATTATATAGCATAGTCTATCCTCGATAGTTTGGTGGTATTCATTTGTTAATCGATAGAGGACTTCATTTATAGATATGGAAATCGTGGCTCCATATATTAAATGAGAGTATAATATCATCATATGGATGCTTTAAGGTATTGGATATTAAATCTCAACATTGAGTTTTCGATAGTGTCTATTGAAAACATGGCTTCTGGTCAAGTCAGAATATCCAAGTTCAAAATGTGGTCATATGAGTAAATATGGTCTATAGGCAGTCTATGAGCTCTTGGCGATTACTGATATTATTCATGAGAATTCCCTGTCTCCAATTAGATTGTTTAGGGTATGAATGAGAATTATTTACTTATTTTATCTTTATTTAACAGTGCAATTTTAGTTCTTTAGTGGAATGAAATAAAATTAATAAATTGAACCTAAGTAAATCATTTGTTGATTGTGATTGGGTTATGTCTATTGAAGCTTAAATTTAGATAAGCCCGCCAAGATCCCCAATCCACACGGAGTTGTATGGATCACTTGATATATTCTACCAGACTAATTATGGGTCCATCTAGAATTGTATTAAGGCATGTGGGCTTGTTTCTTTTAGTAAGAATTGGCCTAGTTCACATATGGGCCTTTTAATTAAAGGTCTAATGGATTTAATAAAATGAAAAATGATATTTGGGCCTATTTTTGTGTATGGGCGGCAAGGCTTGAAAAATAGCTTAATATATTATTTTATTTTATTATTTGATTAAATGGGAATTAATTAATTGATTGATTAATTATTTAATTAAGAATCAAAATCTTTTTCTGACTAGGAAATATGTTTCTTAGTAGTATACTATTGTGGTAGTATAATAAATATAAAAGACTTTATTTGGTAAGTAGATAAATAAGGGATTTATTTATCTAGTCAAACAAGGAAGTCTTTCATATAGTCATAATAAGATTAAACACTATAGAGTTGGATTAGGGTTTGGAAATCAAAAGATAGATAGGAGTCATTGGTGGAAACACAAATCCTCTTCAAGTGAGGATTTCGGTCACCACATGTATTTCCTATTAGTGATTTTCGGCCAACCCTAATTGTGATAGGGCAAGGAATTCGGTCGCCCTATATATGGGTAGTGATAGAATTCAGCCACCCCTAATGCAAGGCTTGAGAGTTATTTTCTTTTGCTTGAGAAAAATAAAATCCAACTCTAAACAATAGTGTGATAATTTCGGCCAAGAGGAAAAGTGAGAAAATATTGTTCTTATTTCGATAGTGCACTAGTAACTTTTACATCAAAAGGTTTTGTGCACAATTTTGAATAAGGTTAACGTGAGTTTCGATCTAACGATTGTGAATTCAAAAGTGATTGAAACATTCTTTGTAGTCTCTTGGAACTTATTGTGACTAACGAAAAAGAAAAAGCTTTTGTTATCCATCCTCAGGTACACAATTCAAAGAGAAGGGAGACCATACTCCTAGGTGATTTACGTTTGTGATTGGATTGGAAGATCTTGCGGATTACCATCGACGCAACATCAATCGGATCACGCGACAAAGGTATGATATCTTTTATTATATGTTAATTAATTAAAGGGTTAAGGTTCAACTTATGGAAAAAATTTAAAACATACTAAAACATACTAAAACCTCTTTTAGTCTCGCTTCCGCTGCGTGCATACGTTTTTCCCTACAATAGGATCACATATAACTCTTTTTATTGATAGTAAACATATAATGAGAGTACAATGGAGATTTTATATGGCTATGGTGATAAGTTTAAAACTCAATTGGCGATGGCGATGGAGCTCTCGTGCATGTCGATAAGTGAAAAAACGTAAAGTAGGGTTCAGGACACGAAATTACGGGTCCTTTTCCTGTGTGATAACATGATTTATATATATGTCCTAATGCTTGCCCAGCACTCTTCTAAATTTGGTCCAATGACCTAGAGATTTTCGGGATGTTCCATGGCGATTGGTGAGAAGATCGTCCAATTGATTGTAGGAATCAAGCGATCCCTTATTTGGCGGAATTTGATAGAGTTGACTTTGCTTTCAAATAGAACTGTTGAGTGATGGGAATAAGTCGATTTCCTTATTATCAAAACGTCGACGTCTCATTGTTCTTCTATGTAGCTTGATCTTCGACATACCTGATCTTACCTTGATACTTGGTAGTCTGTTAATCTAATAATTACTGCTTGCTTGGTTGGCTCTAGGCGGGATCGGGGTATATGGGCATCCTTCCTTTTACTGGATCATGGTACAAGAGTATCGGGGTATCGGGATACCGTAGCTGGCGATCGGCGCGAACGAATGCGATAGGTCTATAAACTACCATGAATGATATGGCGTGCAAGTGTTTTCTACCCTTTCGCAAGTGTTTTCTACCCTTTCGCAAGTATACGAATCATTGGCCACGTATAGTGGTTACGAGTAAGGGTATCGTTCCCACGAAGGAGTTGTGGTACCTTAATCGGTTCTAGTCTTAGATTATTTACACTATTTACACTAATTACATGAGCATTAAAGTAAAGGAAGGATAGTGGCAAGGCAATTACACTAGCTAATAACTAAATTGCACTAAGAAGGCAATTATCTAAATTACACTAAGTTACACTAAATCCAACTACAATTAACTAAATTAACACTAACTAACTAAATTAACTAAACTCATGCATGGTCATGCAAGAGTGAGGATTGGATATGAAAATGCTAGGAAATGATGTTCAATGCAATAAATCCAATTCCTAGTTGATGGTAAATAT
This sequence comes from Acer saccharum, assembly GCA_030490815.1. NCBI lineage: Eukaryota > Viridiplantae > Streptophyta > Magnoliopsida > Sapindales > Sapindaceae > Acer > Acer saccharum. The sequence continues at coordinate 39,111,989 of CM059869.1, forward strand.
GCTCACAAGATTAGTCTTCACCAATCTAAACTAGGATAAAGACACATACATAAATGATCATTCATGCATGTTATTGATATCTCAATTAATCTAAATCCATTACATATCAATTAATTGATTAATCAACTAACATGTAAATATTAAGTTCAAGCAAATAAACACATCAACCAAATAATGAATATTATTACAATCTCACAAAATCCCAACATAAACATATAGTACACATACAACAACAAACTAAAGAAAGTAAAAGAGATAAAGAAGACAACACAAACACTTGGAGAAGTCCTCAAGCTAGCTAGACTTCTCCTTGACTTTCCCAAGCTTGGAAACAATGGTGGTGTAGGGAAAAATAAACAAAAGTGGTAAACGCAACGGAAGCGATACTAAAAACGATTTAGTGACTTTTAAAAATTTTTCCTTTATGAACCTTAAACCCTTTTAATCAATAAACATGCATATACATTAACAAAAGTAAATTACCTTTTGTCGCGTGATCCGATTGACTTACGTCGATGGTAATCCGCAAGACCTTCAATCCAAGCACGAACGTGGATCACCTAGGAGCGTGGTCTCCCTTTTCTTTGAATTGCAAACCTGTGAATGGACCAAACAAAAACTTTCTTTTCTTTGTTAGTCACAAAACAATCAAAAGAATGTCAAAAATTATTCCGGTCACTTTTGAGTTCTCAATCTAATGATTGAAACTCACGTGAACCTAGATCGATATCGTATACACAAGCTTATTGATGATTAAGCAATAGTATACTATCAAAGAATAATCTAACACTCCTTTTTGTCTTTTTAGAATAAAAAACTCTCTTGGAATTAAGAAGAAGAAGAAAGAAATAAACACTCAAGCACCATTCATTGTGGTGGCCGAATTCTATAAGTATGCTTATATAGGTGGCCAAAATTTCTTCCTTCTTTCCTTATAGGGTGGCCGAATTCTCTATGTGTGTTTGCCTAGGGTTGCCGCAATTTTCCTCTACAAAAGAGGAGTTGTATTGCACCCAAAAACCACATGTCTTTTAAGACTTCAAACCCTAATCCAACTCTTTTATTTTTATTCTTTTATTTTGACTAAATAAAAAGACTCCTTATTTGATTAAATAAACAAAACTAATTTATTTATTTACTTATCAAACAAGTCTTTTACTTTTAGGAAAGATTTGTTTCTTTAATTAAACAATTAATCAATAAATTAATTAATTCTTATTTAATTAAAACAAATGAAACAAAATAATATTTTTAGGTTAAAACATTAACCTAGCCGCCCCACTTATATAAGATTGGGCCTAATATTATTTTCCTATTTCATTTAATCCATTGGACTTTAAATAAAAAGCCCACATGTGAACCAGACCCATTCTTACTAAAAGAAACAAGCCCACATGTCTTTCATTAATATATTAATATAATTGAGCAGCCCATTACTTAAATAATGTGCAAATTATATTCTTAATATATTAAATGCAATTCTAGATGGACCCTTAAATTGGTCCGGTAGAATATATCAAGTGATCCATGCAAGTCCGTGTGGATTGGGGATCTTGGCGGGCCATCTAAATTTAAGCTTCAATAGACATAACCTAATCACAATCAACAAATGATTCACTTAGGTCCGATCCATTAATTTTAACTCATTCCACTAAAGAGCTAAAACTGAACTCTTAAATAAAGATAGAAAAGGAAGATGCTCCTCATTCATACCCTAGACAATCATATTGGAGATAGTGTATCCTCGTGATTAATATCAGTAAACGCCAAGAGTTCATAGACCGCCTATAACTCTCCAAGTTACCATATTTACTCATATGACCACGTTTTGAACTTGGATATTTTGACTTGTCCAGAAGCCATGTTTTCAATAGACACTATCGAAAACTCAACGTTGAGATTTAATATCCAATTACCTCAAAACATCCATATGATAATATTATACTCTCATTTTATTAAATGGAGCCACGATGTCCATATCTATAAATGAAGTCCTCTATCGATTAACAAATGAATATCACCAAACTATCGAGGATAGACTATGCGATATAATCGTACTCATTGATAACTCAAATGATATCACTTGCAACCATAAGTCCATCATTTATCTCAGGATTAAGATAGACTCTCCGATTGTCCTGATAATGAAAAGACTATTATCTACTGACGGTTCTAGATAAAACTTTTCATTGTGATCCAGTTCAATGCACCCAGTGCACTAGATCCTTTTGCTCGAAGACACTCCGATGATTTTAGACTCATCATATCTCATTTGATCCCACTCAAATGCTAGCAAAAGAATTCTACAACTTTAACAAGATAAAGGTGCCCAACCTTTAACTTAAGTTGTGAACATTATTCAAGACTAACTAAAGAATTGTGTTTACCACATACATATCCAGATGTACGAACAATTCTTCTTTTCCCATAGTCTTTAGACCTTATGATTATTTATTTTGACAATTATAATATAAACTATAAATGCTATACGATTTGTTAAACCAGAAATCACTTTATTAATATGAAAAAGATTGTTAATTACAACATTACACTCTTGCTATTGAGCATAATCCTAACAGGTGGCTTGTGAGATTCTAGGTTGATTAGGCTATTCTAGGTATTGTAAGCTATTTAGGATAATTTTGTAAGTATTGTGTTATTGTTTGGATATTGGTGATTGTGTTTTTGTAGGCAAAAGAGGTATATTTATACAAGGAAGGTTTGGGCATGCTTTTGGACAAAATATCTTCCAAGTTGGTCGAGATCGCAGGTTTGGATCCCTTGTCCTACGGGTTCTTGCTCTCCGACGAAAGTCATGGTGGATTTTGGACGTTTGGACGTTTGGCCGCGAGTTTAGTCCCTTTGCTTCGCGGGTTCTTTCTCTCGGCATGAAACCGTGGATTTCCAGCGGGTTTGGCATGCCTGGTTTGTGGGAAATAGCTCTCAACTGGTGAGCTTGAAGCTCGGCTTTCCATTGAGGTTTGGCTTCTTGAAGGAGAGGGAAAACTTGTGCATGGGAGACTAGAAATGGGTGCAATGGGACCGTCGGGATGTGGGCTACAATTCTGGGCAGAAAACCTCCGAAAAATAGGCCAAAAAATGGTCGGAAACTGATCGGGTTGAAGTCGGGTCAACAAGGTCGAGTCGTGGGTCGGGTCGGGTCAGGTCAGGTCAGGTCGGGTCGGGTCGGGTTGGTTTGGCTCAAGGTAGAAGATGACCTGACGTTAGGCTAACACGACTCCCCCTGACTTGAGCACCGGTACCTTGCTGGGGGTTGGAGTCAGGACACCAGGATACATGAAGGATTTTCCTTATCTTATCCAGCTGGTTTCCATTGTCTTGGAGGAAGTCCTCATTCAACACGCATATCCTTCTTCAGCACGCTCATAATAAATGAGCAGTCCACGTGTCAAGCCCTGAATGGTCCGCTTGTTTGAATAGGCCGTTTTTGGTGCGATTTTCTCGAAACCGCCTCTTACATGTGTCCGGTCATCAATTTTGGTTTCCTTGTTTATTCAGGCAACTACCTACCTTCCCCTATAAATAATCCAACTTTATTCCTTCCTTCACATCAATTTCAAAATTCAAAAATTCAAAACCCTAGCTTTCTCGCTATTTCTTCTTACTAGCAACTTCCTAAATTTCCTTATTCTTCTTCCATCTTCTGCTATGACGACTTCACAAGATCCTTCTGACAGCATCGACAATCTCTTCCGTCTAGAAGAAGATGTTTCGACTGAGAGCCACCCTCTAAATTTGAGGAAGAAGAGGGCTCGAGAAGAGAGTGACACGGCTGGAAGCTCTATCCCGTTTCAGCGCCACCGTTCTATGAGGAGTCCTAGAATCGAGTCGGGGTTCCACAACAAAACCAATAACTTAATTGAGCTCGTTGACGAGGATGAAGAAGAGGATGATCTTGCTGACCAGGGAAGTGTCCCGAATAGGGACGCCTTGATTGTTTTAACTAGGCCCTTTTCTTCTTTTCATGACTCTAAGATTATTCCCGATTCTATGTACTTTGTCGACACTATAGCGCGTTTGAGGAGGGACTATCAGATTCCTGAGGGTATCACTCTTACCCTTCCACACCGAGGTTACGAAGTGTACTCTCCTCCTAAACGTCGTTGCCCAATTCATGTGGCTACCTTTGAACGTGGGGTCAGGCTACCCCTCCACCCCACTCTTCGTAGGGTATTGTATGCCCTCGAGTTGGCTCCATTGCAGATTTTGCTGGGTTTCTGGAAGAATCTCACTAGGTTTCTGGTGCTCTGGAAAGAGCAGTGTTATCGGGACAACGTGATAAAGGAACTGGGTTTTGACAAGATCCGATATATCTTCCAGGTGGCCAACTTGACTCCGGGCCCTAAGGGTCAGTTCTATTTGAGGGCGAAGAACCCTCTGAAGCTTATCGTACCTGGAGTTGCCATCAAGTATCCCAATCCTTAGAAGGATGAATGGGTTGTGGTAGTAGGAGATTTGGGCAGCTCGGTGCATATAGGTGGGACTGAATACCCAATGCCCATTGATTTTACTAGGAAGGATAAATGGGACAAGGGAAGTCCTTCCAAGGAATCGATGGGTGTTCTAGAAGGAATCGTAGCCCGTAATTATGCTAACCTGGAGTATCCCGATTGCGATCCTTTCGAGGGTGCTAGGGTAGATCAGTATCTCAAGATCTCTTTGTCTTATCCGTGTAAGTAGTTTCCTGTTTCTTGCTTTTCTTTACTCTGATTAGTTTATCTTGCTTGGTTTACTGACCTGAACTGAGAGTTTTTACAGCTACTCTTCCTACAGCACTTCCAGCAGCCCTTCCAACTACACTTCCTGTTCCTTCTCCTTCTCCTTCTCCTTCTCCTTCTCCTTCTCCTTCTGTTACTAATACTGGTATCCTATCTGGATCCAGTCAGGCTACAGTTACCCCTCCTCCATCATCAATGAGGCAACAACAAAGTCCTCCTGCTGTTCTTCCTAGTCCTCCTACAGCGCGCTCCCCTTTAAGTGAGATGGCTGCTAGGGCTACCAGGATTCTTAGTTCTTCAGAGGAGATTTAAAGACAGCCAACAGTTACCCCTTCTGTGAGACTTGCCACTGCTAAGCAGACTCAAAAGCAAACGGCTCCTCCTCCTTTGCCTCCTATCGGATTTACCCGGTGCCAACCAAGGGTTGATAGGTAGAAGGATACTGGCATTGTGGCTACCCCTTCTGCCCCTTCAAGTTCTCAATTGCGAGATAAAAACCTGGAGGAGGTGGTAGCCAGATTCTTGAAGGTGTGCCCTGGTGGCAGTATGCAGGTTGAATCCTCCATGCCATAGGATATCATGGCCTCAAAGGGAGCTTCCCTTCTTGCCGAGGTATAGTTTTCTCTATTTTCTTTTCTTCCTGGTAGGAATCTTAGAAAGAAACTCACTTTATTAAATGATATGCGTGCGAGTTTATACCCTTTCGCAAGTATACGAATCGTTCGCCACGTATAGTGGTTACGAGTAAGGGTATCGTTCCCATGGAGGAAGTACGGTACACTTAAGTAGGTTCTACGTCTATGTTATAGTCAAGCTATTTACACTAATTACAAACAATAAAAGTAAAGGAGAGGTTTGCAAGCAATTATCTAAGCTAATGGTTAGGATGGCTAGGATGGAGAATTACACTATGCGTATCCTATGGTCACGGATACGTAATTTCTAATTACAACGGTAAGGTAAAGATGCAATCACTAGACAACTAATTAATCTAAACTAGCTAGATGGCAATAAAGAAAATAAGTAAATTAACCACTAAATCACTACAATTAACTTACACTAAAATCTTAATTAATCAACTACAACTAAGTTACACTAATTAACTACAACTAACTAAACTAACTAATTCTTGCAAGGTTATGCAAGAGCATGGATAAATGAAAAGGGATTTTATTAATTGATCACAATTAAGCTCACTAGTTCTATGGCATAGGTAATTTAACAACTACCACTCTAATTATTATCAACTATGATCTTAGAATGACAATAATAGAGTAATTACACCTAGAACCTAAGAATTAGTTAATAAGTGTTGATCATGCAATTACTAACCAATACTTCTCCAATATAGCTAATCAAATGTTATTAAACAAGATTACAAGTTACTAATTTGTCCATCAACAACATGCATCCATTCAATTTAACTCAATTCAACATTCAATAACTAAATATGGATATATAAAAGATATAGAGATCAATCAATTACAATAATAAATCATATGAAAATCAATCCCTTAACATAAAGATTATTATACACATACATGTTACATGAATCACAAATACATGAAAGAAGTAATAGATAGAAGTAACTACAAGATGGTAATCTTCTTGTCTTCAATGAAGCTCCAAATCTACTCCTTCCAAGCTATGAAGCTCACATGCAACCATGTAGTGTAAGTTTAAGTTATCTAAGCTATTCTAAGTATTTGTAAGCTAGGTAGGGTTTATTCTAGGTTATTATGTGTAATCTTTGGATGTTAGGGTTAGTGTTTAGGTTTAGGGAAGATGAATATATATAGTAGGGAAGATTTAGGCAAGTTTGGACGTGCAATCTCCAAGGTCGGTCAAGTGGGCGGGTTCAAACCGTCAAGCTCGCGGGTTTGTGCCCGCCGTCGAAAGTTGCCGTGCAAAAATGGACGTTTGAGGCGAGCTTGGACCTTCTGGACTGCGGGAATGTTCCCGCGGCATGAAATTGCCAAGATTTGGCGAGTTTGGATCGTATTTGGGCGGCCAAGAACCCGCTGGAATCAAGCTTGAAGCTTGCATTTCCATGGAAGTTGGTGGACTTAGATGGGAGGCCAAACTAGTGCATGAGAGGCCCAAAATGGACCCATTGTGACCGGGAGGAAGTGGGCTTCTGATCTAGGCTAAAATCGACCGAAAAAACCATCGAAATCTGGCCGAAAATCGTCAGAGAAGTGGTCGGGTCACGACCGGGTCAAACCGGGTCAGGTCGGACTAGTCGTGGGTCGTGTGACCCGGCTAGAGCTTGAAGAAGGGTGACGTCAGCGTGACGTCATGCTGACGCTGAGCACCCCTAAACGACGTCGTTCAGCTTGCTAACGTGGCGCTGATGTCTGCCTTGGTTGGCGAATTACATTCTGCACCCCTGATCTTCTCCTTAATTACAGAATCTTCATTCCTTTCCCGAATACTACACTTCAGCCCCTGATTTCTCCACAATTACACAATTGCCCTTGAACTTCCCTAATTCCCTGAAACACTTATTTACACCCTATTAAATACATAAAAAAAGCTCGGAAACGAATACAAAAGATAGGAAAAGGGAGCGCTAAATGTGAACATTTGGAGCGCGATCAGCAGGGTATCCGGACATCTTTTCCGCTGCTACTTTGCATCCCGGCTTTCTTCTCTACACTAGTGGAAAATTCTTTTTTGGTCCCTGCCATTTTTGGCGGTTAACATCTCTTTTTTTTGCAACTATACTGTTTTACTTGCTTAAAATGCACACTGGTAAAATCTGATACCTGCATGCTCATTAATAACCCAAATAAAACTTACTTAAGATGTTGCCAGTACTTAGTGTCTTCATATTTGTTCATCTAGCCATAGAGAAACCCAAACTTGAACTATCTTTGGAGACAGTTTTGGACGGTAGTCCTCTTGTAGGATTCAATAGGAATTTTGCAAGAAATTGTGATCAAGTAATTTTGACCAAGTATGGAGTGATCTTGGTTAGAGCATGTCGATCCCAGTAGGAGACCAAGGTTGCTTAGATACTCTAATTAGGACATTGCAAGTCCAGATACTTGATAATCCCTACAATAGGAATCCTGACGTTGAACCAACCCTGATTGGCAACCCAGCTCACTTCTATCATGAAATTTTTTTCACATGTATGCATGGCGGGGTAAGGTATCAGGTATCCTAATAAGGTACCTTGGTCCTTTAGTAATTTGTCCTGGTAGGCAACTAGGGCAATTTTAGCACTAGGTCTTCATGTGTAGATATGGTGAAGTAAGGTATCAGGTATCCTGATCCCTTGGCGATCTGTCCTGGTAGGCAACTAATGCCACTTTAGCACCAGGTCTTCATGTGTAGATATGGCGAAGTAAGGTATCAGGTATCCTGATCCTTTGGCAATCTGTCATGGTAAGCAACTAAGGCCATTTTAGCAACAGGTTTCCTAGAGAGGGGTATTCCCCATCTGAGGCTTCAGGAGGTCCATATAGGCCATCCTGGTCTTGAGGATGAAGTGGCCAACTAGGGCCACGAATCCAGATCCTTAGTCTGGTAGGCGACTACGCCACCTAGGCATTTATGCACCAGATCCTTCCTGGAGGAGGGTATACCCCAACCAAGGCAAAAGTAATGCCATGTGGCCTTTCCTGGTCTTGAGGCGATCAGTAATGGCGAAATTTGCAAGGTGAACTTAGGAGAATCATGTAGGAGAACAAAACTGACTTTTATTGAATTTCCCAAGAAGCGATTGATGTGTAAAATCGTGTTATAAAAACCTAACTCGCAAGTGCACGAATCGTGAGATAAGTACAGCGACAAGTAGGGATCGTTCCCACGAGGAAAAGTGATTTATTAGTTAAAACTAATTCTAATTAAAGCTAAGCAATTAACAGTAACCAAGAGATTTGAGATTGATTGATTGATTGAGTGAATATTGATTAACTAAATTAAACTAAGAAAGCAATTTAACAAGAATATGTGAATGTGATAAAGAGGTGAGAGGACTAGGTTATCAATGCTCCCCAACTATGTTTACTCAATGCTTCGAATTGACTTTGATAAAAGATGTAACTCAAGTTAAGGATTCGTTCTTATCTTATTTATGATTGTTACCGTATGATCCTGGGATGAATCAAGTGTTCTCAATTATAATTTACCCATAGATTAATGGCGCAAACTACAACCGAGAACCCATTAAGTGCAAGAACTAATGAACCAAAACCTACTTGCATAGATCAATGCTAATATCAGTTTTACCCATTCAATTGAATATTAATTAAGGTTACGTGTAGATCAACACTCCAAACTTAATTGTTAAATTATCAAAACCCTAAATTCATGCCAACGTATGATCATGCATCAACACAAACAAAGAATTGAGACGTAGAATGAATTGAATGAATCAAAACTTAAATTAAGAAAATATAGTCAATTCTAACAAAGAGTATTCATAGAGGTTCACATTGATTCCCTAGTATGGATTAGTTACACATCATGAAAATAACAAGACAAGAGATAGAGGAGATAAAACCCATTGAGGCCTTCAACGACTTCTTCCCATCTTCCATGGTGAGTCTTCTTCGTCTTGCAAACCCTTGATGTGTAAAGATGGATAATGGTGATGGGGGATGGCCCCCTTGGTGGCTTGGGACCTCCCTTGGGTGGTTCTCCAGCTGGTCTCTCTAAATTAAGTTTCAAAGGGGTTTAAATAGGCGTAGATGCAAGGCCATGACCTAAAACAACAAGGAAATCTATTCCCTTTGAGAATACAAGCCTATTTGGAATTCTATTTCTTTCCTAATCCATCCAAATTGATTACTTATTGAAGGAAGATAAGGATTAGATGTCTACTTGCTTCCCAAGACTCTCACACATGTCCAAGAAGGTAATATTTCCCGTTACGACAACTTGCGAAACAAATCCCGAAAGTATTCACGGATTTTATGACTGACTGATCCGACCTTTGGGCACTAAAACGGACATAAATTCTTCTAGAAAATTCGGATCGACAATCCATAAATTGGGTTGGAAACTAGACTTCCGGGGCTTCAAATCCATAGGTGGCAGGACACATAGTTCAATCGGATCTGAGAGATATAGGCCCCGCAATATTGATGATCTGCACTGAGACGGGCTACCGCTGCGCTACCGCTGCGAGAGCCAGAGCGGTTCCGCAGCGGTATATGTAAGGATTCCCGTTAATTTTAATTGGCTTATTTTGTGATCAAACCATAAGTGGGGATTCTTTGTAAGGGTAGTTTAGATATGGTTGTTATTGCATTAGGCCCTTTGAAGACCTCATTATTGACAAGCACCAAAGGTAATGCTCTAAGTGCTTACTTGTCTTGAAGAGATAGTTGCACACACTCACAACTCATGCATATGTTTAATCTTTGTATGTTGTGTTTCTTTTTGTTGTGCATCAATGCCTATTTACATCTCTTCTTGCTTGTTATTTGATTGCATCTTGTGTTTATAACATCATAGCATTTAGGCTTTTAGGATGCATCTTAGTTTGCCTTTGTTCCCCTTGCATGATTGCTTGTGGGGTTCAAAGTTGTGGCTGTGCGCTGGTCCACCAGCGCCAGTCGTCCAGCACCGCTCACCGGCGTAAAATGCCCAGTGGCGCACCGCTGGACGTGCGTTGGTCCATACCAGCGCAAGGCCACCAGCGCTGATCGCCCAGTATGGCTCCGCTGGTGTATCACTAGTGTGAGCGCATGACGACCAGCACCAAAGCAAAAATGTGCTTGTGCGCTGGTCCTGCGCCTGTCGTCCAGCGCAGGTCCACCTAGCGCACAGAGCAATTTTCTGGCGCGTTTTCAAAACGACCTCACTTCACTTATGGCCTCTATATATATGCTAACTTGATTTTAGGTCATCAACAAGAGTTCTTATTCATGCTTCATACTTAGGACATTTTTCAAGAGAAGAAAAATACACAAAGAACTCATTTTTAATCACTCAAACACATTTCCATGATCATCAATCATCATCTAGCATCATCTTAGATCATCTAGATGTCATCTAGCATGGATTCTTCATCATACTTTGCTTGGTAAGCTTTTCACTAATATCTTACATATTTTGTGTTTCTCTTATCTAGCAATCTCAATTTAATTACTTGTATGTGATTTTATATTTGTTGAATACAAGATTGAGATTAGTATGATGTATGTTTGAGAAGTTGTATTGTGCTAGCATATTAGGTTTTGTGCTTAATATTGATTAGCTTAACTAATTGACATGTCATTTAGTTTTGATATCTAGGATTGTTCTTAATTGCATATTAATCATCTTAGATAAGCATATAGGGTTTCCCTTGCTCTATGTTGCATTTTGGATATTCACATATATTCACTTAGGGTTGTATTCTCTTCTAGATAAGGTAAGTCTTGTGTGTAGCAATCGGGATTAGGTTGCTTAGATCACAAGCAAATTGGACTAGGTTCACTCATACCGGGATTAGGTAGGTGTGTGATTACTTCCGGGATTAGGTTGTAATCGTTTGCACATTTAGTGGATTCGAGGTTCGAGTGTGGCTTACTTACATAGCCCGTGGTTTTTCCTGTGAGGGTTTCCACGTAAAAATCAAGTTTTGATTTAATTTCCGCATCATATTACACTTGCTTGTTTATATTATCTTGAGGGTAAATTCGTAATTTTGACTAACACGAAAAATTGGGTAAAAAGTGTAAAATCTATTCACCCCCCTCTAGATAGTTTTATACACACCGTGCTATATTTAGTTTCAATTGGTATCAGAGCGGGTTCCTAGACATACATAGGTGATCCTTGCTTATTTTGGTGTGTTTTGCATTTTGTGTGATTTTGATCATTCATACACTTGCATTCATTTCATTCATTCATAAACACTATGAGTGGAAACGGTTGAAATGGTGGTGGCCACGAAGGAGCTTCTAGAACAAGGCCTCCACTTCTTACCGGTTTGAACTATTCCCAATGGAAAAGGAAGATGGAATCCTACATATGCCAAATTCATGACCGTGCATGGATGGCGGTGGAAGACGGATATGATCTCCCTATGATGACTCCCGCGGGTGGAGGACAAGATGTTTTGAAGCCTAATGCGCAATGGAACGCGCAAGAGTTTGAGGCTTCAAAGTGGAATAGGAAGGCGATGCATGCCATTATGTGTGCAATGGATGAGAATCAGTACAAGCTTATTCAGAATACTCAGATTGCAAAAGTGGCATGGGACATCCTTCAAGTCACATGAGGGAACCGAGGTGGTGAAGGAGTCCAAGCTTCAAGTCCTCCAAACTCAATTTGAGTTACTTAGGATGGGAGAGGATGGATGCTTCAATGACTTCGAAATCAAATTGATGGACATAGTAAATCAAAGCCATCAACTCGGAGACCCGTATTCGGATAGGAGAGTCAAGCAAAAAATTATGAGATCTCTCCCCGATAGGTTTGAATCAAAGGTGACGGCCATAGAAGAAAATAGTGGCTACATGGATATGAAGCCAAGTGAGGTAATTGGGCGTCTCCTTGCATATGAGTCTAGGAAGGCTCCTAGCACCACTACTCCTCCTAAGAAGTCTAAAGGAATAGCTTTGAAAGCATCTAAGGATGCAAAGGAGGCAAAGCATGAATCGGATGAAGACCTTGCCTTATTTGTGAAAAGGTTTAACAAGGTTATGGGGTTCAAGAAGAAGAAGGGATTTGGGTCAAGAGGATAAGATTTGAAGAAAAAGAGTTCCTTTAAGAAGTTTGAGCCTAGACAAGAGAGGACCGAAAGGAAAGGGGTCCGATGCTTTGAGTGTGGTGGGATTGGTCATTTTGCCCCCGAATGTGCTAATCACAATAAAAGGAAGAAGGGCAAAGTGATGGCCGCCACTTGGAGTGGGAGTAGTGATGACTCCAATGAGGAAGATGAGTCTTCAAGTGAAGAAGAGCTCATGGCTAACTTCCTAGCTTTTGCCTCATCTCACAAGAGCAAAAGTGCTAGTGAAAAGGAGGATTTGAGTCAAAAGGAAATTGACTCTAGTGAAGAAGAAAGTGACTCCTTTTCTAGTTCCAAAAAGAAATTTGTGGAGCAAAAGGTGCTTGCTAAATACCATGCCGAGTTCAATGATTTAGCAATTAAAAGCACAAGAAAGATTGAGAGGTTGAGAGAAGAGAACCTTGAACTTTCGGCTCACAATGACCACTTAAGTGAACAAGTGGAAAGATTGAAGAGGAGAGAGGATAAGTTAATTGAGGAGTTAGACTTATCCAAGAGAAGTGAAGAAGGCTTGAAGGGGGAACTTGTTGAAGTTAAAGGGTCTTTGGATAGGATAGATTCTAGCACCAAGAAGCTTGATCATTTACTTGGTGTTGGAAAGAGTCCAAGTGACAAGAGAGGTCTTGGGTATGAAGATGGCAAGAAAATCTCAACCTCTAACAAGACCGTGTTTGTCAAGAGCTTGAAGAATGAAGAAACTTCATTTGTGCAACCTCCTAGGAAGAAGTTAGAAGTAGGACAATGTTCTAATGCACAAGTGAAAATGGGGCCAAGAAGGAAATCTCAAGCTCAACCCCCTAGGGTCCCTCAAGCCAACACTCCTCCCAAATTGGCTCACAAAGGAAAGAGACCAATCATGCAACCTCAAGCTTGGAAGCAACCTAGACCGGTTCAACAACGAAGATGGATTGAACCCACTTATCCACAAAGACATGGACGAGCTCCCATGCGTGCACAAAAACGAGGTATGATTCCTTTTTTCATCCCTATTTGTCACTTTTGTGGTTGTGATGGTCATATTAGACCAAATTGCTTTCAATATATTAAAATGTGTAGAAAACAAAGCATGATTGAAAAGAGAAAGAATAGAGCCAAGATGCATGTTTCTAGGAATGAAAATATTGATTTGCATGATCCTAGAAATAGTAGAGCACATGTACCAAAGACCACTAAGAAAGCTAAAATTGTTGCTAAGTGGATTAGAAAGAATGAAAATGTTTGCCATGTTGCACAAATAGCCTTGAAGGCAAATTCTTCTAATTTTTGGTATTTGGATAGTGGGTGCTCTAGGCACATGACGGGAAACAAGAGTTTCTTCGAGACTCTTGTTATGGAGGAAGGTGGAAATGTCACTTTTGGTGATGGATCCAAAAGAAATGTTGTAGGGAAAGGAACCATTTCTGTTCCCGGATTACCCTCTTTATCCAATGCTTTATTTGTTGATGGCTTGAAAGCCAATTTGATAAGCATTTCACATCTTAGTGATGAAGGATATTCCGTCTTGTTTTCTAAAGATTATTGCTCTATCCTTAAACCCGATGGACAAACCTTGTTGAAGGGCATGAGATCTAGCGACAATTGTTATTGTCTTGAAGCTAGTATTGTATCTAATCATGTGTCCATGGATGAGCAAATTGAGTTGTGGCATGAAAGACTTGGCCACATGAACTTTAGGGATCTACGGACCCTTGGAAAGTTCAATTGTGTGCGTGGCCTCCCTAAGCTTGGGAAGAAAGCCAATGGTATTTGTGGACCTTGCCAACAAGGAAAGCAAACTAAAAGCATGCACAAAAAGGGTAAGTATCTCACCACCAAGGAGCCTCTTGAGCTTCTCCACATGGACCTCATGGGTCCCATGCAAACCGAAAGTTTGGGTGGAAAGAGATACATTTTTGTTTGTGTTGATGATTTCTTTAGGTTCACATGGACATATTTTCTTAGAGAAAAATCCGAAACTTTTGATAAGTTTAAAATGCTTTGTAATAAAATACAAAATGAAATGAACTCAAATATTAAAAGCATAAAACGGATTAGAAGTGACCATGGGAGAGAGTTTGAGAATGCCTCTTTTGAAAGCTATTGTAATGGCTTAGGCATCTCCCATGAGTTTTCGGCTCCTAGGACACCTCAACAAAATGGAGTTGTTGAGAGGAAAAATAGGGTCCTTCAAGAGATGGCCCGTGTGATGTTGCTTAGCAACAATGTCGCTAGGAACCTATGGGCCGAAGCCATCAATACGGCTTGCTATATAGGAAATAGAGTATTCCTAAGGCCCGGTTCTAGAAACACCTCCTATGAGTTATGGAAAGGCAAGAGGCCAAATGTTAGCTACTTCCACACTTTTGGAAGCAAATGCTACATTTTGAATGACCGTGATCAACTTGGCGAATTCGATGCTAAGAGTGATGAGGGTATTTTTATTGGCTATGCCTTAAATAATAGAGCCTATAGAGTTTTCAATTTAAAGACTCTAAGTGTTATGGAATCATCCAATGTCGTATTTGATGATACTAGGCTCAAGTCAAATGATCATGAGGAGGGGGTTATTTTTAGTGATGGTTCTCCTTTGGAGGAGGTTGTGGTGTCACCTAATGTTGGGACATCTAATGTCAACAATAATGACACACAACCTATTGATAGAGTTCCTCTCTTGGACTCTAAAGAACCCGCTCCATGGGTTAGAAAACTCCATGATAAAGAAGATATCATTGGAGAGGTAAATGAGGGTGTTAGGACTAGACGTCAACTTGCTAATCTTATTAGCTATACATGCTACACCTCTCAAATTGAACCCAAAAAGATTGAAGAAGCCTTAAATGATGAATTTTGGGTTCTTGCCATGCAAGAAGAGCTAAACCAATTCGAAAGGAATGAGGTTTGGACTCTAGTTCCTAGGCCTAAGACCACTAATGTCATAGGCACTAAATGGATATTTAGGAACAAATCCGATGAGGATGGCAACATAGTGCGGAACAAGGCTAGACTTGTAGCACAAGGGTACTCTCAAATTGAGGGTATCGACTTTGAGGAGACTTTTGCTCCCGTTGCCCGCTTAGAGTCTATTAGGCTTCTCTTGTCCATCTCTTGTGTGCACAAGTTCAAATTGCACCAAATGGACGTCAAGAGTGCCTTCCTCAATGGCTTCTTGCAAGAGGAAGTGTTTGTTGAACAACCTAAGGGGTTTGTGGATGCACACCACCCCAATCATGTTTATCGCCTCAAAAAGGCACTTTATGGGTTGAAACAAGCACCGAGGGCTTGGTATGAGCGCCTCACTCAATTTCTTGTTGACAACAACTACACAAGAGGTAGTGTTGACAAGACACTATTCATCAAGAGAGACAATGATGAGCTTTTCATAGCTCAAATATATGTTGATGATATAGTTTTTGGCTCCACCAACAACACCAAAGTCCAACAATTTGTTGATGTCATGTCTCATGAATTTGAGATGAGTCTTGTTGGTGAGCTTAGTTACTTCCTAGGTTTGCAAATTAGGCAACTAGATGATGGGATTTTCATATCCCAAGCCAAATATGCCAAAAACCTAGTGAAGAAGTTTGGTCTTGAAAAAGCCAAACATTGTGATACTCCTATGAGCACCACTTTGAAGCTAAGCAAGGATGCTAGCGGTAAAAGTGTGGACCAAACCTTATATCGTGGCATGATAGGGAGCTTGCTCTATTTGACCGCAAGTAGGCCCGATATATCATTTAGTGTAGGAGTTTGTGCTAGGTACCAATCCGATCGCAAGGAGTCCCATCTCTCTTCGGTTAAGAGAGTCATTCGATTTGTGAATGGGACTTCTAATTATGGGATTTGGTACTCATTTGACACTAATCCTAGTCTTGTAGGATATAGTGATGCGGATTGGGCAGGAAATTGTGATGATAGGAAGAGCACATCAGGCGGTTGCTTCTTTCTAGACAACAACTTGGTGTCTTGGTTTTGCAAGAAGCAAAACTCAATTTCCTTGTCCATGGCCGAAGCCGAGTACATAGCCGCGGGGAGTGGATGCACTCAACTTATTTGGATGAAACAAATGCTAGTAGACTACGGATTCAACCAAGGTACTCTCACTCTCTTTTGTGATAACATGAGTGCTATTAATATTTCTAAGAATTCGGTTCAACATTCTAGAACTAAGCATATTGACATCCGCCATCACTTCATTAGAGAGCTTGTTGAAAATAAATGCATAGTACTTGAACATGTAGGTACTAATGATCAACTTGCGGACCTATTTACTAAACCCTTAGATGCTACTCGATTTAAAACTCTTAGTAGATCTATTGGGATATGTCTTGTGGAGTGATGTGTTCTATGATTGACCCCATATGGGGAACTCAAGTAAAGAGAGCTATTTTGCATTCTTGTTACTTGCAAAAAAATTTGAAATAACTTATGCCTCTTCTTTTAATTGCTTGAGTAAGCTTGGTTGTACATATGTATATATGTTTTCTATTCTATAAGTGTGAACCTTGCTTGTTTACAATCCATGTCATATTTATGTTCAAACATGCATTTTTGGACTAGGAGATTTACATAGGAAGTATGATGTGAATGACCTATAGTTATCTCCATGACGTGATGTTTCTTAAATGACATGCTAATGCTAAATGAAAAAGCATGAAATTCATAAAACATGCTCACATGAAAAGCATGAATTGATGATTGCATATTCTTAAAAACGCAAAACTTGTGTGAAAGCTTATGAGACTCAAAATGAATAAAGGATCTTGTATCCGTTCAAAGGAATTTACATTCCAAATGTCTCTCTTTCTTTATTAGTTGAACATGGTTACTATCATACAGATATCTTATCTGGAAAAATCAAATAGGGTGCAAAGTCGCTCATGCCATGTTTCGCTTATAAAGTTGGATACAGTTACTCTTAATTGAAATCAATAATCTCTATATCCTTGCTTTTCCCATGACATTGGTGAAATTGGTTTGAATTCAAATTAGAAACCTTTGTCATTTGCTTTGCCAAATACCATTGTATTTTGGACTTAAATGCTATATGTCTTGTATGCAAAGCATGTTGGATTCACACATTTTCTCAAATAAATCTCCTTGTTTCTCTCAAATTAATTGAAGTGCAGAAAGTAACTTATATGTATATGCAAATCTTGCATGCTTCTATCTCTCGTTGCTATGAGTGACCCGGTTGGGGACTACTCCTTTGCCTATATCATGACAAAAAGGGGGAGTAGGATATGGTAAGGGGAGTTGCAAAATATAGAAGCTATTGTGCATTTTGGGGAGAACATACATTGAGGGGGAGTAACCCTTTGAGGGGGAGCATTGCATTTATCATACATTGCATACATTTGGTAATGTTGTGCCTAAATTCTAAAAATGCAAATGCTTGGTGTTGTTCTCACATGATTAATCTCACACTTTTCTTGTATTGGAAATGTTAGAAACTCTTTTCAGGGATCGATTATTCTACAAGAGGATTGAAGACTTCAAGTTGCATTCTCTTATCTCTTTGTAATGTAGAATATCATTGTGAAAAGTCCTGGAGGCGTGTTTAATATAAAGCTAGAGGGGGGGTGAATAGATTTTATCTAATTTTTACCCAATTTTCGCGTGCATGTTAATTATACAAAAATACCCCTAGCAAGTCAAATATACATACAAGTGTAATAAGATGCGGAAATAATAAATGACACTTGATTTTTACGTGGAAACCCTCACGGGAAAAACCACGGGCTGGTAAGTGTGCCACACTCGAACCTCGAATCCACTAATTGTGATAACGTATACAACCTAATCCAGGTTTGACGGCCTAATCCCGGCCAATATCCCGTTACCACTACCCGCAGGCCTGTAAAAGTGGACCTAGTCCAATTTGCTCATGTGACCACCTAATCCCGGTGTCCGACCTAATCCCGGTCTATCACACAAGACTTACTTCTCCGAAGAGATCAAACACCCTATGTGAATATGCAATGAATATTCAAAGAGCAAATAAAGCTAGGGAACCTTAGATGCTTATCTAGGATTATATGATGACAATAAAATCAATCCTAGATATCAAAATAGCTATATGACATGGCATACAACTTTAGCTAAGTAAAGGATAACCAATCCTAGATACAAAGCTATCACAAATAACCCACAAACATTCAAAAGATTAACTAGTTGATTAAAAAACAATCTATCAACCTAGTTATCAATAAATCACACAAGAATGTTTATGGCATAGCTTTTAGGAAATAATGACCTAATCAATTAAGCTATCAAAAAATAATCTCAATCATATAATGAGATTAATTAGCTAGATATAAAATATGCATGAAAACCTAGCTAACATAAATAACCCAATCAACACATAATCTCAATTAAGTATGTAGAAATTACTCAAAGAACATACAAGTGATAAAAGAGATAAATTGATAAGTAAAAACACTAATTATGTAAGATAAAAGTGTTCAACAAATCATACCATGTGTGTTGAAGAAGACCCATGCATTAGCACATGCTAGATGAACTTAGATGATGCCTAGATGATGATTTGTGCATGTGGGAATGGGTTTAGAGAGATAAAGATGTAATCTTTAAGCTTTTTCTCTCAAGTGTCTCTTTCTCTCTCAAGAATATGGAGCCTCTCTCTCTAGGGTTTGATTTTGTGGCTCAGCCCTTAAAATGATGAGAAAGATATGTATTTATAATGCCCAAGTGAAACTATGTCGTTTTGGAAGAAGTGGAAAAATTATGGGCATTTTCGCGGTACTCTCGTCAGTGCAGCGACTCAAGATTCGAGCGCTTCGAAACATGACCAAACGACATCGAAACCTTTCATATGATATATCGTTGGAAAGGTATAGATGTCTACTTTCTACTCGTTTTTACAGAATGACATTTTGATTTCTGTAGAAAAAGTTATGGTCAATTGAGTGACCAAAGGTCAGAAACGGACAACAACAGAGTTGTCCTGTTTTGGTTGTAACTTTGGAGATTTTAAAACCAATCCAAACGGTCATGAAATATTACGAATAATATACCTTTGGAAAGGTATGGATGTCTAGTTTGTACAGAAATTTTCAAAACTCATTTTGAAGCTTTGTGTAAAAAGTTATGGTCACAAGACCATGCAAAGGTCAGTTTTGAAAACACTTAAAACATTGAAATCCAATCTTTTGAAACTAGACACTTTACTCCAATCAACCAAACCAAAACTACCACTTATCCAAGAGAAGAATGAGACCTTCTCAAGTGGTCAACCATCGCGCTAAGACATGCACACCATCGTGCAAGCGCGGACGTTTCCGATCACACAAACGGAAACGAATTACACCACACTTAAGACTAATCATGAAGTGCAAGTGTGGGTATTTAATGCATCCTAATGCCTAACATGTCATGGCATTATCATTGAACAAGATGCACTCAATTCAAACATGCATGAATAAAATTCATGACTTTGCATCCTAATACCTAAACATGTCATGACATTTCAATAAACTAGATGCAATTAAATAAACATGCATGAAGAGATATTCAACAATTATGAATGCACACATATGAAAACACACAACATATAAGAATAACATTTATGCATGAGTTGTGTGTGTGTGCAACTAGATCTCTTCAAAGCACGTAAGCACTAGAAATTTACCTTTTGTGCTTATCAAGATGAGGTCTTGAAAGGGACTTGAGCTTGAATACCAATACCTAAGCTACCCTTACAATAAACCCCACATGTGGTTTGTCCACGAAACAAGCCAATCAATAAATGGGAAACCTTACACATTGTAATCCCGTAGTTTCTATTTTTTTTGTGAGGAATCAATGTGAGTGATGGTTTTGTCACGAAATAGCCAAAGGGGGAGATTGTAAGGATTCCCGTTGTTTTTAATTGGCTTATTTCATGATCAAACCATAAGTGGGGATTCTTTGTAGGGGTAGTTTAGATATGGTTGTTATTGCATTAGGCCCTTTGAAGACCTCATTATTAACAAGCACCAAAGGTAATACTCTAAGTGCTTACTTGTCTTGAAGAGATAGTTGCACACACTCACAACTCATGCATATGTTTAATCTTTGTATGTTGTGTTTCTTTTTGTTGTGCATCAATGCCTATTTACATCTCTTCTTGCTTGTTATTTGATTGCATCTTGTGTTTATAACATCATAGCATTTAGGCTTTTAGGATGCATCTTAGTTTGCCTTTGTTCCCCTTGCATGATTGCTTGTGGGGTTCAAAGTTGTGGCTGTGCGCTGGTCCACCAGCGCCGCTCACCGGCGTAAAACGCCCAGTGGCGCGCCGCTGGACGTGCGCTGGTCCACACCAGCGCAAGGCCACCAGCGCTGATCGCCCAGTATGGCTCCGCTGGTGTAGCGCTGGTGTGAGCGCATGACGACCAGCGCCAAAGCAAAAATGTGCTTGTGCGCTAGTCCTGCGCCTGTCGTCCAGCGCAGGTCCACCAGCGCACAGAGCAATTTTCTGGCGCGTTTTCAAAACGACCTCACTTCACTTATGGCCTCTATATATTTGCTAACTTGATTTTAGGTCATCAACAAGAGTTCTTATTCATGCTTCATACTTAGGATATTTTTCAAGAGAAGAAAAATACACAAAGAACTCATTTTTAATCACTCAAACACATTTCCATGATCATCAATCATCATCTAGCATCATCTTAGATCATCTAGATGTCATCTAGCATGGATTCTTCATCATACTTTGCTTGGTAAGCTTTTCACTAATATCTTACATATTTTGTGTTTCTCTTATCTAGCAATCTCAATTTAATTACTTGTATGTGATTTTATATTTGTTGAATACAAGATTGAGATTAGTATGATGTATGTTTGAGAAGTTGTATTGTGCTAGCATATTAGGTTTTGTGCTTAATATTGATTAGCTTAACTAATTGACATGTCATTTAGTTTTGATATCTAGGATTGTTCTTAATTGCATATTAATCATCTTAGATAAGCATATAGGGTTTCCCTTGCTCTATGTTGCATTTTGGATATTCACATATATTCACTTAGGGTTGTATTCTCTTCTAGAGAAGGTAAGTCTTGTGTGTAGCAATCGGGATTAGGTTGCTTAGATCACAAGCAAATTGGACTAGATTCACTCATACCGGGATTAGGTAGGTGTGTGATTACTTCCGGGATTAGGTTGTAATCGTTTGCACATTTAGTGGATTCGAGGTTCGAGTGTGGCTTACTTACATAGCCCGTGGTTTTTCCCGTGAGGGTTTCCACGTAAAAATCAAATGTTGATTTAATTTCTGCATCATATTACACTTGCTTGTTTATATTATCTTGAGGGTAAATTCGTAAATTTGACTAACACGAAAAATTGGGTAAAAAGCGTAAAATCTTTTCACCCCCCCTCTAGATAGTTTTATACACACCGTGCTATATTTAGTTTCAGTATACACTGTTTTTGCACCGCTTGCATGCCGCTATGTGGAAATTGACAGCGGTCTTTCATGATGGTTGATGGCCATTTGCATAAAAGTCCCTCAAATCTACCAAAATCACCTTTTTTCTCTGAAATACTTCAAACATATCATTTGGATCCAATAACCTGAAAAATGCTCAAACACACAAATTAAATCCCAAAAGGACTCGAGAAACAAGCAATTGATTGGAGGAATGGGGATCAAAAACATATATAATAAATGACCAATCAGCGATACAAAGCAAATTCGGGGTACATATTAAAAATATACCATGTAGTAAACGTACACACGGCGGAAGCGAAAATAGGTTTAGTATATTTCAAAAAAATTTCCTTTTTAAAGATGAACCTTAACCCTTGACTAATTAATGTATAACTAAAAGATATCGTACCTTTGTCGCGTGATCCGATTGATGTTGCGTCGATGGTAACCTGCAAGATCTTCCAATCCAATCACGAACGTAAATCACCTAGGAGCGTGGTCTCCCTTTCTTTGAATTGTGTACCTGATGATGGATAACAAAAACTTTTTCTTTTTCGTTAGTCACAATCACCTTTCAAGAGAAAACGAAGAACGTCCGGTCACTTTTGAATTGTCAATCTTTTGATTGAAACTCGTGCGAACCCAATTCGAAGTTGTGCACAAAACCTTTTGATCTGAAAGCTTACTAGTGCACTATCGAAA
The DNA here is from genome assembly GCA_030490815.1 of Acer saccharum. Taxonomy (NCBI): domain Eukaryota; kingdom Viridiplantae; phylum Streptophyta; class Magnoliopsida; order Sapindales; family Sapindaceae; genus Acer; species Acer saccharum. The sequence goes on from CM059869.1 coordinate 39,134,575, forward strand.
TAAAACGTTCTTTTCTCTCTATTTCCTCTTGGCCGAAAATCACATTATGTCTAAGAGTTGGATTTATTTTTCTAAGCAAAAGAAATAACTCTCAAGCTAGCCATTTAGGGTTGGCCGAATTCCTCTTCACATTATAATATGTCTAGTGCACCAATCCTTCTTGCCATATAATTAATATATTTATATATACGAATTCTCTGCACAATATCATATATTTATATATAGGACGAAAATCTTGCACAATATCATATCTATTTATATATAGTCAACGGATTATGCTTGCCATATAAATAATATATATATTATTAATATAGGCCAATTCATTTGTCATATATATTATATTTGACCGAATTCTCTTGCCATATATTATATAGGGTGGCCGAAATCTTCTACCAAATAGGATTTATGTCTTTTGACCTAAATCCTAACCCTAGGTAGATTTCATTAGAATTCCAAACCCTAATCCAACTCTTTAGTGTATTTGTGACTATATCAAGGACTTCCTAATTTGACTAGATAAATAAATTCCTTTTGTTTATCTACTTACCAAATAAAGTTGTTAACCGCCAAAAAAGGCAGGGATCAAAGAAGAATTTTCCACCGGCCATGAAGAATGAGGCGGGGTAGAAGGCAACAATGGGAGAGGTACCCGGGAACCCCGCCTACTTACAAGAAGGCTGGGATATGAACTTCTACCCACCCCGGCCAGGTCCAAAACCTTCAAAACCAAAGAAAGCACCAGGAAACCTCAAAGACAAGGCCCTAGAGACTCCACTGCTACGAAATCATAGCGCCTATCTACCCTCAGGTATCCCGGTAGCCCGATACCCCGGTATCCCGGTACCCCGATCCGGTCAAGCAAGAACGGGAAAAGGGAAGAAGTACTTGAGTATCCTGATCCACTAAGAAGCCAGTGGAAAGCACCTGATGAATAAATCACGTGTTAAATACATAAATCCTCCGACCCCGCTTAAAGCGAGAAGCGGGTATCCCGAACAGCAAAACAAGAAGGAAGATAAGCATCAAACACCATCGTTCAAGGTAGGATATTACGCTCACTCCCGCCACTCAAGAGTCCCATTTAAAGGTGGAGTCAACTCTTTCAGCTCAAAAGGAAGTCACTTGATTTTAGGGATCAATTCCCCGACGAATCCGTGGATCGCCAAGGAAAGACCCATAAATTGCTAAAACCCTAGACCGAAGTTCTAGGAGTGCTCAGCAAGAAACAGGCCTATATATTCATCGTATGATTAAAGAGAAGGGGGACCAAAACCCTACCTCACGTTTTCCACTTATCGACTGGCATGAAAAGCTCCTCGCCATCGCCCACCAAGTCACTTTCGTTTCTTTGTTATTATGATCATGTTTGTGCTATCAACTGATTGTAAATCTCATTATATGTCATACTAAATAAAACAAGTGGAATTTCATTCCATCATATACCAGAATCTTTGTCATCCTACTACTTACACGCACGATTCTTAGTAGACTTGCAGGAAGCAGCAGGGTATTGAGCTGCTTGGTACCCCGCCAGCCCAAATTTATCCCGATTCAGGCCCTCCATAAATCGTTAATTAAAAATTTCACCCCAGTGACAATTTTTGGTTAACAAAAGTCTTGGATACTTATTATACTACTAACAATAGTATAACACTACGAAACATATTTCCTAGTCAGAAAAAGATTTTGTCTTTTAATTAAATAATTAATCAATTAATTAATTAACTTCCATTTAATTAAATAATAAAATAAAAAAATATATTAAACTAATCCATTAGCCTTGCCGCCCATATACCATACATGGGCCATATATTATCTTCCCATTTTATTTAATCAATTAGACTTTAAATAAAAAGCTCACATGTAAACTAGACCCATTCTTACTAGAAGAAAAAAGCCCACATGCCTTTCATTAATATATTAATATAATTTAACAGCCCATTAAATAAATAATGTGCAAATTATATTCTTAATATATTAAATACAATTCTAGATGGACACATAATCAGTCCGGCAGAATATATCAAGTGATCCATGCAAGTCCGTGTGGATTGGGGATCTTGGCGGGCTATTTAAATTTAAGCTTCAATAGACATAACCTAATCATAATCAACAAATGATTCACTTAGGTTCAATCTATTAATTTTAGTTCATTCCACTGAAGAACTAAAATTGCACTCTTAAATAAAGATAGAATAAGTAAATATAGTGTATCCACGTGAAGAATATCAGTAATCGCCAAGAGCTCATAGACCGCCTATAGCTCTCCAAGTTACCATATTTACTCATATGACCACATTTTGAACTTGGATATTTTGACTTGTCCAGAAGCCATGTTTTAATAAACACTATCAAAAACTTAACGTTAAGATTTAATATCCAATATCTCAAAACATCCATATGATGATATTCTACTCTCATTTAATAAATAGAGCCACGATGTCCATATCTATAAATGAAGTCCTCTATCGATTAATAAATGAATACCACCAAACTATCGAGGATAGACAATGCTATATAATCGTACTCATTGATAGCTCAAATGATAACTGATCACGCTCCAAATGTTTACATTTAGTGCTCCCTAACTTGGCTTTTGTAACCGTTTTCCGAGCCCTTTTTGGTATTTAATATTGTAAATAAGTGTTTTTCAGGTGTTTCAGCTCATCAGGGGTATTTTGGGCCAAACTGGAGAAAAGTGGTGAAATTGGGGCAAAAGAGGGCAAATATGTAATTATGGAGAATCAGGGGTCAAAGTGTAATTCTGGAGGAATTATTGCATATTTGGTGATTAAGGAAGAATTCAGGGGTGCATTGCGTAATTCGCCAACCATGAGCAGAAGTCATGGCGGGTTCATGAGGCGGGCATATGCCAGCCTTCCCAAAGGTATGAAGTCGCCATAAAGCAAGGCGGGTTCGCGCGACGAGCTCGTGCGGCGGAAAAGAGGCCTCCGAGGGCAAGGCGGGTTCGACAGCGGGCAAGAGCTCGCCTTCCAGGCGGGAACAAGCCCGCCCACTTGACCGACCTTGGAGATTGCACGTCCAAACTTGCCCAAATCTTCCCTACAATATATATTCTTCCTTTCCCAACCTTAAACACTAACCCTAACATCCAAAATACCCTAGAATAAATACACCACATAGTTTACACATACTATTACACAAAATAGCTTAGAATTACATTAGTTTAGCTTAGATAACTTAGAGAAGCACTACATGGTTGCATGTGAGCTTCATAGCTTGGAAGGAGTAGATTTGGAGCTTCATTGAAAGACAAGAAGATTACCATCTTGTGGTTACTTCTTACTCTTACTTCTTTCATGTATTTGTGATTCATGTAACATGTATGTGTATAATAATCTTTATGTTAAGGGATTGATTTTCATATGATTTATTATTGTAATTGATTGATCTCTATATCTATTATATCCATATTTAGCTAGTAAATGTTGTATTGAGTTAAAGTGAATGGATGCATGTTGTTGATTGACAAATTAGTAACTTGTAATCTTGTTTAATAACATTTGATTAGTTATATTGGAGAAGTATTGGTTAGTAATTGCATGATCAACACTTATTAACTAATTCTTAGGTTCTAGGTGTAATTACTCTATTATTGTCATTCTAAGATCATAGTTGATAATAATTAGAGTGGTAGTTGTTAAATTACCTATGCCATAGAACTAATGAGCTTAATTGTGATCAATTAATAAAATCCCTTTTCATTTATCCATGCTCTTGCATAACCTTGCAATAATTAGTTAGTTTAGTTAGTTGTAGTTAAGTTAGTATAAATTAGTGGTAGTTGATTAATTGAGACATTAGTGTAATTTAATTGTAGTGACTTAGTGTTAATTTACTCACTTGCTTACTTAGTTGATAATTTAGTTAATTTAGATTAATTAGAATTGTATTGTGTTTACATCTCCATAGTTGTAGTTGTAGTATAGAGAATACGTATCCGTGACCATAGGATACGCATAGCTTAAATTAGCCATCCTAGCCATTAGCTTAGATAATTGCTTGCCACCCATGCTTTTATTTTCTTGCTTGTAATTAGTGTAAATAACTTGACTATAATAACAAAGACGTAGAACCTACTTAAGCGTACCATACTTCCTCCGTGGGAACAAAACCCTTACTTGTAACCACTATACGTGGCGAACGATTCGTATACTTGCAAAAGGGTATAAACTCGCACGCATATCGTTTACCGGTAGTTTATAGAACTATCGCGTACCACATTTGCGGCGATCAATAACACTTGCAACCATAAGTCCATCATTTATCTCATGATTAAGATAGACTCTCTGATTGTCCTTATAATGAAAAGACTTTTATCTACTGACGGTTCTAGATAAAGTATTTCATTGTGATCCTATTCAATGCACCTAGTGCACTAGATTCTTTTACTCAAAGCCACTTTAATGATTTTAGACTCATCATACCACATTTGATCCCACTTAAATGCTAGCAAAAGAATCTACAACTTTAACAAGATAAAGGTGCCCAACCTTTACCTTAAGTTGTGAACATTATTCAAGACTAACTAAAGAATTGTGTCTACCTCATACATATCTAGATGTACGAACAATTCTTCTTTTCTCATAGTCTTTTAACCTTATGATTATTTACTTTTGACAATTATAATAATTAAACTATAAATGCTATAAGATTTGTTAAACCAAAAATCACTTTATTAATATGAAAAGATTGTCAAAACCATATTACACTCTTGTTATTGAGCATAATCCTAACAATCTCTCACTTGCGCTATAGCAAGAGTGTCATATCTCTTATTCCCATGTTCTCACCCCTATACACAATTTCCCTTAAAAGATGTTACTTCCGTTCAATAGGTTTTCCTTTCTTATGACTTCTTGGTTCTCTCAAATTAGCCACTGCTCCACTACTGTCATAATAGATAGTGATCTGCTTATTCGCATCAGGAACCACTTCCAAGTCAATCAAGAATTGGTGGAGCCAAACAGTCTCTTTGGTAGCTTCGCATGCAGCAACATACTCAGCTTCCATGATGGAATTAGCAATACAAGATTGTTTGATACTCCTCTATATGGCTGCTCCTCCTCCAAGAGTAAACACATATCCTGATGTGGATTTTCTGGAGTTAGAATCCTACTAGAAATCAGAATCTGTATACTCTACGAGAATCAAATCCTCTCCAGAGTATACAAGCATATTATCTCTAGTTCTCTTCAAACACTTGAAAATATGCTTGACTTCCGTCCAGTGATCAGGACCAGGTTTCGATTGAAACCTGCTAACTATGCCAACGGCAAAACAAATATCTGGTCTAGTGCAGAGCATTAAATACATGAGACTTCCAACTGTCGATGCATATGGAACTCTACTCATGAATTGCTCTTCATGCTCATTCTTAGGAACTTGTTCCTTAGAAAGTTTGATTCAATGTCTGAAAGGTAACATACCTTTCTTGGAATCTCGCATGGAGAACCTAGACAAGATGTTATCTATGTATGAAGCTTGAGATAATGCAATCGTTCTATTCTTTCTATTCCTTATTACTTGGATACCAAGAATATAACTTGCTTCTCCTAAGTCCTTCATATCAAATTGTTTTGCTAACCATTCATTTACTAATGTCAATACAACTATATCGTTTCCAATAAGTAGTATATCATCAACGTAAAGAATCAGGAAAACCAACTTGTCGCCTTTAATCCTTTTATACACACAGGGTTCATCAAGGTTTTGAATAAATCCAAAAATTTTCACAGCTTGATCGAACCTTATGTTCTAGGATCTGGATGCTTGCTTTAATCCATATATGGATTTTTGCAACTTGCATACCCTTTCTGCTAGGCCCTTTTCAATGAATCCTTCTGGTTGTATCATATAGATGCTTTCATCGAGACTTCCGTTAAGGAAAGTTGTCTTGACGTCCATTTGCCAAATCTCAAGGTCTAAAGATGCTGCAATGGATAAGAGTATCCTTATGGATTTAAGCATGGGCACAGGAGAGAAGGTTTCCTCGTAATCAATACCTTCCTTCTATGTGTAACCTTTAGCTACTAATCTAGCTTTAAAGGTTTCCACCTTTCCATCCATACATCTTTTCCTCTTGTATACCCACTTGCACCCAATGGGTTTTATCCCTTTAGGCAAGTCTACAAGGGATCAGACTTAGTTATTGAACATAGATTCAATCTTACATTGCATTGCCATTTGCCAATGGCGACAATCAACATCCTCCATTGCTTCCTTATACGTGTAGGGATCATCGTCGTCCGGGAGATTCTCCACTAATTCTCCCAAAACGATGTATCTCTCGAGTTGTCTACTAACCCTCCCACTATGACAAGGAATGGTAGGTTGTCGATTTTGTGATGGTGCGGAACTTACAATTGGGCTAGGTTGTGTAACCTCTTGTGGAATTGTATCTCCTAACATCTCATTCAGGACAATTCTACTTTTAGGTACAAAATCATTCATATAGTCTTTTTCCAGAAATTTAGCATTTGTCGAAAACAAATACTTTAAGATCTGAAGGACTATAGAAATAATATCATTTAGATTATTTTGGATACCCTACAAATATGCATGTTTCAGAATAGGACTCCATCTATTTTGTCTTTCCTTTTAACACATGCACAGGACAACCAAATATCCTTAAGTGTTGTAAACTAGGCTTTCGCCCAGTCCACAACTCATGCGGTGTTTGAGGAACCGACTTAGATGGTACATCGTTTAGAATGTATATGGCAGTTTGTAAAGCATATCCCCAAAAAGAAATAGGAAGCGTTGAATAACTCAACATAAACCTAACCATGTCCAAAAGAGTTCTATTTCTCCTTTCTGCCACCCCATTTTGTTGAGGTGTACCTGGCCCAGAAAACTGAGAAATAATCCCATTATCAATAAGATATTGCTGAAACTCACCTGATAGATATTCTCCACCATGATCAGTTCTCAATATTTTTATGTCTTTCTTAAGCTGATTTTCTACTTCAGCTTTGAATGCTTTGAACATGTTAAAAGCATCCGACTTATGTCTCATGAGATACACATAGCCAAATCTCGAGTAATCATCCGTGAAAGTGATGAAGTACTCATATCCACCTCTAGCTTGAATGCTTATTGGACCACATACATCAGTGTGTATTAATCCTAAACATTCAGTGGCTCTTGTACCTTTGGTCGTAAACGACCTTTTGGTCATCTTACCTTCCAGACAAGATTCACAAGTTGGTAGATCATCAACCTTTAAGTCACTTAAAGGTCCATCACTAACCAATATTTTAATCCTATCAAGGTTAATATGACCTAGGCGCAAATGCCATAGGTAGGTTTCATCTTTTGATAATTTTACTCTTTTATGATTAGGTTGCATTAATTCTGTGTCTAACAAGTGAGAGATATTTCTATGCAAAAAGAATAAGCCGTTTTCCGATGTATCTTTGCAAACAAATTTGTTATTCTTACTAATAATAAAATCTTTATTAAAAGTAACCGAATATCCAAATTTATTCAAACAAGAAACTAAAATCAAATTCCTCTTGAATTGAGATACATAATAAACGTCTATCAAATCTAAATGCCTACTAGAATCTAGATTAACTCTAATATCTCCCACTGCACTGGCAGACACCAACTCTCCGTTGCCTAAACGCAAGTTGATTTCATTCTTATTTAGTCTTTTCCTTTCCTGGAGCCCTTGCAAGGAAGAACAAACATGATTAGTGGCTCTAGAGTCTATGATCCAAGAATCTGTAGAATTTACCAGAAAACATGTTTCAAGATAATTAACATTACCTTGTTCCTTCTTTTTCTGAGACTTTGGGCAATTACTTTTCCAATGTCTCTTTTCACCACAAAGGAAGCACTTCCCTTTTATATTGGTTACTTTCTTGATAGGCCCAAGTTGCTTTTTCTTCTGTTGTTTCTTGACCTTCTTACGGGTCTTAACAGTAGCAACTTTACCAACCAAATGAATCTCTTCTTACGGGTCTTAAAAGTAGCAACTTTACCAACCAAATGAATCTCTTGACTTGTGCCATTAGATTCTCAAGTATGAGCAAGTGGCTTAGGAGTAGACAGAATAAATTTATGTTTTTCAGCTTGCAGCAACAACCCAATTTTCCTTTTCCATGTGACATAATTATTACCAGTTAAAGTTTTATCTTTTTGGAAGTTGATTAGGGATAGGGTCATGATTTCTGAATAAAACAAAAATATATATAAGTAATTAATCATGATAGAGCACTTTCGAATATTTATCTTGAATTAAATAAATAACTCAATCGTAAAAATTCAACGGTGATCCAACACCCATAAATGTCACACCTCCTTTGGGAGTTCGTACAATTTACTAGTTGGACTAGGTCCCACCTAATGTTAGGATTATGCTCAATAGCAAGAGTGTAATGTTATAATTGACAATCTTTTTCATATTAATAAAGTAATTTCTGGTTTAACAAATCTTATAGCATTTATAGTTTAATATTATAATTGTCAAAGTAAATAATCATAAGGTCTAAAGACTATGTGAAAAGAAGAATTGTTCGTACATCTGGATATGTATGAGGTAGACATAATTCTTTACTTAGTCTTGAATAATGTTCACAACTTAAGTTAAAGGTTGGGCACCTTTATCTTGTTAAAGTTGTAGAATTCTTTTGCTAACATTTGAGTGGGATCAAATGAGATATGATGAGTCTAAAATCACCGGAGTGTCTTCGAGTAAAAGAATCTAGTGCATTGGGTGCATTGAACTGGATCACAATGAAATGCTTTACCTAGAACCGTCAATAGATAATAGTTTTTTTTTATTATCAGGACAATCGGAGAGTCTATCTCAATCCTGAGATAAATGATGGACTTATGGTTGCAAGTGATATCATTTGAGTTATCAATGAGTACGATTATATAGCATAGTCTATCCTCGATAGTTTGGTGATATTCATTTGTTAATCGATAGAGGACTTCATTTATAGATATGGACATCGTGGCTCCATTTATTAAATGAGAGTATAATATCATCATATGGATGTTTTGAGGTAATTGGATATTAAATCTCAACGTTGATTTTTCGATAGTGTCTATTGAAAACATGGCTTCTAGACAAGTCAAAATATCCAAGTTCAAAACGTGGTCATATGAGTAAATATGGTAACTTGGAGAGTTATAGGCAGTCTATGAACTCTTGGTGTTTGCTGATATTAATCACGAGGATACACTATCTCTAACATGATTGTCTAGGGTATGAATGAGGAACATCTTCTTATTCTATCTTTATTTAAGAGTTCAATTTTAGCTCTTTAGTGGAATGAGTTAAAATTAATGGATCGGACCTAAGTGAATCATTTGTTGATTGTGATTAGGTTATGTCTATTGAAGCTTAAATTTAGATAGCTCGCCAAGATCTCCAATCCACATGGACTTGCATGGATCACTTGATATATTCTATCGGACCAATTTATGGGTCCATCTAGAATTGCATTTAATATATTAAGAATATAATTTGCACATTATTTGTTTAATGGGCTGATCAATTATATTAATATATTAATGAAAGGCATGTGGGCTTGTTTCTTTTAGTAAGAATGGGTCTGGTTCACATGTGGGCTTTTTATTTAAAGTCCAATGGATTAAATAAAATAAGGAAATAATATTTGGCCCTTATATTGTATGTGGGGCGGCAAGGCTATGTATATAGTCAAAAATATTATTTTATTTTATTGTTTGATTAAATGAGAATTAATTAATTTATTAATTAATTATTTAATTAAGAAACAAAATCTTTTTCTGATTAGGAAATATGTTTCCTAGAGTTATACTATATGTATACTAAAAGTAAAAGACTTGTTTGGTAAGAAAATAAATAATTAAGTTTATTTATTTAATCAAATAAGAAGTCTTTTTATTATAGTCAATAAAAGAATAAAAATACTCATGAGTTGGATTAGGGTTAGAAGTCTAAAGTTGATGTGAATTAGGGTGCAACACAAATCCTTTTTTGTAGAGGAATTGCAGCAACCCTAATTGTATCATAGGTAGATTTCGGCAACCCTAAAGGAGAAAGGAAGCGAAATTCGGCCACCCTATATAATTCTTGCCATAGGGTTCGGCCACCTCCAAGGCTTGACTGAATCAATTTTTCTTCTTCTTCTAAACTCATAAACAAGTGTTTGATTTATTCTACCAAGACATAAAAGAGAGAAGAGATTATTCTTTTGATGGTACACTAATTGCTTGTTCATCAATAAGCTTGTGTGTACAACATCGAATTAGGTTCACGCGAGTTTCGATCATTAGATTGAGAACTCAAAAGTGACCGGAATAATCTTTGTATTCTTTTGATTGTTTTGTAACTAACAAAAGAAAAAGAAAGTTTGTTTGTCTATTCTCAGGTTTGCAATTCAAAGAAAAGGGAGACCACGCTCCTAGGTGATTCACATTCGTGCTAGGATTGAAGATCTTGCGGATTACCATCGACGTAAGTCAATCGAATCACGCGACAAAAGGTATTCTACTTTTGTTACTTGATATGTATAGTTAATTAATTAAAGGGTTAAGGTTCATAAAAAGGAAAAATTTTAAAACATACTAAATCTATTTTTAGTCTCGCTTCCGCTGCGTGTACTACGATTTTTCCCTACACCTAATTGTTAACATAACAACCAGCATTTTCAATTTTAGCCTTGTGATTTCATTGACAAGAACTCTTGGGAGGATATCAATAAAATCACATTGAGTGTGTAACCAAGATATCGACCCTCAATATTTTCTTTCATGAAAATCCCTCCTTTGGGAGTAGATCTCGTTTGAGTCAATTGTCTAGTCTATCCTTGTAAGGAAGTATCTTGCTAAATTCCATTCATGGACGCCCCTTGGGGTGGGGGGGTTACCAATAAAACATAAAGCTCAACTAACCTTGGAGGCCATAGGTGTTGCAAGACACCTTCTCCCACTCAATTATTTAAGGCATGTGATTAAATTCCATAGAATGATTTACCATGTTATCTAGATGCCAATTAGATACCTAAATCATTCAATGCATGTTCATACCAAAAGAAATATATGAGTGGCACTCCTATTATATATGACATGTTATCATACAATAACAAATATTGTAATATTTACTAAAAATAAATAGCCACAATTTTGGTCCATCCTAGAAAAGCAAGTAAATTACATTTGTTTGGAATACAAAAACTCCTTTCTTGGCGAACAAGTCTTTATGTGGCCATCGTCCACTTGAACACCCCTTGGCTGCCTCCCATGGGCGTGCGCACCCCACATCAACACAAAGGGCTACTGTGTGCAGCCCATAACATCCCATGCGTAGCCCATATCACAACTAGCGCAGCTGCATGCTTAATTGCACGCACGCTCGTTGCTATGGTGCGCATGATCCCAAGTTCGTTTCGGTTGCTTCCAAATCCTTCAAATCTTCAAATCTTCAATACTTGAATATATTACAGCATATTTTTAACAATAAAATTACTGCAGTATTTTTTTTTTTAATCATTGTAGTATTTTAATACAACCAAAAAAACTGCAGTATTTTTTAATACAATAAAGACTACACTATTTTATTACAATAAAAATAAAAGAGAACTTAGCAACTATCAAGAAGAAATTATGGCGATGATAGACCACCCTTCTTGTTACAATTCTGAAACAAAAAATACATTGAAATTCTAGGATCAAAATCGAGCAACAACAATTAATATAAAAATAATAACATATATAAATCTTTTCTTCCTCCTAGCATCTCGGATCATAGCCCCTCTTTGGTTAAGCTCGGGTGGCAAGGTAATAAGAAGAATTGCCCTTTTAAAATTTTCAATTTTCTAACGGAAAGGGAAGACTTTCTTCCTTTGGTTGAGAGTTGTTGGCAGGAGAATTTTCATGGAAATATGCAATTTCAGCTTTGCTCTAAGCTCCCAAAATTAAAGAAGGCTTTAAAATCCCTTAACAAGAATACGGTAGAGGATGTGACTATCAAATCGATTGAGGCCAAGGCTGCTCTTGTTGATTGTCAACGTCTTCTTGATCGGCAGCCTCTTGATGCAAGCCTTAGAATGCAAGAGAAGGAGCTAATGAGTTCTTATACAATGGCTCTTCAAGCGGAGGAGGATTTTTTTAGACAAAAATCTAGAGTTCAATGGCTCAAGGCTGGTGACCGTAACTCCTCCTATTTTTTCAAAGCCATCAATGATGACGCAATAGAAATAAGGTCCTCTCTATTACTGGTGAAGATGGTTCCTTGATTGAAGGACATACCCAGGTCAAATCCGAAGCTATTCGTCACTTCCAAAATATCCTTGGAAGCTCTATGCCTTCTAGACATGGTTCTTGTTCTTTGAGAAATGTTATTGATAAACACATCTCCAATGATCAAGCTGATTTCATGAGTAGAGAAGTTACAAATGATGAGATTCATGAGGTTTGCTTCTCTCTTCAACCTAATAAGGCACCTGGTCTCGATGGCTATAATGCTCATTTCTTTAAGAAGACGTGGCACATAGTTGGTGATGATGTTATTAACACAATTCAAGAGTTCTTTCACTCAGGTCTTCTTCTTAAAAAGCTCAATGCTACGATCGTTGCTTTGGTCCCTAAGGTCCCTAATCCCTCTAAGATGACAGACTTTAGACCAATCTCTTACTGCAACACTCTCTACAAGATCATTGCTAAGATCATAGCCAACAGAATCAAACCTTGTCTTCCGGACATTATTAGCCCCTCTCAATCAGCTTTTGTGGCAGGTAGGAGAATTGGGGACAACATCCTTCTTGTTCAAGAGATTATGAGGAATTATCACAAGGATGCTAGTCTGCCAAAGGTGGCTCTTAAGGTGGATTTGATGAAAGCATTTGATATGGTTGATTGGGGCTTCTTTCTTGACACTCTAGTTGCGTTTCCTTTCCTTTGAAAGTCATTCATTGGATTAAAGCTTGCCTTACTACTCCCAAGTTCTCTATCTCTATTAATGGTAAGCTTGCTGGTTTCTTCTCCGAAAAGAGGGGCCTTCGGTAAGAGGACCCTATGTCTCCGTATCTTTTTGTTATTGCTATGGAGGTACTCTCTAAGCTTCTGGCCAAACATATTATGGACACTCCTAACTTCAAATACCATTGGAGGTGTGACAAAATAAAGCTTTCCTACCTCTCCTTTACAGATGACCTGATTATGCTTTGCCATGGTTCCTATCATTCAGCTCTTGTTCTCAAATCAGCCTTTGATGAGTTCTTTTTGCTTTCGAGTCTTTGTGCTAATCATTTCAAGAGCAACATTTTCATTTCAGGAGTGCCCTATGCTATTAATCAGCAGCTCATAAACCTTTTTGGTTACCCGGTTGGCTCTCTTCCTTTTCATTATTTGGGAATTCCTATCATCTCTTCAAAGTTGAATTTTCATGATTGCTCTCCCCTTGTGGAAAAGGTTTTGAGTAGGCTTTCTTCTTGATTGAATCAGTGCCTTTCTTTTACTGGTCGTCTTCAACTTATTATTTCAGTCTTAACAAGTATTCAAGTCTTTTGGGCTAGTCACCTTTGTCTTCCAAAGAAAATATTAAAGAGCATTGAGCAGAAATTCTGAAGTTTTTTATGGAATGGGGTTGAGGTTAACAGCAAAGGCTCTAAAATTGCTTGGTCTGATATTTGTATTCCAAAGAAAGAGGGTGGCCTAAGAATCAAGGACCTCTCTTTGTGGAATAAGGCGCATATGATTAGACACATATGGATTCTGGTTTATGGCACTAATAATCTTTGGACATCTTGGATCAAAGCTTATCACCTCAAAGGTACTAATTTGTGGGAGGTGAAAGCTCATCATACCTATTGTTAGGATTATGCTCAATAGCAAGAGTGTAATATTGTAATTAACAATCTTTTTCATATTAATAAAGTGATTTCTGGTTTAACAAATCGTATAGCATTTATAGTTTAATATTATAATTGTCAAAGTAAATAATCATAAGGTCTAAAGACTATGAGAAAAGAAGAATTGTTCATACATCTGGATATGTATGTGGTAGACACAATTCTTTAGTTAGTCTTGAATATTGTTCACAACTTAAGTTAAAGGTTGGGCACCTTTATCTTGTTAAAGTTGTAGAATTCTTTTGCTAGCATTTGAGTGGGATCAAATGAGATATGATGAGTCTAAAATCATCGGAGTGTCTTCGAGCAAAAGAATCTAGTGCACTGGGTGCATTGAACTGGATCACAATGAAATACTTTATCTATAACCCTCAGTAGATAAAAGTCTTTTCATTATCAGGACAATCGGAGAGTCTATCTTAATCCTGAGATAAATGATGGACTTATGGTTGCAAGTGATATCATTTGAGTTATCAATGAGTACGATTATATCGCATAGTATATCCTCGATAGTTTGGTGATATTCATTTGTTAATCGATAGAGGACTTCATTTATAGATATGGACATCGTGGCTCCATTTGTTAAATGAGAGTATAATATCATCATATGGATGTTTTGAGGTAATTGGATATTAAATCTCAACGTTGAGTTTTCGATAGTGTCTATTGAAAACATGGCTTCTGCACAAGTCAAAATATCCAAGTTCAAAACGTGGTCATATGAGTAAATATGGTAACTTGGAGAGTTATAGGCGGTCTATGAACTCTTGGCGATTACTGATATTAATCACGAGGATACACTATCTCCAATATGATTGTCTAGGGTATAAATGAGGAACATCTTCCTTTTCTATCTTTATTTAAGAGTTCAGTTTTAGCTCTTTAGTGGAATGAGTTAAAATTAATGGATCGGACCTAAGTGAATCATTTGTTGATTGTGATTAGGTTATGTCTATTGAAGCTTAAATTTAGATGGCCCGCCAAGATCCCCAATCCACACGGACTTGCATGGATCACTTGATATATTTTACCGGACCAATTTATGGGTCCATTTAGAATTGCATTTAATATATTAAGAATATAATTTGCACATTATGTATGTAATGGGCTGCTCAATTATATTAATATATTAATGAAAGGCATGTGGGCTTGTTTCTTTTAGTAAGAATGGGTCTGGTTCACATGTGGGCTTTTTATTTAAAGTCCAATGGATTTAATGAAATGAGAAAATAATATTTGGCCCATTTATTTTAAGTGGGGCGGCAAGATGGTTTTTAACCTAATATATTATTTTGTTTCATTGTTTTAATTAAATAAGAATTAATTAATTTATTAATTAATTGTTTAATTAAGAAACAAATCTTTTCTGAATAGGAAATATGATTCCTAGAGTTATACTATTGGTAGTAGTATACTAAAATTAAAAGACTTGTTTAATAAGAAAATAAATAATTAATTTTATTTATTTAATCAAATAAGAAGTCTTTTTATTTAGTCAAATAAAAGAATAAAATATTTATGAATTGAATTAGGGTTTGAAGTCCATTCTTTTATGGAAATTAGGGTGCAACACAAACTCCTTTTAGGAGTGTGATTTGCGGCAACCCTAATAGAAAAAGAGAGCAAGATTTCGGCAACCCTAATAGAGGAAGAGAGAAAAAATTCGGTCACCTATATATTCACATGTATAGATTTCGGCCACAAAAAATGCTTGGTGCTTGAGAGACAATTTTTCTTCTTCTTCTTAATTCATAGAGAGCATTATTTTTATTCTACTAAAAACATAAAAGAGTGAATAAATTATTCTTTGATGGTACACTATTTGCTTGTTCATCAATAAGCTTGTGTGTACAACATCGATTTAGGTTCACACGAGTTTCGATCATTAGATTGAGAACTCAAAAGTGACTGGAATAATTTTAGTCTTCTTTTGATTGTTTTTGTGACTAACAAAGAAAAGAAAAGTTTGTTTGTCCATTCACAGGTTTGCAATTCAAAGAAAAGGGAGACCACGCTCCTAGGTGATCCACGTTCGTGCTAGGATTGAAGATCTTGCGGATTACCATCGACGTAAGTCAATCGGATCACGCGAAAAAAGGTATTCTTCTTTTGTTAGATAATATATATGTTTAATTGATTAAAGGGTTTAAGGTTCATAAAAAGGAAAAATTTTAAAAGTTACTAAATCTATTTTTAGTCTCGCTTCCGCTACGTGTACTACGGTATTTTTCCCTACACTATTCATGGAATTGGAGAAAGCTTCTTCATCTTGGGCCTTTTGTTCGTCCTTTAATTCAGCACATCAGTGGTAGTGGCTTGAAAACTTCCCTATGGTTTGATAATTGGCACCCAAATGGCCCTATTCGTTCAAAATGGAGCTCCCGTATTATTTATGATTATGGCCTCTCTATCAATGCTAAGGTTAATGCCATTGTTGTAGGTGATAATTGGAAATGGCATGTTGCTATGTCCATTGATCTTGCTGAAATAAGGAGTCGTATGCCTTCTTACAACCCAAACTCTAATTTGGATGAAAGTATTCGGTGGCTTCCTTCTTCAAATGGCATTTATTCAGCTGCTTCTACTATGGAGTCTCTTAGAACCCCTCATCCTCTTGTTTCTTGGTATGAAATAGTGTGGTTCCCTCAGAATATTCTGAGAATGGGTTTTGTCCTTTGGTTGGCTATTAAAGGTAGGCTTTCTACCTTGGATCGTGTTCAGCTCTAAGACCCTCAAGTTGTTGCTACATGTGTCCTTTGCAACTCTCAAGCCGAGACTCATGCTCACCTTTTCTTTGAGTGTTCGTATAGCAAAGCCATATGGACACAACTTTTGAATAAATGTGGTTGTCCTTGGATTGGTCTCACCTGGTATGATTTTATAGAATGGGTGTCCATTCATTGGAAGGGGAACTCTCCCTCCACGGTGAGTAAAAAGCTTTGTCTTGCGGTGGCTGTCTACTTTATTTGGAGAGAACGAAATTGTCGCATTTTTAAAAGCTCTCGAAAGCTTAATGCTGAGGTTGCCCAGTCCATTATTGACACTATTCGTTGCCGGCTCTCCTCTATCAACTTAAAGGATTGGCCTCTTCTAGCATTGAATTGGAACATCAACTCTAGATAATCCATTGTGTTGTAGGCCTGCTTGTTTGCTTTTGGCTTTTGTGTTTGGTTGTGCTTTGTTGTAGCCTTTGTTTAGGTCTTGTTTGAGCATTGTTGTGCTTGTTTATTGGGCCTTTCGGCTCTTATCTCTTTGCTTCATGGGGTATGCCCCTTGAATTTGTACTTTTTTTCCTTCTTTTCTATGATACTATTTATTTACCCAAAAAAATAACATATATAAATCCATACATTCCAATGTAATTATATATGTGAATACCTAGAGTGCCATTTATTTCTAAAACATGCATAATCACAATAAAAAGAAATAGAGTCACGTATGTATACATTATTTAATCAAAAGGTTCAACCAAGGCTTTGATACCAATTGTAGGGAAAATACACGCGGCGGAAGCGAAAATAGGTTTAGTATATTTCAAAAAAATTTCCTTTTTAAAGATGAATCTCAACCCTTGACTAATTAATGTATAACTAAACAATATCGTACCTTTGTCGCATGATCTGATTGATGTTGCGTCGATGGTAATCCGCAAGATCTTCCAATCCAATCACGAACGTAAATCACCTAAGAGCGTGGTCTCCTTTTCTTTGAATTGTGTACTTGAGGATGGATAACAAAAACTTTTTTTTTTTCGTTAGTCACAATCATCTTTCAAGAGAAAACGAAGAACGTCTGGTCACTTTTGAATTGTCAACCTTTTGATTGAAACTCGTGCGAACCCAATTCGAAGTTGTACACAAAACCTTTTGATCTGAAAGCTTACTAGTGCACTATTGAAATAAAACGTTTTTTTCTCTCTATTTCCTCTTGGCCGAAAATCACACACTGTCTAAGAGTTGGATTTATTTTTCTAAGCAAAAGAAATAACTCTCAAGCTAGCGATATAGGGTTGGCCGAATTCCTTTTCCCATTATAATATGTCTAGTTCACCAATCCTTCTTGCCATATAATTAATATATTTATATATACGATTTCTCTGCACAATATCATATATTTATATATAGGACGAAAATCTTGCACAATATCATATCTATTTATATACAGTCAACGGATTATGCTTGCCATATAAATAATATATATGTTATTAATATAGGCCAATTCATTTGTCATATATATTATATTTGACCGAATTCTCTTGCCATATATTATATAGGGTGGCCGAAATCTTCCTCCAAATAGGATTTATGTCTTTTGACCTAAAATCCTAACCCTAGGTAGATTTCATTAGAATTCCAAACCCTAATCCAACTCTTCAGTGTACTTGTGACTATATCAAAAACTTCCTAATTTGACTAAATAAATAAATTCCTTTTATTTATCTACTTACCAAATAAAGTATTTGATACTTATTATACTATTAACAATAGTATAACACTAAAAAACATATTTCTTAGTCAGAAAAAGAATTTGTCTTTTAATTAAATAATTAATCAATCAATTAATTAACTTCCATTTAATTAAATAATAAAATAAAATAATATATTAAGCTAATCCATTAGCCTTGCTGCCCATATACCATACATGGGCCATATATTATTTTCCCATTTTATTTAACCCATTAGACTTTAAATAAAAAGCCCACATGAGAACTAGACCCATTCTTACTAAAAGAAACAAGCCCACATGCCTTTCATTAATATATTAATATAATTTAACAGTCCATTAAATAAATAATGTGCAAATTATATTCTTAATATATTAAATACAATTCTAGATTGACACATAATCAGTCCGGTAGAATATATCAAGTGATCCATGCAAGTTCGTGTGGATTGGGAATCTTGGCGGGCTATCTAAATTTAAGCTTCAATAGACATAACCTAATCACAATCAACAAATGATTCACTTAGGTTCAATCTATTAATTTTAGTTCATTCCACTAAAGAACTAAAATTGCACTCTTAAATAAAGATAGAATAAGTAAATGTTTCTCATTCATACCCTAGACAATCTTATTGAAGATAGTGTATCCTCGTGAAGAATATCAGTAATCGCTAAGAGCTCATAGACCACCTATAGCTCTCTAAGTTACCATATTTACTCATATGACCACATTTTGAACTTGGATATTTTGACTTGTCCAGACGCCATGTTTCAATAGACACTATCGAAAATTTAACATTAAGATTTAATATCCAGTACGTCAAAACATCCATATGATGATATTCTATTCTCATTTAATAAATGGAGCCATGATGTCCATATCTATAAATGAAGTCCTCTATCGATTAACAAATGAATACCACCAAACTATCGAGGATAGACTATGCTATATAATCGTACTCATTGATAGCTCAAATGATAACACTTGCAACCATAAGTCCATCATTTATCTCAGGATTAAAATAGACTCTCCGATTGTCCTTATAATGAAAAGACTTTTATCTACTGACGGTTTTAGATAAAGTATTTCATTGTGATCCTATTCAATGCACAAAGTGCACTAGATTCTTTTACTCAAAGCCACTTTGATGATTTTAGACTCATTATACCACATTTGATCCCACTTAAATGCTAGCAAAAGAATCTACAACTTTAACAAGATAAAGGTGCCCAACCTTTACCTTAACTTGTGAACATTATTCAAGACTAACTAAAGAATTGTGTCAGCTTCATACATATCCAGATGTACGAACAATTCTTCTTTTCTCATAGTCTTTTGACCTTATGATTATTTACTTTTGACAATTATAATAATTAAACTATAAATGCTATAAGATTTGTTAAACCAGAAATCACTTTATTAATATGAAAAGATTGTCAAAACCATATTACACTCTTGCAATTAAGCATAATCCTAACATACCAACCGAGATAAATCTTTCTTCAAACTCTAAGGGTAGAACCTTTTGAGGTGATCGGTATTCCTGGTGTGGTCTACCGGGTAACCATCCATATCTTTCAGCTTGTAGGCCCCACTTCAAACCACCATCATTATTAGGTAGGGACCTTCTCAGTTGGGAGCTAGTACCCCGTCAGACCTCTTCCGAGTATTTTGGGTTACTTTCCTGAGGACCAAGTCCCCTTCTTTAAAGTTTCGAGTCTTCACCTTTCTGTTGTAACATCGGGCTATCTTGCTCTAATAGGCTGCTACCCGTTCTGCAGCCCTATCCTTTTTCTCCTCGTGGAGGTCTAGACTGGCTCTCAACTTTGTTTCATTGTCTTCTGATTCAAAGTGTTGGACCCTAAAAGATGTCAGTTTATACTCGATAGGCGAGACTGCTTCTGTCCCGAAAGCCAGTGAGTAGGGAGTTTCCCCATTAGCGACTCTCTTGGTGGTTCGATACACCCATAGCACATTTGGGAGTTCTTCAACCCATTTCCCTTTCTTCTGTTGAAGCTTCTTCTTTAGGAGCTTCTTGATGGTCTTGTTAATAGCTTCCACAACCCATTAGTTTAAGGGTGGGCTACCAAAGCAAAACGAAGGTTGATACCCCGTTCTTCACAGAAAAACCTGAAGTTGGCATTGTCAAACTGTTTACCCAGATCAGTTATTATGGCCATCAGGGTACCAAATCGGCAAACAATGTTTTCCTTGACAAAGCTCGTGGTGTTTGCTTCAGTTATCTGGGCAAGGGACTTCGCTTCCACCCACCGGCAAAGTAGTCAATGGCCACTACAGCATGCTTGGCTTGACCAAGAGCAGTAGGAACTGGCCCGATCAGGTCCAGCCCCCAGATAGCAAATGGGTAAGGCGTGCTGATTGAAACGAGTCTTTCCAGAGGCAGGTGATGAAGGTTTGCTGTCTTCTGACAAGGTTCACAGGATTGCACAAATTGCTTGGCATCCTGATGCAAAGTAGGCTAGAAGTAGCCTATTCTAAGAACTTGGTAAGCCAGGGTCTCACCTGATACATGGTTGTCGTAGTCCCCTGCATGTATCTTGTTTAGCGCCCATTGAGCATCATTCGGATGTAGACATCTTAGTATTGGAAGGGATTTTCCTTTGCGGTAGAGGTATCCTTCTACCAGGCAGTACCGGGTAGCGGTCCTTTTGAGCTTACTTGCTTGATCCGGATCTTCTGGAAGAGAGTGTCATTTTGGAGGTAAACAACTATAGGATCCATCCAGCAAGGAAGTGGGTCAACCGGGCTCACTTCTAATCCCGTAGCTATGCTGGGTCGGGGTAGAAGTTGGAGTGGTATCCCTCTGGGCAATGCTTATCCTCCAATTGCAACTATCTTAGCTAGGACATCTGCTTGATGATTATTCTCTCGAGGAATCTGTTCCATCTTTATACCCTTGAATCTTGTTGCTGCTTCTTGGACTTTTTTGAGGTATGCTACCATGTTGTCACCTTTCGCCTGGTACACACCGGATATTAGATTGAATACTAGCTGCGAATCACTCCAAACCAGGAGGAAATCTGCCCCCAATTCTTCAGCAACTTTCATCCCTGCTAACAAGGCTTCATACTCCGCCTCATTATTGGTGGCTCTTAACTCAAACCTGAAACAGTGGCTGCATTCGATCCCTTCAGGATCGGTAAGGATGATCCTGGCTCCACAGCTTGCTTTATTTGACGCTCTATCCATATATAGTATCCAGGCCTTGCAATCAATGGGCCATTCTAGGGATTCTAGATCCAGGCTTGGTATTGCAGTGGTATCCAGATTGGAGGTCGTGCTGAATTCTGCTACAAAGTCGGCCAATGCCTGAGCCTTGATTGTTATCCTTGCCTTGTATTTTATATCATATTGGGTGAGCTCTAGGGCTTACAGGACCAGCCTGCCTGATACGTCTGGCCTCTGGAGGAACTGTCTCAATGGTTGGTCTGTCACTACTACAATTGTGTGAGCTTAAAAATAAAGCCGAAGCTTTCTAACTGTAGTCACAAGTGCGTAAGCGAGCTTTTCCAAGAGGGTATAATTTTTCTCAGACTTGGTCAAAGCACGGCTCACATAGTAGATTAGTCTCTAGGACCCGTCACTACATTCCTTCACTAAGGCCTTACTGGTTACGGTTTCTGATACTGCCAAGTAAAGCTGTAGTCCTTCTCCTGAAAGTGGTTTCACTAGCAAAGGCAGGCTAGCTAGTTATTTCTTCAAAGACTGGAAAGCTTGCTCACTTTCTTGATCCCACTTCATCTTCTGACCATGCTTAATGATTTTGAAGAAAGGTAAGCACTTATCTGTAGATTGGGATATGAAGCGGTTCAATGCTGCTATCCTGCCAATCAATCCTTGTGCCTGCTAAAGGGTAGTGGGGGATTCAAGACCCATGATGGACTTTATTTTCTCGGGGTTGGCCTCGATTCCTCTCTTATGTACCATGAACCCAAGAAACTTTCCTGCTGCTACCCCGAAAGCACATTTAGCTAGATTCAATCTCATCTGGTTCTCCCTTATCACTTGGAAGTTTTGGCGTAAATCTTCTGGGTGTTGGTCGGTCATCTGAGACTTGGTGATCATGTCGTCTATATATACTTCCATAGACCTTCCTATTTATTGCTTGAATAACTTGTTCACCAAATGCTAGTAAGTGGCTCCAGCATTTTTAAGACCGAACGGCATTACCATATAGTAGTAGAGGCCTTGCTCAGTAATGAAGCTGGTCTTGTCTTGATTGGCGGGGTGCATCATGATCTGATTGTACCCCAAGAAAGCATCCATGAAGCTTAGGAGCTTATTACCTACAGTGGAATCAATCAGTTAATCTATTTTAGGCAGAGGGAAGCTATCCTTCGGGAAAGCCCGGTTGAGGTCGGTGTAGTCCACGCACATACGCCATTTCCTATTAGCTTTGGTTACCATGACCACATTGGCGATCCATTCGAGGTAGCAAGATTCCCTGATGAATCTAGCTTTCAGAAGATTATCTACATCTTTCTACACCGTGGCATTCTGCTCGGCGTTGAAATGCCTCCGCTTCTGTTTGACTAGCTTGAAGGTTGCATCTATTGCCAACCTGTGAGCGGCTAAGTTGAGAGGGATACCTGGCATTTCATCATGACTACAGGTAAAAATGTCATTGTACTATTCAAGGAGCTTTACCAGGTTCTTCCTGACCTCACAATCCAACGCACCTCCTATCTTCACTACTTTGATTGGATCGCCCTTTCTGACAGGTATTTCTTCTAACTACTCCGTGGGGTGACCACCAGTCCACCCCCGCTCTTCCTCTTATGTCTCTTCTATAATCATGTTCGGTACCTCTCCTTCTTCTAGGACATAGTGATCCTACTGTGGTACCTCTCGGCTTGGTTCACTGGTTACATGTGCACACTACTTGGCTAGTGTGGTAGGATTGGTGGACACAGCATAACAGGTGCGGGTTGCTTGTTTATCCCCTTGGACTTCTCCTACCTTGGTTCCGATAGGGAATTTTAAGACGTTGTGATAGATGGACAACACTCCCATAATTCATAACAGGAAAGGCCTTCCTAGGATCGCATTGTAGGCAAACGAGGTATCAACCACAATAAATTATGTCATTATGTTCTGCTAAAGGGGAGCCTCTCCAATTATTACCAGTAGGATATGAGTCTCGACTGGCATCATGGAATCTTCTGTAAAACCATACAAGGGTGTGGTGCAGTTGTTGTAGCAGGGTTTCTTCAAGTTGAGCTTTTCCAGCGCTCCTTTGAACAGAATGTTAATGCTACTTCGGGTATCTATCAGGATGTGGTGAACCCGGTAATTAGCTATCTGTACCATGATCACCATCGGATCATCATGTGGTTGAACTGTATTATATGCATCCTCCTCTGTGAAAATGATCTGGGCAGAACGAGGATAGTCTTGGGATCCCCTGGAGACCCGGAGTGCATCATGACCAGTAGTAAGCCTCAGGATCTTCCTAGCATGGTTCTTCCTTGAGTTGTTAAAAGTCCCTACTAGTGTTAGGCCTCCACTGATGGTGTGAATGACTTGGATTTGCTGAATAAAGTCTTTTCCACTATCCTTCCTTCTTTCTTTCGCATCTCGCATCTCCATTTGCACCTCCTTTCCCACATTGACGCTATCCCGTACCTACTGCAAAAATTCAATCAAGAGTCCCCCCCCCCCCCCCCTTACCCATCCTTCAATTTGGTTATGAAGGCTGTAGCATTCAGATGTATTGTGTCCCACATCCTTGTGGAAGTCACAATACTTGTAGCGATTCCTCTGATCAGTTGGGATCTTTATAAGACTGGGCTTCCTGAGCAAACCCTTGTCGCGGATGGTGAGGTATATGGTCACTCGAGATGCATTGAGAGGGGTGTAAAGGTTGTACCAATCCTCTTCGCTTGCTACCCGTGCTACCTCTCTTAGTGGGGGTGTGGTCCTAGGAGGGGTCCTTCTCACCGAATATCTATCCCGATGCTGGGGAGGAGGAGGTGGTGGTGGCTGGTAAGTAGACTAGTTTGGAGGATGATTCTAAAACTTCTTTGCAGGTGCAGGCTTTAGAGACTCTTTCTTCGGTCGCTTGGCTGATCGGGGCTTCATCGTGCTCGACCTTAACCCGAAGCTATTCGTCTATGTCCACCTGTTCCAGTGCCCTGTGTTAGGTTTTTGGTTTGTCTTGGCATATATTCCATATCAAAACGATGTTCTCTTGTATTGTCTAGTGGTCTAAGAATTGAAGATTCAAGTCATCAAAGAAAGACTTGGCCACAACTCATGCAAGATGCCGGCTTCAAAGAGAAATGTGCTTCATCGGTCTACAAAGGTATATAAGACCTCATTCTCTTACAAGGCTTGGCACACACACACATGGCATTCATATATGTCCCTACATGATTGAACACCATTTATATATCACTTTTACACACTTGGTATTGTATGCTCATGCATTAGCTTTAATTTGATAAACATTGTAATTTGCATGTTCTAGGAATATGTCTAGGAAATTGCATACGTGTGTGATTTTGTGTTATTTGTTTCTGTATTTTTTTATTTTGGATTTGAACATGATCTTTTATGATTCCTTATTGATTCCCGGTCATTTCGGTTACTCATTCATTAGGTTTCGAGTCCAAACGATGTAGCTACACTACTTTGCATTCTCATTCGTTGAGTTGTCTTCGTCATCATTTTTCGAGATGAATTCTCAACCATTTGTCAAATTTTTATAGTCATAGTTGTGTGTATGGGAGTCACAATTTGTAATCCAATAACGGATTTGAATTCGGAGTTCAGATGCCCGAATACGGCTGAAGAACGCTAGAGGTGCGCGAAAGGAGCAAGATTGGCCAACGGCCAAACTTGGAGTCCACGTGTGGAGAACGTGGGGCACACGGCCAGAGACCTCCTCTACCCCCGTGTGCCACACGCGCCCCACACAAGAAGTGTGATGTGGCACCTTCTGATTAGTCCTGAAATCTCTCTCTTGAATTCTTTTAAAAACTCTCCTTTCCCTCCCATTTCATTCAAGAAGAAAAAGTTGAATCCCGCTAGAATTTTCTCTCCAATTTTTCTCATCTTCCAAATACCATAACTTTCTCATACGAACTCGAAATTGAGTGAT
Organism: Acer saccharum; assembly: GCA_030490815.1. Classification (NCBI taxonomy): domain Eukaryota; kingdom Viridiplantae; phylum Streptophyta; class Magnoliopsida; order Sapindales; family Sapindaceae; genus Acer; species Acer saccharum. The sequence goes on from CM059869.1 coordinate 39,160,013, forward strand.
TCAAGTTGAAGATTGTTTGTAATTGAGTCCTATACCTTTTCCAAGTGGTTTGGCAGTTGTTTGATCGAATTTTCTGGTGGTTGTAAACAGAAAACCGAACTAGTTCAAGAATCCAAGGTAGTGTTCATATCTTTGGGATTTCTTCTTTTATAACCTTCAATTACCTTGGGGTTTCTTCTTCTATATGTATGTGTATGTATTGTGAATGCTATAGAGAAAGATAGCTTCATAATCAATCTTAATCAAAAGTTTAATTAGAGACATATGTGAACAAGTTTCTTAGATTCTAGGTTTTTCACATGTTTGAGAGTTGTATTGTGATTAGATTGATATCTAGGATTATTAGTGACTTAATTGAATCATTTTATGATTAATAATCCTTGAAATGTGTTTTGATTCTTGATTGATGTAATCTAGGATTAAGGCTCTTGTATGTGTTTTTAGAGACATCTAGGATTCAATTGATTTATGAATATATCCATGCTCTAAATCTTTGGCTAGAATATTCATTGAATAAATTTTGTGATTCTAGCATTTTTGTGTATGTTTATGACATCTTGAATATGTGCTTCATGTATATGATTTATTCAAGTGTTGTGTGTGTGAATGAAACTAGGAGCTTTTGTGTTAGGTGTTTTTCACATGCTCTAGATTTAATTCATGTTTTGGCATCTAGACTATATTACTTGTGTTCTCACATGTTTAGGTCTAGTTGTTCCATAGAATGTATTAATCACATGTTCTATGTTGAATTGATTGTTTGCATCATTTGCATTCACATGATCACACTAGGAAGTCCTTGTAAAAGGCATGAAGTCTTGACTAGGACAAGGTGTCTGGATAGTCAAGCAAGGAAGTCTTAGTTAGGACGTGAGGTCCAGATAACCAAGCAAGAAGTCATGGCTAGGATCGGGAAGGTCCGGATAGTCATGCATGGGAGGCTCCCTAGAGGCATGAGTGCCTTGGATAAGGAGTTGGCTTGTATGTTGGTAGGCCTAGGCGTATGGTTAGACATAGACTCCAAAAGAGCGGGGTACATGGGATGTGTATACACTCTTGAGGAATTTCTAATCTACCATCGATATTGGTTTTGTATGTTATCCAATATATGGTGGCTTCGCATCATTGAGGGATTTCATACTTTCCAATAGGGTTAGGTAAACATAGACTCCACTAGGTAGGTAAGCTAAAGATTGGTCACTTTGTGGAATATCTAATTTACCATCCAGTATATATAGTACCCAATGGTTGTAGTTCAACCCGTGGATGTTTCCTCCTTGGAGGTTTTACCACGTTAAAAAATCTCATGTGTCAATTCTTTCTATCCCTCTTTTATATATGTTTATGTGTATGTTTTAATCTTGTGGTACAATATTCACTTGTGATTTATTTGGAAGCAAGATTGTGTAAAGTGTGATTTGTAATCAATGTTCATTTTGATCATATTTGTATATACAATTCATTTGTGTAAATATAATTCTCTTATTCTTTGATTCTTTTATATAGTTGTATTTATTTTTTTGGGTAAATAAATAGTGTCATAGAAAAGAGAAAGAATGTACAAATACAAGCATACCCTAAAAAGAAAAACAAGAGCAAAAAAGAAAAGCTCAAACACAGCTCAAACACACGAGCTAAACAAGAAAGCAAGAGCTAAACAAAGCTCAAACAAGCACAGAACATGACAAACAAATCACCCAATAGAGATATTCCAATTTAAAGCAACAAGAGGCCAATCATTCAAGTTGATAGATAAGAGCCTGCTACGAATAGTGTCAATAATGGAACGGGTAACGACTATGCTTGACTTATGAGAACTCTCAAAGATTCTACTATTTCTTTCTCTCCAAATATAGTAAACCGCCATAGCAAGATAAAGCTTCTTGACAACAATGGAAGGAGATTTCCCTCTCCAACGTTGAGCAGCCCAAGCAATAAACCTAGGCCAGCTTTGACCATTCCAAGGCCAGCCACACATATCCTTCAAATGAGACCATATGACTTTGCTATAAGCACACTCAAAGAAAAGGTAGGCATGAGTCTCAGGAGAAGAGGAGCAAAGAACACAAAGAGTATCGACATGTGGATTATAAAGATGAACACGATCCATCGTTGAAAGTCTCTCTCTAATGGCTAACCAAAGAATGAAGCTCATCCTTGGAATGTTATTAGAATACCACACAAGCTCAAACCAAGGAACCAAAGGATGAGGAGTCTTGAGACTAGCCATGGTAGAAGCTGCGGAATAAATACCATCAGGAGTAGGAAGCCACTTAATACAATCCACCAAACTAGAATTAGGGTTGTAAGAAGGCATATGGTTCTTGATTTCTAAGAGATCAATCGACATGGAGAAAGGCCAAACCCACTGATCACCATGAACAATAGAACTGACTTTGGCCTTTTTTGGAAGAATTGAGTCATAAATGACCCTAGAGCTCCATTTTAAATGAATTAGGGCCATCAGGATGCCAATTATCAAACCACAAAGAAGTGCCAAGACCATTACCAATGATATGCTGAATCAAGGGGCGAGCAATATGACGAAGCTTGAGGAGCTTTCTCCAATTCCAAGAACAAGTTTGGGGAGCTTTCACCTCCCAAATATTCCTATCTTTGAGGTGATAGGTTTTAATCCAGGTTGTCTAGAGATTATTAGAACCATGCACCAGATTCCAAATATGTCGAATCATTAGAGCTTTATTCCAATAAATGAGATCCTTGATGCCGAGACCACCCTCATTTTTAGGAAGACAAATATCCAACCAAGCAACTTTCGCCCCTTTACAATTTCCATCAACACCTTTCCATGAAAAGGAGCAAAGTTTTTACTCAATATTCCTCAGAACCTTTGAAGGGAGACAAAGGTGACTAGCCCAAAAGACTTGGATACTAGACAAAACTGAGATAATAAGTTGCAGCCTACCCACATAAGAAAGACAATGATTCATCCAAGAAGAAATTTTGTTTGAAACTTTAACCAAAAGAGGAGAGCAATCAAGATGACTTAACTTTGATGAAATGATTGGAATCCCCAAATACCTTATAGGAAGCGAGCCAACATTATAGCCAAAAATGTCAATGAGCTACTGTCTACTGTCATTAGGCACACTCGAAAGAAAAATATTGCTCTTGGTCAGTTTAGCTTTGAGGCCCAAGAGAGAAGAGAAATCATCAAGAGACATCTTGAGAACAGTAGCAGAAGGTGTAGAAGCATGACAAAGCATAATAAGATCGTCCGCTAAACATAGATGTAGTTTAATCTTGTCACACTTCCAGTGATATTTATATATAGTTTAATCATAGGAGTTATATAGTTGTATTTATATTGATATTTGTATATACATTGAACATTAATATTAATACATGCTTTCTTTGTTTTGGTTTTAATATATTTCCTTCATTAGCAAGTTGTAGTAGTTCTACTTAGTGTACTTACATTGTAATATTCAAAGTACAACTTGTGGAATTTGATCTTAATTGAATATCTTGTATATGAGATACATTGATTGTTGGTATATGTTTTGTAGACTAAGGGTGGTGAATTTAGCATACATGTGTTAATTGTTTTCTCATAACAATCATATTTAAAGTTAATTTGTATGCTCACCAAGGTTTTGACATAAGTCACGAAAGAGTTTTTAAAACTAGTGTGTCAACCTATTCACCCTCCCCCCCCCCCCCCCCCCCCCCCCCCAAGTTGTTTAGTATAACCTTGTAGGTATTTTCAATTGGTATCAAAGCGGGTCACTTAAAGTAATTAATGTGATTCGGGATCTACAAGGTTATTTACTATGATAACAAACTTTTGTCTATAATTGTTTGTAATGGTTGTCCTCCTTTGTTAATTGGGAAAATATTTGTTTTGTTGAATTTGCTCATGAAAGACTTCACTAAGTCTAGTGATGAGCAAGCTTGGTTGGTTTGTCAAGAAAGGTTTCTCTTCTCCGAGTTTTATATTTGATGGAGTAGTTTCTCCAAACCAATATGTTCATGAAGTATGAATGAGGTTTATTTTTTAGAAGTATAAACTTTTAGACCTTTTTGCCATTAATAATGGTGTATGTTTTTAAACACCTTTCTCTTAACAAAGATTCAAGTATGGCAAAAGAGGCATGGAATAAATTCCAAGCTACTTGTGAAAAAGGATTCTTCTTGTTTTATATTTCATTTGTCTACTAACAATGTTGTTGATAAGCTTGAAAAGAATGCTAGTGACAAAAGCAAAGAAGAAGACGTTTTCCCGGAGGATGATCGTTCTAGACATGATCACTTGACTTTGCAACTCAATGAAGAAGATTGAGACCACCAACTTCAACATGATGGCAAGAGTTCAATCTCTTGAGAAGGAAAGAGATAAAGCTTTGAAGGAAGTTGAAGTGAAGAATGAAGTGATCAAATGTCTAGAAGAGAAGACAGTTGAAGATGCTCTTTGTTGGATAGTTTATTAAGTGTTTTTGCTAATAATTTGTTTTCTTTCTTGAAGGAAACTATCAAAGACAAGGAAGAGTAATTGGCAGTCATGAAGGCCAAAGAGCTTGGTGATCTTCATGAAGATTCAAGTGACTGAAGCTTTGTAGTTGAGCAAGTTAAGTCTCTTACAACTAAAGGCAAGTCACTAAGGAACAAAAGGATTTCAAAGGCAAATCTTCTAAGGTCAAGTGCAAAATCAAGAAAAGTAAGGAGCCTTCACCGTTGGTACACTCTCACCTAAATAGTATCATTTCCATATGTATTCCGGTTTGGCATTTTTGAAATGTTGTAGTGCATTCTAAATCTATATGCCATGAGTATATTAGACAATGCAAACTAAGGAATGAGATGCATGTTAGTGAGATGAGAAAATCTTCTATGAATATTTCTTGCATGATAACTCTTTGAATTTTGTGCATGATAACAATAATCATGTAAGGAATATTGTCATGAAGATTTGGGTGAAAATGAGTGTTTCACATGATCATATGTATAGTCTTGATAATATCTTTGTTGATGGCAATAATGTTGTGTTTTACATGAGAAATATCTTTATAAAGAAGATAGTTGATTATTTATCTTCTAAATATAATATTGCTATGAGAAATTATCATGATGGTTTATGTGTTTGTGCTCCCTAGACCAAATAGGTCAAGGGTGAGTGCTCTTACCATTAGTGTAAGTTGCACATGTGAGTTAGCTTTAAGATTAGTGTCTAGTTTTGAGTAACTTAGCTTTGTTTCTCTATGACTTTGACATGACCTTAGCTATCTCACAATATTGCTATGATAGTCAAAATTTGTTGATTAACTTTTAAGAAGTTGAATTTTGAAATCTATTTGGTGAAATATTTTGTTAAGATTTTTGGAGAAAGTCATTTTTGTATGTGTTTGAGTTGAAGTGTTAAGTTTTTATTCTCTTGGGATGAAACACCAACATCTTGTTGTCATGAGGACAAACAAGCCAAGAGAGCTCACGAAAAGAGCAAAAGCTTTGCATTTGATGAAAAACCTTGCTTAGGTATTTCTATTTCTTAATGCTTGCTTTCTAGCTTTCATCTTTCGACTCTATGTTTGCATTTCATCATGTAGCATGTCATATTAGAGAACTAGTATAGCATTCTGTAAGGTTTATGATTTGTATTGGCTTAATTCCATTGCAAAACACTCTATGATTGTATTAGTTGTTGCTTAGGTCATTATTTGAAGAAAGGAAGCTTAAAGAGTGAAGAGCAACGTCTAGTGCAAAAGTCGTCTTCAAGAGGTGAAAAACGTCAAAGGTAAATCTTGACTTCCATCCTCTTGCAAGGCGTTAGCGCACAAACACACAATTCATACATGTGTGTCCCTACATCATGGTTCAAACATTTGGTATAACACATTCACACACTTCATAGCATGCTCATGCATTGATCTTGTATTGACAAACATTGTGAAATTGCATGCTTTGTGACTATCTCCTTGATATGGCATGCTTATGTGAATATGTGTTTATTTGTTTCCATATTTTGTGTTTAGGACTTGAACATATTCTTATTTAATGCCTTATTGAGTTATGGTCGTTTCGGTTACTCATTCATAAGGTTTCGAGTCCAAACAAGTTGACTATGCTACTTTTCGTTCTCATTTGTTATGTTCACTTCATCGTCGGATTCCGAGATGATTTCTCAACTATTTTTCAAAGTTGAGTAGTCGTAATCATGCATGAGGGAGTCACGGTTCGTAATCCGAAAATGGATTTGAAATCGGAGGTCGGATGCTCAAGATATGGGCTGAAGAACCGAAGGAGCGCGCGAGAGAAGTCGGGATCACGTGTGGCCACAAGGCCAGCCCGTGTGGGAGGCCGTGGGCCCCACGGCCAAGGGAGCCCTCTGCTCCCGTGGGCCCCACGCGCCCCCCATGGGGTGATGATGTGGTGTCTTCTGATTCGCTCGTAAAATCTCTCCTTTCCCTCCTTTTAAGCTCACCTCCTTCCCTCCACACTTGGAAGAATTTTGAAGAACACTTTGCAAAATTGCTGCAGAATTCTACAATTTTTTGTTTACTTGTTTTGATCATATCTCTCTCATACGAACTCGAAATCAATCGATTCAAAAACCAAAATTGTTGGTCTCAAAGAGAGCTACAAACTCCAAGCATTTCTAGAGGCAGCTGACTTCACCATTTTTCTCAGCTGATGCTTTTTCGCCCAGAGGGGATTAGCTAAATAATCTGGAATCCCTAAAAGCCCCAAAATGGGAATTCCAAACCAATTATCCCGCCAAAAGTCCCTCTAAGAGTTCTCTCCAGTCAGCTAGATACTTTCCTTAAGAAGGGAACTATAATTTGTCCGAAGAGAAGACCAAATCGAGGAGGTGACATACCCTCCACGAGGCTTGTGCAAATGCCTGAGATACCTCTCCTGAAGAAAAGTGAAAGCAAAACTATCATAAGGGACTTTTGGCGGGATAATTGGTTGGGGATTCCCATTTTGGAGCTTTTAGGGATTCCAGATTATTTAGCTAATCCCCTCCGGGCGAAGGTCTCAGATTTTATTCATGAGGGTAGATGGGTGTTGGACGGTTGTTTCCGCGTGCACTTACCGAATCTATGTTTTCGGATTGATCGGATTGTAATTTCTCCTGTTGTGGATTATCTTGTTTGGGCTAATTCTCGGGATGGTTGTGTTTCTTGCAAGGCTGCTTATTCCCAGTTTCTCCATGATATTCCTCAGGTTGTTTGGTGGAGGGATGTTTGGTCCCTTTTTATTCCCCCTTCTCGTTTAGCTTTGACCTAGCATCTGATGTTGAACAGGCTTCCTACTGAGGATCACCTTTGCAGGTCTGGGTTCCAGTTGGCTTCTCATTGCAGTATTTGTGGGGTTAGTAGTGAATCTGTAGATCATCTTTTTCTTCATTGTCCCCTAGCGGTTGCTCTTTAGGAGGCAGTTTTCTCGCCTTCCGGCGATGTGTCTCTACCGATACTTGGCAATCCTTCTTCTTGCAAGCCATGTCGGTTTCCTTTAATGAGCAGGTTAGGATTTTATGGAAAGTGGCTATCCATGCAGTGATATGGGGGGCGTGGACTGCCCGTAATCAGTGGATCTTTGAAGGGAAGTCAGTGGACTTTAGATCCGTCCTTTCTTTGGTTTGGCGTGCGGTTTCAGAGGCTAATCGCCTGGAGATTGGTTGTATGCGTAATTGTATGGATGACCTTTTGATTCTTCGTCGTTTTGGTCTTCAGGGTTGCCCTTCTAAAGCCCTGGTGATCAAGAGTGTGGTTTGGTCGCCTCCAGCCCCTGGTTGGATCAAAGTGAATATAGATGGCGCTGCCTTAGGCTCTCCGGGGGTTGGTGGTTATGGTGGTATCTTTTGAAACTGTAGAGCCTTTATGAAGGGTTGTTTTGCTATTCCTCTTGGTCAAGTTTTCGCATTTGAGGCCGAGCTTCTGGCGGCCTCATTGGCCATTAATTTTAAAAAGGAAGTATGGGTGGCATCGTATCTGGCTGGAGAGCGATTCTTCTTATGTGGTTCAGCTTATTTATTCTCGTTCTGAAATGGTTCCTTGGAGGGTTCGTCAGGCGTGGCAGCGCTGCATCTTCCAGATCTCGCATATGGATTTTCAGGTTTCCCATATTTTCAGGGAGGGGAATCAGGTTACAGATACGCTTTCTAAGCATGCTTTGGAGCTTCAGACTGATTCTTGGTGGTTCTCTGCCCCGCCGTTCTGTTCTTCTTTAGTTGGCAATGACTGCATGGGCCGGGAGTCTTTTCGTTTTCTTGATGTTTTCTTTTTCTTTTTTGGTGTGGCCTGCGTGCCTCTTTTTATTTGGGTTTGTTTTCCCCTTGGGTCTTTGTGCTTTTTTGCTTTTTGTCACTTTTTTCTTTTATTTTATCTTTTATATATATGGATACTGTCTAGGGGTTTTTCAGCATATGATCGCTTGTGATGCTTTTTCCCTTTAGATCAGTCCAATTTTATTAAAAAAAAGATATTTTTTTTTTTTAGAAAAACATCTATCGACAGATTAAATCTATATGCAACTTTTCTTCCTTCATTTTATCATGTGACATGTGATTGTTGTCTACATGTTAGGCACCAAATGTTAATTGGGTGTACACTGTTAATGGTTAGATAATAATGGGGAAAAAGTTGGTACCCCTTATGTAGTAACTGTTCATATACCCTTATCACAAAAAAAATAAGGAGGTAACCTATCCTTACTAATAGTATTTTATTTTCTAACTAAAGCTGTTTTTTTTCCCCAGTTTTTTGTTTCTTTTTATAAGAAAAAAACATTATTGAAATAGCAGAAATTGTTATGATTTTTCCTATGTTTTAAAGATAAATACATTCTAGTGCTTCTTCTTAAGTACACAGTTTGGTTAATCAATCAAAGCATTGCAAGTTTCTTCATCTTACTGGGGAGGGGGATTATAAAATTACTTGTTTCATTTTTCGTTATAGGCGATTAATATGATATTTCTTGAACGCATCTTAATTTCAGACCAAGATTCAGTTCGATTATTGGCTGTTGAGGGTTGTGGAGCTCTAGGAAAGTTATTGGAACCCCAAGATTGTGTGGCACATATTCTGCCTGTTATAGTTAATTTCTCGCAGGTAAAGATATCTTATTGTTGGCACTCTTTCTTTGTGTCTACCCTCCCTGGTGGATATTAAATACTTGTAATTGTGAATTGATTGAATCAACCCGCATTCTTTAGAGCTTGAATGCATTTTATTGTTTTTTTTTTTTTTTTTAACTCTTATTGCCTCTCCGTTTCTGTAGATTGATGGATTGAATCAATTGAGAAATAAATATGTTTCGTTTGGGAAAACGAGAGGCGAAAGCCATTGCATTTGATGTTACGTCCAAGGTTAATTTCCTATAATTTCTAATTTATTCGAATGCTTGTTTTTCAAATTACTTATTTATAATTTTATTATAGTATTTTTACAGGTAATGGCAGGTTGAAGAATGATGGTCGTTTTTTTTTAATATTATTGTGAGAATATTGTAATTGTGTTCACTACATTAGTAACTTGGATTATTTTTTTTGTAAGGACGTTATTTGTTTGCTTTAATGAATTTCGATTAATCCAAAATGATGTACAATTTTTCGGTACTTATTTTCTATGTATTCGGTATCTAATATTAATTACTAGGGTTAGGCTAAAACAACTTTAAAAAGTGACTTAAAATCTCAACCACCCATTGACTCTTAATCCAAGAGTCATAAATGTATTCAAATCTCAACAATTGGATTAAGAGCCAATGGATGGTTGAGATCTTTAAATCACTTTTTTAAGTTGATTTAGCCTAACCCTAATTACTATTATTAATGTATAGAAGAAGAAAAAAAAACAACTTAGTATGTTTAGTTCAGATCCATTATTGGATTCCAGGGGCATTTGATCATAAAGTGAAGAGTTTCGGGGTAAAAGTAAAATATTTCAAAGATAGGAGCAAAAGTGAGTTCCTAGTGCAAAATGATCTTGCATACAAGTCACGTAAACTACTAGAAACTTCGTCGGGTTCTTAAAGCAAGATTAAGTCGTTTTGGAATGTGAATAGTATCCTTATTGAAATGAATGTATTTATTTTAACACATTTTATTTATAAACCCACTTAAATTATTAACAACCAAAATTTTTTTTTTTAAAGGAAAACTTAATGCTTAAAGGAATGGATATAAATGATAAATGTTAGGGTAGAGTGATACATCCAATCATGGCGATAGAGTAATTAGAGTATCCGAACGTTTCAAAATTACCTTCACACTTTTTTAATAGTTGAACACAATTGATAAAGCTTCCTGATATTATAGTACTTTTGAAACTTGTAAATTCCTTCTCAAAAAGAACAACACAAGATCTTTATTTATTTATTTTTTCTCCAGTTGTGTGAATAATTAGGCGTTTCCAAGTCTGTTGATGGTATTAAAGTTTAGAAGTAGTTTTGTTTTCATCCTTTTTAGCACAAGGAAGATTGCGGCAACATGTATTTTTTTTTTATTTTTTTTTTTTATGACCATATCAGGGGATGTTTGAGTCATTCAATTATCAATATGATTATATCCTCGTTTTTCCATTTCCATGTTCACAATTTGCAAATCATATATTTCATAAATAAATAAAAGAGTTGGGACTTGATTTATATTGAGCATAATTATAATTATCTTTAAAAAAAACATATGATTCAATATTAATTCGGTTTCAAATTTTGAATAATAAAAAATGCATGTCAATATCATGTCTATTTTAGTTTGGGTAGTTTACAAGTAAAATTTTAAAGAAACCATGAAATGGTTATCGAAGCCGTAAACGTAATTACCAAAGCCGTAAATATAGTTTCTAAAGCCGTAGAGTTAGTTTGTGGAAGAAACCCTTAAGTAGTTACCATAACCATCAAACTAGTTACCGGAGCCCTGAAAGTAGTTACAAGCTAATTTTTGAAGAAACCCTTAAGTAGTTACCATATCCGTAAAAGTAGCTACCAATGCCCTAAATGTAGTTACCAAATCCGTCAAAATAGTTACAAGCTAATTTTGTGGAAGAAACCCTTAAGTAGTTACCAAAGCCGTCAAAGTAGTTACCATAACCGTAAAAGTAGTTACAAGCTAATTTTTTTGGAAAAACCCTTAAGTAGTTACCAAGCCGAAAAGGTAGTTACCGATGACGTTAAAGTAGTTATCACAGCCGCAAAAGTAGTTACAAGCTAATTTTTTTGGAAAAACCCTTAAGTAGTTACCAAGCCGAAAAATTAGTTACCGTTGCCGTTAAAGTAGTTACCACAGCCGTAAAAGTAGTTACCACAGTCGTAAAAGTAGTTACAAGCTAATTTTTTTAGCAAAACCCTTAAGTAGTTACCAAGCCGAAAAAGTAGTTACCGATGCCGTTAAAGTAGTTACCATAGCGAGCCCAAGGTGACCTCAACAAGGCCATCCCAAGCTCGCCTTGACACAGTTGGACATCATTGAAACCCGAGACCATAGCGAGCCCAAGGTGACCTCAACAAGGCCATCCCAAGCACACCTTGACACAGTTGGAAATCAATCAACCCCGAGACCATAGCGAGTGAAAGTTCACAAATAAATGCTCGGTGTGTTCTAAATATATCTAGAGGGGGGGGGGGGGGGGTGAATAGATTTTAATCGTTATTACCCAATTTTCGCATGCATGTCAAGATTACGAAAATACCCCTAACTAGTCACAAAAATATAGCAAATGTAATAAGATGTGGAATTTAAATAACACTTGATATATACATGGAAACCCAACCACTGGGAAAAACCACGGGCTATTTAGTGCGCCACACTCGAACCTCGAAATCCACTAATTGAAATGGAGTTTACAACCCATGTAGACCTCGTCTAACACTCCGGTCAATAACCCCCCACTTCTACCATGCGGGCCTTTAAAAGTGGCTCTAGTTCTAATTGCTTGAGGCCTAAGCAACCTTAGCCCTAAGACTTAATTCTCAATAAAGAGATTATGCAACCTATGTGAATATGTATGAATATTCAAATAACAAACAAGGCTAGAGAACCTTAGATGCTTATCTAGGATGATGATATAATCAATTAAATCAACCCTAGATATCAAGAGTTAAATGACATGTCAAATAGCTTAGCTAATCAATATTAAGCAAAACCTAGATAGCTATTGAAATTCCCTTAAGCAATATAGTGTAAAATATACCTAGAGGGGGGTGAATAGGTATAGGCTCCAAATTCTCCCAATTTAAAAATAATGCAGAATATATCAATGAAAATGCACACTTGATTAAATTTGACAAATTAATTGATTTCACTTATACAAGAGTTAATCAATTTACAAGATATGCAATCAATGAAAGATATGGAAGATAAAGAAAAGTAAAAGCAAAAATGAACACAAGTGTTTTTACGTGGTAAAACCTCAAAGAGGAAACATCCAAGGGTTGATACCACAACCACCGGCAAAGCAATCCACTATGTGAAAAAGGACTTACACACTCAAGCTATCACTCATGATATCCGCTCAAGCTATCAACTCCTAATCTACCCTCGGGCTAGTGAATCACCAAGCCTACTTCCTATCCGAGATGTATCCTACACCTCTAGAAAGCAACTTCCTATCCAAGACGCTCACGTCTCTAGGAAGATTTCTTGCTTGCCTATCCGGATCCTCCCGACCCTAGACAAGACTTCCTTGCTTGATTATCCGAGTCCTCCCGACTCTAATCAAGACTTCCTTGCTCTATCCACAAAGCTTCACTCACTTTGCTAGAGACTTCAACCTAATGCAAGGCTATGATCTAAAGTGATGCAAGTGATGCAAACACAAACAAATTAAGCTAGATGATCAATCAAGCAAAATGTACATGTTCAATGACAATCTAGAATATGCTTCCAACACACAATCACAAGATTTTCTAGAAATCAAGACATGTAAATCAATAAGAACAAAGGTATGAATATTCAATATATCACACTAAAAACCTAGTTCTTAGATCATGAAATAAAACCTAGAAAATAATATGAGACACATCATATATTCATTCTCTAGAATCAATTTCACACAAAATCAAGTTTAGCACATATATGTTCAAAACAAATCACAAAGCTAAATCTCAATTAACAAATGATCAAACACCCCTAGCATATGATCTAACATGCTTCTCAACAAATTTCATCAATCAAATAGTAAGAATCAAAAGAAGATCAAAGATGAAATTGAAAAAGAAGAAGTTGAACAAACAACCTTGACCTCGGACTGAAAATCGATCAACTGAGAAAACTGGCGAAGTCAGCTGCCTCTAGAAATGCTTAGGGTTTGTAGCTCTCTTCAAGACCAACAATTTTGGTTTTTGAATCGATTTATTTTGAGTTCATATGAGAGAGATATGATCAAAATAAGAAAACACAAAAATTGGAGAATTCTGCAGAATTTCGTGAGTGTTCTTCAAAATTCAACAAGTGTGGAGGGAAGGAGAGGAGTTTAAAAGAAGGAGAGAGAGGGAATTATTGGGCAAATCAGCATGTGCCATGTCACCTCCCCGTGGGGGGCGCGTGGGCCACATGGGGGCAGAGGGCTCCCTTGGCCGTGGGGCCCACGGCCTCCCTCACGGCCAGGCCTTGTGGCCTCACGTGCTCCAGACCACTCTCGCGCGCTCCTTCGGTTCTTCAGCCCGTATCTTGGGCATTCGAACTCCGATTTCGAATCCCTTTTTGGATTACGAACTATGACTCCCTCATGCATGATGACAACTACACAACTTTGAAAAATGGTTGAGAAATCATCTCGGAAAACGACGATGAAGTCAACTCTACGAATGAGAACGAAAAGTAGCGTAGCTACATCGTTTGGACTCGAAACCTTATGAATGAGTAACCGAAACGACCGGAACTCAATAAGGCATCAAATAAGAACATGTTCAAGTCCTAAACACAAAATACACAAACAAATAAACACATATTCACACAAGCATGCCATATCAAAGAGATAGTCACAAAGCATGCAATTCTACAATGTTTATCTATTAAAGAACAATGCATGAGCATACTATGAAGTGTGTGAAAGTGTTATACAAAATGTTTGAACCACGATGCAGGGACACACATGTATGAATTGTGTGTGTGTGCGCTAACGCCTTGCAAGAGGATGGAAGTCAAGATATACCTTTGACGCTTTTCACCTCTTGAAGACGACTTTTGCACTAGACGTTGCTCTTCACTTTTTAAGCTTCCTTTCTTCAAAGAATATCCTAAGCAACAACTAATACATAATATGGAGTGTTTTGCAATGGAATCAAGCCAATACAAATCATAAACCTTACAGCTATCACAATACAACACTCAATCAATTCATTACAATCAATTATCTTTTCTTGTATTTAGCATATGATCTAAAACATACAAGTAATTTAAAAGAGATGGCTTGATAGTAAAAATACTAAAATAAGATGAAATTAATCAAAATCTTACCAAGCAAGTTGTGATGATGCAAACCCATACATGGATGCTTTCTATATAGACATAGAAGATGCAATATGTGTTAGGATTATGCTCAATAGCAAGAGTGTAATGTTGTAATTGACAATCTTTTTCATATTAATAAAGTGATTTCTGGTTTAACAAATCTTATAGCATTTATAGTTTAATATTATAATTGTCAAAGTAAATAATCATAAGGTCTAAAGACTATGAGAAAAGAAGAATTGTTCGTACATCTGGATATGTATGAGGTAGACACAATTCTTTAATTAGTCTTGAATAATGTTCACAACTTAAGTTAAAGGTTGGGCACCTTTATCTTGTTAAAGTTGTAGAATTCTTTTGCTAGCACTTGAGTGGGATCAAATGAGATATGATGAGTCTAAAATCATCGGAGTGTCTTCGAGTAAAAGAATCTAGTGCACTGGGTGCATTGAACTGGATCACAATGAAAAGCTTTATCTAGAACCGTCAATAGATAATAGTCTTTTCATTATCAGGACAATCGGAGAGTCTATCTCAATCCTGAGATAAATGATGGACTTATGGTTGCAAGTGATATCATTTGAGTTATCAATGAGTACGATTATATAGCATAGTCTATCATCGATAGTTTGGTGATATTCATTTGTTAATCGATAGAGGACTTCATTTATAGATATGGACATCGTGGCTCCATTTATTAAATGAGAGTATAATATCATCATATGGATGTTTTGAGGTAATTGGATATTAAATCTCAACGTTGAGTTTTCGATAGTGTCTATTGAAAACACGGCTTCTGGACAAGTCAAAATATCCAAGTTCAAAACGTGGTCATATGAGTAAATATGTTAACTTGGAGAGTTATAAGCGTTCTATGAACTCTTGGCGTTTACTGATATTAATCACGAGGATACACTATCTCCAACATGATTGTCTAGGGTATGAATGAGGAACATCTTCTTATTCTATCTTTATTTAAGAGTTCAATTTTAGCTCTTTAGTGGAATGAGTTAAAATTAATGGATCGGACCTAAGTGAATCATTTGTTGATTGTGATTAGGTTATGTCTATTGAAGCTTAAATTTAGATAGCCCGCCAAGATCTCCAATCCACACGGACTTGCATGGATCACTTGATATATTCTACCGGACCAATTTATGGGTCCATCTAGAATTGCATTTAATATATTAAGAATATAATTTGCACATTATTTGTTTAATGGGCTGATCAATTATATTAATATATTAATGAAAGGCATGTGGGCTTGTTTCTTTTAGTAAGAATGGGTCTGGTTCACATGTGGGCTTTTTATTTAAAGTCCAATGGATTAAATAAAATAAGGAAATAATATTTGGCCCTTATATTGTATGTGGGGCGGCAAGGCTATGTATATAGTCAAAAATATTATTTTATTTTATTGTTTGATTAAATGAGAATTAATTAATTTATTAATTAATTATTTAATTAAGAAACAAAATCTTTTTCTGATTAGGAAATATGTTTCCTAGAGTTATACTATATGTATACTAAAAGTAAAAGACTTGTTTGGTAAGAAAATAAATAATTAAGTTTATTTATTTAATCAAATAAGAAGTCTTTTTATTATAGTCAATAAAAGAATAAAAATACTTATGAGTTGGATTAGGGTTAGAAGTCTAAAGTTGATGTGAATTAGGGTGCAATACAAATCCTTTTTTGTAGAGGAATTGCGGCAACCCTAATTGTATCATATGTAGATTTCGGCAACCCTAAAGGAGAAAGGAAGCAAAATTCGGCCACCCTATATAATTCTTCCTATAGGGTTCGGCCACCTCCAAGGCTTGACTGAATCAATTTTTCTTCTTCTTCTAAACTCATAGACAAGTGTTTGATTTATTCTACCAAGACATAAAAGAGAGAAGAGATTATTCTTTTGATGGTACACTAATTGCTTGTTCATCAATAAGCTTGTGTGTACAACATCGAATTAGGTTCACGCGAGTTTCAATCATTAGATTGAGAACTCAAAAGTGACCGGAATAATCTTTGTATTCTTTTGATTGTTTTGTGACTAACAAGAGAAAAAGAAAGTTTGTTTGTCCATTCTCAGGTTTGCAATTCAAAGAAAAGGGAGACCACGCTCCTAGGTGATTCACGTTCGTGCTAGGATTGAAGATCTTGCGGATTACCATCGACGTAAGTCAATCGGATCACGCGACAAAAGGTATTCTACTTTTGTTACTTGATATGTATAGTTAATTAATTAAAGGGTTAAGGTTCATAAAAAGGAAAAATTTTAAAACATACTAAATCTATTTTTAGTCTCGCTTCCGCTGCATGTACTACGATTTTTCCCTACAATATGATATTTGATGCACAAAGGATTTGATTTGAGTGGTTAAAGGTGAGTTCTTTTGTATTTTTCTTTCCTCGAAAAATATTCTAAGTATGAAATCTGAAAATCAACTCACTTAATTGACCTAGAGTCAAAGTGGCATATATATATAGGAGCCATAAGTGAAGTGTGGTCGTTTTGAAAAATGCACCAAAAATTGCTCTATGCGCTGGTGAGCTTGAGCTGGACGACAAGCGCATGACCAGTGCATAGGTAATAAATGCACAGGCGCTTGATGACCAGTGCACATGAAGGGCACACCACCAGCGGCAAACCACTGGGCGATTTGCGCTGGTGGACCAGCGCACGACCAGCGACAGACCACTGGGCGATCTGCGCTGGTGGGCTGCGCTGGTCTGGCACATGACGACTAGCGCACAACCCACTCCTTTGAACCCCACAAACAACATGCAAGGGTAAAAAGGTAAAAACAAGATGCATCCTAAAAGCCTAACATGATATGTCCTTTTAGTCATAAGATGCAATCAATACTAATGCATGAAGAGAGATTAAATAAGCACTGATGCACACAAAATACAAACACAACATTCAAGAAAAGAAATATGCATGTGTTGTGTGTGTGTGCAACTACATCTCTTCAAAGCAAAAACAAGCACTAGAGATTATACCTTTGGCGTGCTTGTCCCTTGAGGTCTTCAAAGGGCCTTTAAACTTAAACTTCAATCACCTAAACTACCCTTACACAATTAACCCCAACATGTGGTTTGTCCACGAAATTAGCTAATCAAGATATGGGAATCCTTACAGCAAGCCCAGAGTGAGCTGCACAAGCTCACCCCAAGATCTCCTTTTGAATGTAGAAGATAATTCAGACCCAGATAACCCGAAAAGATGGGCATTGTATGGTAATAGGAAGGTTTGGCCGGAAAGGGGCATCAATTTGACGGTTTTAACCTCCACTTTTGTTCCACATGCTGTGCGAGCATTGAATTGGTTTGGTTTTGTTAGGACCCTTAACGTGGCGGCATTGGATTTGGTTAGAGAATTTTTCTACGCCATGGTCCCTCATCGTTCCAGTGATAGTTCGGGGTACGGAGGTCCTCATTACAGCCACCAAGATCAACGAGTGGTTTGGGACTTCTCAGGAGCTAAGTGCTTATGTTGACGACGTTCCCAACCATGATTTCCTTAAGCCATACAACAGATTTTTTACCGCTGACCTAAGGATGGATGAATCCTCGCTTTGGAACGACTACCGTGACTCTTTGTTGCTCAGCCAACTGAAGATAGATGCGGCATTTTTGATTATGTTATTTGATTACTCATTGACTCCGAAGACCCACCGCTCCGAGCTAAGTTTTGACACCGCACGCCATCTGTTTTGTGCAAGAAACATGCTTGAAATGGACATTGGCCAGATCATTATGCAGAGCATACATAAGGGTGAGAATATAAACGGGCCACTGCCTTTCCCTTGCCTTATCACCCATTTTTGTGAGGAGGCAGGTATTGAATGGAATAGGGAAGAAGGCAACATGATTACTCCTACAGGTGACATAGGGAGGAAGACCTACAATGAACTTGCTAGGCGTAGAGGGGTCAGGACAATTGGGGGTAACGTGCTCGATGATGATGACATGGGCTTTTCTGACGAAGACATTCTCGAGGATGACACGGATGATGAAGATTATGATGTGGAGAACGTCAGGGGTGAACCAGTTAATCAGAACCCAACGATGGCTCAGATGATGCAGAGCATGAGTGCATAACTGGAGGCCAACAATCAGTACCTTCAGGCTATGAGCCAACAAATGAACTCGAACCACCAGCCTTATATGGGTGAATTCTCGAACATAAATCAGAGGTTGGATGATTTCCAAAGGGGTTTGGTCAACCATGGCGTCAATATCCCATTCACGTACCGAAGGGAAAATAGGCGTCCTCCCAGAGGGTCACAGCAGGCACCACCGGACCAGAACATGCCACCTCTGGACCCCAATGTTCCAGATCAGGACCCATAGTTGTCAGTCACCAGCACTTGCTTTCTTTTAATTTGTTTGTTTGTTTTAGTCTTTAATTTTAAGTACAATTGTTTTTATTTAAATATTGCTACTTCATGCACTATTATATAATTGCTTAGTTTGGATAAGTTTTTTTTATTTCAGTTTTATTCCTTTATAATATCTCTTTCTATCATTTCTTTTGTATAAGAGTCAGAGTGTGGATGACCTCTTTGAATAGTTTAAGTGTTTTCGGTGTTAGATGTTGATGGGTCCAGAACTAGGGTTTTGAAGGGTTGCTCGTTAATCATGATTTATTGGGTTTTGTGATTTAGACAGGAAGTATGAGACGAATTAAGCTACATGTGGTTGCTTTCAAAGCATTAACAATTCCAAAAAAAATTATAATATATCATCATAAATTGACAATTGACATACACTTAGTCCTTTCTCTAACCAACTACACAGTTACTAGATGTCTATGTTGTCACCCACAACACCATATCTCCTTGCATTTTCAACATAGAATGAGGACTACAAAATTTTACTTGTATTATATGGATCTAAAGATGTGCTCAAAGACTCTACATGAGAAGAGAAAATAATTAGACAACCTTGTGGTATGTGGATGATTAAAAAAAATAATTTCAAACGAATAAATGACATTGTAAATAACTTGTACGATTGATGCTTCCCTAATCATATTGCTTTCCACCGCCTCTGTAGAAGAAGAAGTCCGAATTTCGAATTAATTAGGTGGTACTTATCTTTGAGGCGTCCATTGACATTCAGAAAAATATCGATATGTCCTAGTGATTCCTGCATAAATTACATAGAACGCAAAAAGTAGTGTTAACCGCCAAAAATGACGGGGACCAAAGAAGAATTTTCCACTGGTTTTGAGAGGGAATCCGGAGTATAAAATAGCAAATAGGAAAGATGTCCGGGAATCCCGCCTACGAGCAGACAGACTAGAGTAAAGGACCTCTACCTACCCGGCCAGGTCTGGAATCTCCGTGACCCAGGGAAAGCACTGGAAATCTGAAAAAGATATCGGGAGGGGGGCCTGGTGGACATAACTACCCCGAGTATCCCGACGCCCGAATATCCTGGTACTTAGCATTGCCATAAGAATCCGCAAACACCGTTTTTAGAGGAGCAAGAGGGACACGAGGGACCTAGAGTACCCCGGCCAGCAAAGGACATGACATACGCTTAACAAGATAGGTACAGGGATCCCGGCCCACCGACCCCGCTTTAGCGGGATGGAGACACCCCAAAGGATAAACTACATATAAAAACAGACACTAAAACGTCACCATTCAGGGCTGAAGCTCAAGC
Source organism: Acer saccharum (assembly GCA_030490815.1). Classification (NCBI taxonomy): domain Eukaryota; kingdom Viridiplantae; phylum Streptophyta; class Magnoliopsida; order Sapindales; family Sapindaceae; genus Acer; species Acer saccharum. The sequence goes on from CM059869.1 coordinate 39,180,102, forward strand.
TACAACGTGGCATTCGTTCCCGCCAATTTAGGATCCTATTTTTAATAGGACTCAACTCAATTGGAACCGGGAAAGAAGAAATCACCCGATCTTTCGGGGATCAGTTCCCCGACGAAAGAGTCGGGCCCCAAAGGAAGACCCGTGCATCACTAAAACCCTAGTCCGAGGTTCTAGGAGTGCTCGGCAAGAAAGAGGCCTATATAAAAATCATACATTCACCTAAGAAAGGGGCGGCCACACTTTTACTACTTATCGACAGGCACGAAAAGCTCCATCTCCATTTGTTCCCCATATGCTTTACTTTTTCCTACTGCAATATTGTTAATTCAAATACCAAGTTGTAAGATCCCATTGTGATCGAGATCCATATACATATGTAAACAGCTTTTGTTTTATGCATCCATCATATGAGAAATCATCCATCTTACTACTCACATCCACTATAATATCGAGATCGTGACGCCCAGCGGGGTACCAGACTATTAAGTATCTCGCTGGCCCTTATCGGATCCGGATCCGGATCCATCATCTACAAACCCCCTATCACGCCTAACAGATTTCAAAGAACTTGCGGGGTACCGGGGTATAGAGTATCCTGCTAGCCCAGATCCAATTAGATCCGGGTCCCTCACATTCCGTTAATTCTAAATTGCACCCCGGTGACAATTTTGGGTTAACACTTTGGTGCCGTCTATAGGAAAGACTCCCCACCCTTTAACAAGCTTTCAAGTTTAACTCAGAAGAAGATAGAAGATGAGCCTTCGATCCTCCCAAGGACAGCCCGCGAACTCCGGGCCTCATTCCCTCGCTTCCACCCAGAGGAATCAGGGGAAAAGGAAGAGAACCAGAAGCCAGATCCCGATACCAGTCCCGCCACCGAGTCCCGGACTAGCACCACAGGACCCTGCGGTCCTAGAAGCAACTAGAAAGGCCATAGAGCAACAAGCTGCTGCCTATGCGGAAAGCGTCCGCTTTCGGATGATTGCCCAAGGGATACCTTTTGAATCACCCAGATTTGCAGAAGGGGTTGGACCAAGTGCTCGGTTACCAATTTTTTACAGACTCGGGCCACCATTACCAATACAAAATCATCCCAAAGATCTCAGACATCGATCGGTGAGACTGGCTATGACCACCCCGTCTAGAAGGATCCAGTCAGCGACAAAAGCGACACTGGAAAGAAGGAGTATGCTGCGCGAAGCAGAGGTCAATATCAGATCCAAAAGGGAAAGCAAGGCAAAGAGCGTGATGCAGGTTCAGTCTAGTCACACCATTAGAGGAGGACCAACCCTCACCAGGACTTCCAACAATTCAAGAAAGAACCATGCTAGGAAAATCCCAAAGCATGCCACTGGCCAGGATGAGCTCCGGATGTCCAACAGATCACGTGAAGGCCCTTATTCTGCTCGGATTGTGTTCACTAAAGACAATACTTATAACGCCATACAACCTCATGACTATCCAATGGTGATCACAGCCCAGATTGCCAACTGCCGGGTCCACCGCATCCTAATAGACACTGGAAGCAGCGTTGATATCCTGTTCAAAGGAGCCTTAGAGAAGCTTAACCTTAAAAACCCATTCTACCACAGTTGCAGGACACCCTTATATGGTTTTGCATGAGACTCCATGATGCCAGTAGGAGCGCACACCTTACCGTTAATCATCGGAGAGGCCCCCCTTCAGCAGAACATCATGACGGAGTTCATCGTGGTAGACACTCCGTCTACCTACAACGCGATCCTTGGAAGACCTTTCTTGTCAGGAATAAGAGGAGTCCTGTCCGTCTACCATAACATCTTGAAATTTCCAGTTGGAACCGAAGTAGGGGAGGTTAAGGGGGATCAGCAAACGGCCCGCACCTATCTTACAGCATCCGCTAACCCCACTATTACAACCGAGCAATACACCCATGCCGCCTAGGAACTGAGTTACAGGGCACCAGAGCCAAACCATCGTATCCTAGAAGAAAGGGAGATACCCGGCTTAATCTTAGAGGAAACCGAGGAAGAAGAAAGATGATGGACTGGAGGGCACCCCACGGAGAAGCTAGAAGAAATCCAGATTAGAAGGGATGACCCGACTAAGATAGTAAAAATAGGAGGTGCACTGAACAGCGAGGTTAGGAGAAACTTGGTGGAACTTCTCAAAGAGTACAACGACATTTTTGCTTGGAACCACGACGAAATGCCGGGCATCCCTCTCAACCTAGCAGTTCACCAACTGGCAGTGGACGCTACAGTCAAGCCAGTCAAACAGAAGCAAAGACATTTCAACACGGAATGAAACACCGCTGTACAAGAAGAGGTAGACAAGCTTTTGAAAGCCAGGTTCATCAGAGAATCCCGCTACCCCGAATGGATTGCTAATGTGGTCATGGTAACCAAAGCCAATGGGAAGTGGCGCATGTGCGTGGATTATACTGACCTAAACAGGGCGTGCCCTAAGGATAGCTTTCCCCTTCCTAAAATTGACCAACTGATTGATTCTACTGTGGGAAACAAACTCTTAAGTTTCATGGATGCATTCTCGGGATACAACCAGATCATGATGCATCCCGCTGATCAAGATAAGACCAGCTTCGTCACTGGACAAGGTCTTTACTGTTACAAAGTCATGCCTTTTGGCCTCAAGAATGCAGGAGCCACATATCAACGCTTGGTAAACAAGTTATTCAAGCCGTTAATAGGAAAATCTATGGAAGTATACATAGACGATATGATCACCAAATCTCAAGAAACCCATCCACATCTTGAAGACTTGCGTCAAACTTTCCAAGTGATTAGGGAAAATCAAATGAGGCTAAATCCAACCAACTGTGCCTTTGGGGTAGCAGCGGGGAAGTTCCTTGGCTTCATGGTGCACGAGAGAGGAATAGAAGCCAACCCCAAGAAGATCAAAGCCATCATAGAGCTGGGGTCTCCAAATACTCTTCAACAAGCTCAAGGGCTGACTAGACGGATAGAGGCGTTGAACCACTTCATATCAAGGTCCACAGATAAGTGCCTGCCTTTCTTTAAAGTCATCAAGCAAGGGAAGAACATGAAGTGGAATCAAGAGAGTGAGCAAGCATTCCGGGCCTTGAAAGAGTATCTAGCCAGTCCACCTCTACTGGTGAAGCCTGTCTCGGGGGAGGAACTACAACTTTATCTAGCGGTATCGGAGACCGCAACAAGTGGAGCTTTGGTGAAAGAATGCGGTGACGGAATTCAAAGACCGATCTACTATATAAGTCGGGCTTTGTCAAAATCTGAAAAGAACTATACCATCCTAGAGAAGTTAGCCTTTGCATTAGTAACCGCAGCTAGAAAACTTCGGCCTTATTTTCAAGCTCACACCGTCGCAGTGGTAACAGATCAACCCTTGAGACAGTTCCTTCAAAGGTTGGATGTATCAGGCTGGTTAGTCCTTTGGGCCTTAGAGCTCACCAAGTACGATATAAGATACAAGGCTAGGACGACATTCAAGGCACAAGCTCTAGCTGACTTTATAGCAAAGTTTAGCATGGTTCCTCACTCGGATGCTCCTGTAGTTCCAAACACAAATCCGGAACCTCTGGAATGGCCAGCGGATAGCAAGATCTGGACCCTGTACACGGACGGTTCCTCAAATCAAGCCAGCTGCGAGGCCGGGATCATCTTGATCGATCCCGAAGGGATCGAATGCAATCACTATTTCAGGTTCGAGTTTAAATTCACCAATAATGAGGCAGAATATGAAGCCCTATTGGCAGGAATAAAGGTAGCTACAGAACAAGGAGTGGAGTACATCGTGATGAGAAGCGATTCCTAGTTAGTAATCAACCAGGTATCCGGCACATATCAAGCAAGAGGTGACAACATGATAGCATATCTCCAAAAAGTCCAAGAAGCAACTACGAAGTTTAAAGGCATAAGGATGGAGCAGATCCCGCGAGAGATGAACCACCGGGCAGATGTCCTGGCTAAAATAGCGGCAACAGGAGGAAGGGCGTTGCCTAAAGGGATACCACTCCAACTAATACCCCTACCTAGCACAGCCCCGGGGCTAGAAGTAAGCCCGGTCACTCGTCTACCCTGTTGGATGGATCCCATAGCCGACTACCTGCAGGACGGCACGCTCCTAGAGAACCCTGACTAGGCACGTAAACTCAAGAGGATTGCGATTCGGTACTGCCTGATAGAGGGACACCTCTATCGCAGAGGAAAATCTCTTCCCCTGTTACGATGTTTGCATCCGGACGATGCCAAATGGGCATTGGATGAGGTACATTCAGGGGACTGCAGAAATCACGTTTTAGGAGAAAGGTTGGCATATCAAGTTCTCATGATGGGATATTACTGGCCTACTATCCATCAGGACGCCAAAACATTTGTGCAAACCTGCGAGCCATGCCAGAAAACCATGTATCTACATCATCTACCACCAGAAAAACTTACTTCAATCAGCACGCCATATCCATTCGCTATCTGGGGTCTGGATATGATCGGGCCACTTCCTACCGCACCTGGCTAGGCCAAGCACGCTATAGTAGCCATAGACTATTTCACTCGGTGGGTGGAAGCAAAATCCTTGGTCCATATAACTGAAGCCAATACCACAAGCTTCGTTAAGGAATATATTGTTTGTAGGTTCGGTACCTCGATGGCCATAATTGCCGACCTTGGTAAGCAGTTTGATAATACAAACTTCAGATTTTTCTGCGAAGAAAGGGGTATCGACCTACGCCTGGCCTCAATGGCTCACCCTCAGACCAATGGATTGGTCAAGGCCACTAACAAAACTATCAAGAAACTCCTCAAAAAGAAACTCCAACAGAAGAAGGGGGGATGGGTTGATGAACTTCCAAACATCCTTTGGGCCTACCAGACTACTAAAAGGACCGCTACGGGGGAAACCCCTTACTCTCTGGAACAGAGGCCGTCTCGCCCATCGAACATAAGTTAACGTCTTTCAAGGTCCAGCATTTCGAGCTAGAAGAGAACGAAATGAAATTAAGAGCTAGTTTAGACCTCCTTGAAGAGAAACAAGATAAAGTAGTTGAGCGTGTAGCCGCCTACCAGCACAAGATAGCCCGATGTTTTAACAGAAGGGTGAAGACTCGGAGCTTCAAAGAAGGGGACTTGGTCCTCAGGAAAGTGACCCAGAATACTCGGAAAAGGTCAGACGGGGTACTAGCTCCCAATTGGGAAGGGCCATATATGATAAAGGTGGTAGTACGCAGGGGAGCATACAAGTTAGAGGATATGGATGGTTACCCGGTGGATCACACTTGGAATGCTGATCATCTCAAGAGATTTTACCCTTAGAATTTTTAAGGAAGTGTGTATCTCGGAGGGTACATACCTGATACGTGTACCCCAATTTCCTTTTTGCTTTGTATTCACATTTAGAAAATCAATAATGTCAGTTGCTTCTCACACGTTTCTCTCCTAAGTACGCCTAAGGAAGTCTTCGCCATCCCGTTTGCCCTGATGTGTAAAATCGTGTTATAAAAACCTAACTCGCAAGTGCACGAATCGTGAGATAAGTACAGTGACAAGTAGGGATCGTTCCCACGAGGAAAAGTGATCTACTAGTTATAACTAATTCTAATTAAAGCTAAGCAATTAACAGTATCCAAGAGAGATTGTTTGATTGATTGATTGATTGAGTATGATTAACTAAATTAAACTAAGAAAACAATTAAAAAGAATATGTGAATGTGATCAAGAGGTGAGAGGACTAGGTCATCAATGCTCCCCAACTATGTTTACTCAATGCTTCGAATTGACTTTTGATAAAAGATGTAACTCAAGTTAAGGGTTCGTTCTTATCTTATTTATGATTATTACCGTATGATCCTGGGATGAATCAAGTGTTCTCAATTGCAATTCAATTTAACTCAAAAACTTGAGATATGAATCACAACCAAAAACCTATTAAGCAAAAGAACAAGTGAACCAAAATCGCGTCCCAAAAACCTGGGGTTGCTAATTTTATCCATTCAATTAAATATTGGCTCTCAATTATAATTTAATTTAACTCAAAAACTTGAGATATAAATCACAATCAAAAACCCTAAATTCCTACCTAGCATAAAACTATGCATCAACAAGAATAAAGAATTAAGATAAAGGATGAATTGAATGAATCAAAACCTGAATTAATGGAAATATAGTCAATTCTAACAAAGAGTATTTATAGAGGTTCACATTGACTTCCTAGTATGGAGTTAGTTACACATATTAGAAACAAAGAAACAAGAGGGAGAAAAGATAAAACCCATTGAAAAGCTTCAACAAATTCTTCAAATCCTCGATGAACTCCTTCGTCTTCGAATCTTCTATGAGTAAGGTAAATGATGAATTTGTGTGATGAGCAAAAAGTGTGGAATGTCTGAACGGGAGAGTTTTCGAACCAGCCTGAGAGAGCCAGAGCCCTAATAGACATCATAACATATTTATAGGCCCTTTCAATCTGACTACGAAAAGATTCCTTCGTCAGGCCTGATATCGCAAAACCGCTGCCATGACCGCTGCCATGACCGCTGCCAGTGTGGCAGCGGCGTGGCAGCGCCCTAAACGAGAAATGGGGAACCGCTACCGCAGCGGCAGCGCCCTGGTAGCGGTAGCTTCTATGCTCTGAACGCTGCTGCATCGCTGCTAAAGAATTGGGAGCGATTTCAGCTGCACTATTGGATATTTGCACGAAAGCCCCTGAAGTCTTCAAAATAGCACTTTTTGCCTGATATTCTTCAATATATTCATCTGGATCCAAAATCCTGAAAATGCTCATATACACACATTAAATCCCCAAAAGACTCGAGAAACAAGCAATTGATTGGAGGAATGGGGATCAAAAACATATACAATAAATGACCAATCATGCCCCAAGACCAAGAAAAAGCCACATGACTTTCCTGCTGCCCCGATCGGGGAATACCCCCTTCTAGGAAGGAGCTGGCGCATCAAGACCAGGAAAAAGCCATATGGCTTTCCTGCTGCCTTGGTCGGGGAATACCCCCCTCCATGAAGGAGCTAGTGCTTGAAAAGCAAAAAGGGCATAGTCGCCCGCCAGTTCTCTATCTCGCCAAGACCGTGAGGGCCTGTATAGACCCCCTGAAGCCTCAGACGGGGAATTCCCTCCTCTAAGATAAATCAAGCGCCAAGGTAATCCTTAGTCGTCTACCAGAGCAGGTAGCCCAAGAAATCAAGACAATCCATCGGGATACATGACACCGCACTCCGTTACATCGCCACATTTTATCCAGGAAAAAACCTTGTATCAAGGCGACATCAGTGGCCAACCAAGATTGTCATCAATATAGCCCGATCCAAGCTACCCATCCCGATGGATTTTTAGAAGTCACCCAGATTAATAATCTTCAACCAAGACAAGGTCCCTACTTATACGGAGTCACTCGTCGAAGAAGCATAACGAACGAAGGGACCATCATCTGGGAATGATGTTGCCGAGTATAGGTATGAGTTTGTATCATCGGTCACACAGCAAGATGTCACAGAAAATAAAAATAAAAAAAAACAAAGAAAAAAAGGAAGGGAGCTTCAATTAATCAAGCAGGGTGCCCAATCCCCGTATCCGAGCTACAAAAAAGGAAGACAAAAGAAAACTGACAAAACAACTAGGAAATAACAAGAAAGTTAGGTTTCCTCCTCCGTTTTTCCTTGCTCGTCAACCCCCTCATCACCAATAGCATCATGAACTTCCTTGGCACCGGCTACAACTATTCTAGGAGGAGGACCCATCCCGTCAATCAGAGGCACGTAACCCCGTGCCAAGTCGGTTGGGGAAGCCTGGGGACTCCGGGTACCCTTCTCCATAAATTCGGAAGCAATGGCTACATGAGTAGGACCTCCTTGATCCTGTTTTCCAAATTGGGCAGCTCGGGTCATAATCAAATCACGATCCCAGTTAAGAGTGGTTTGCAAGTCAAAGGGAGGAGGAAATGCTTTGGCGACCTCGTATGAAGCAGTGAAGTACCCATCCCCGAAGGAGGAATCCACCCTGGATTCCAAGGCACTCATAGAAACCCGCAGGGCCTTGTGGTCATCCAAAAGGACGGTCATCTCCGCTTTAATGGTTTCCTTGTCATTACGGCGGCGGTTTGATCTATCAACCTCCGTGTCATAAGCATGAGTCACCCGTTTCAGTTCCACCAAGGCTGCCTTCTTACCAGCATCAGATTCAGAGGCCTCCTAAACTATGGAAGAAACGCTCTCTTCAGCACGGGCCAAATCGTTCCTAGTTTCCTCCAACTTGGCCTAAAGGGCCAGATTGGCCTCTTTCAGGGCAGTTGCTTGCTGCTCCATGGCCAAGGCAAACTTGAAGCCCTGCGAAAAGAAAATAAAGAAGGTATGAAATCGGAAAGGAAAGTCTGCATGCAACAAAATGAAGGGACCCAATGCATACCTCGGCAATGTAGGGAAAAATAAACAAATAAAAGTGTTACACGCAGCGGAAGCGATACTAAAAACGATTTAGTGACTTTAAAAATTTTTCCTTTATGAACCTTAAACCCTTTTAGTCAATAAACATGCATATATATCAACAAAAGTAAATTACCTCTTGTCGCGTGATCCGATTGACTTACGTCGATGGTAATCCGCAAGACCTTCAATCCGAGCACGAACGTGGATCACCTAGGAGCGTGGTCTCCCTTTCCTTTGAATTGCAAACCTGTGAATGGACCAAACAAATACTTTCTTTTCTTTGTTAGTCACAAAACAATCAAAAGAATGTCAAAATTATTCCGGTCACTTTTGAGTTCTCAATCTTATGATCGAAACTCGCGTGAACCTAGATCGATATCGTATACACAAGCTTATTGATGTTTAAGCAATTGTATACTATCAAAGAATAATTTTTCACTCCTTTTTTTCTCTCTAGAATAAAAACTCTCTTAGAATTAAGAAGAAGAAGAAAGAAAATAAAAACTCAAGCACCAATTAATTGATGTGGCCGAACCCTATAAGAACATATATATAGGTTGGCCGAATTTTTCTTCTTTTTCCTTTAGGGTTGCCGAATTCTAATTAGTCTTAGATTAGGGTTGGCCGAATTTTTTCATGTCACTTATATAGGGTGACAAAAATTCAACCCTAATTCTTTTTAACTTTATAGACTTCAAACCTTAATCCAACTCTTTTATTTTTATTCTTTTATTTGACTAAATAAAAAAGACTCCTTATTTGATTAAATAAATAATACTAATTTATTTATTTACTTATCAAACAAGTCTTTTACTTTTAGGAAAGATTTGTTTCTTTAATTAAACAATTAATCAATAAATCAATTAATTCTTATTTAATTAAAACAAATGAAACAAAATAATATTTTTAGGTTAAAACCTTAACCTAGCCGCCCCACTTGTATAAGGTTGGGCCTAACATTATTTTCTTATTTCATTTAATCCATTGGACTTTAAATAAAAAGCCCACATGTGAACCAGACCCATTCTTACTAAAAGAAACAAGCCCACATGTCTTTCATTAATATATTAATATAATTGAGCAGCCCATTACTTAAATAATGTGCAAATTATATTCTTAATATATTAAATGCAATTCTAGATGGACCCTTAAATTGGTCCGGTAGAATATATCAAGTGATCCATGCAAGTCCGTGTGGATTGGGGATCTTGGCGGGCCATCTAAATTTAAGCTTCAATAGACATAACCTAATCACAATCAACAAATGATTCACTTAGGTCCGATCCATTAATTTTAACTCATTCCACTAAAGAGCTAAAACTGAACTCTTAAATAAAGATAGAAAAGGAAGATGCTCCTCATTCATACCCTAGACAATCATATTGGAGATAGTGTATCCTCGTGATTAATATCAGTAATCGCCAAGAGTTCATAGACCGCCTATAACTCTCCAAGTTACCATATTTACTCATATGACCACGTTTTGAACTTGGATATTTTGACTTGTCCAGAAGCCATGTTTTCAATAGACACTATTGAAAACTCAACGTTGAGATTTAATATCCAATTACCTCAAAACATCCATATGATGATATTATACTCTCATTTAATTAAATGGAGCCACGATGTCCATATCTATAAATGAAGTCCTCTATCGATTAACAAATGAATATCACCAAATTATCGAGGATGGACTATGCGATATAATCGTACTCATTGATAACTCAAATGATATCACTTACAACCATAAGTCCATCATTTATCTCAGGATTAAGATAGACTCTCCGATTGTCCTGATAATGAAAAAACTATTATCTATTGACGGTTTTAGATAAAGCTTTTCATTGTGATCCAGTTTAATGCACCCAGTGCACTAGATCCTTTTGCTCGAAGACACTCCGATGATTTTAGACTCATCATATCTCATTTGATCCCACTCAAATGCTAGCAAAAGAATTCTACAACTTTAACAAGATAAAGGTGCCCAACCTTTAACTTAAGTTGTGAACAATATTCAAGACTAACTAAAGAATTGTGTCTACCACATACATATCCAGATGTACGAACAATTCTTCTTTTCCCATAGTCTTTAGACCTTATGATTATTTACTTTGACAACTATAATATAAACTATAAATGTTATACGATTTGTTAAACCAGAAATCACTTTATTAATATGAAAAAGATTGTTAATTACAACATTACACTCTTGCTATTGAGCATAATCCTAACAATCTCCCACTTGCGCTATAGCAAATGTGTCATATCTCTCAAGCCCATATTCTCTAGATGCCCATCAAAACTCTTCTGAGGTAGAGCCTTTGTGAAGGGATCCGCTAGATTTTCTGCTGACGCGATTTTGGTAATCGTCACGTCACCTCTTTGAACAATCTCCCTTAAAAGATGATACTTTCTTTCAATGTGTTTACCTCTCTTGTGACTTCTTGGTTCTTTCGAATTAGCCACTGCTCCACTGTTGTCACAGTAGATAGTGATCTGCTTATTCGCACTAGGAACCACTTCTAAGTCAATCAAGAATTGGCGGAGCCAAACAGCCTCTTTGGCAGCTTCGCATGCAGCAACATACTCAGCTTCCATGGTGGAATCAGCAATACAAGATTGCTTGATACTCCTCCATATAACTGCTCCTCCTCCAATAGTAAACACAGCCCCTGATGTGGATTTTCTGGAGTCAGAATCTGATTGGAAATCAGAATCTGTATACCCAACGGGAACCAAATCCCCTCCAGAGTATACAAGCATATTATCTCTCGTTCTCTTAAGATACTTGAAAATATGCTTGACTGCCGTCTAGTGATCAGGTCCAGGTTTCGATTGAAACCTGCTAACTATGCCAACAGCAAAACAAATATCTGGTCTAGTACAGAGCATTGCATACATGAGACTTCCAACTGCCGAGGCATATGGAACTCTACTCATGAATTGCTCTTCATGCTCATTCTTAGGAACTTGTTCCTTAGAAAGCTTGATTCCATGTCTGAAAGGTAACATACCTTTCTTGGAATCCTGCATGGAAAACCTAGACAAGATTTTGTCTATGTATGAAGCTTGGGATAATGCAATCGTTCTATTCTTTCTATCCCTTATTACTTGGATACCTAGAATAAAACTTGCTTCTCCTAAGTCCTTTATATCAAATTGTTTTGCTAACCATTCTTTTACTGATGTCAATACACCTACATCGTTTCCAATGAGTAGTATATCATCAACATAAAGAATCAGGAAAACCAACTTGTCGCCTTCAATCCTTTTGTATACACAAGGTTCGTCAGGATTCTGAATAAATCCAAAACCTTTGACAGCTTGATCAAACCTTATGTTCCAGGATCTGGATGCTTGCTTTAATCCATATATGGATTTCTGCAACTTGCATACCTTATCCACTTGGCCCTTTTCAATGAATCCCTCTGGTTGCATCATGTAGATGCTTTCGTCAAGACTTCCATTTAGGAAAGCTGTCTTGACGTCCATTTGCCAAATCTCTAGATCTAAAGATGCTGCAATGGATAAGAGTATCCTAATAGATTTAAGCATGGCCACAGGAGAGAAGGTTTCCTCGTAATCGATACCTTCTTTCTGTGTATACCCTTTAGCTACCAATCTAGCTTTAAAGGTTTCCACCTTTCCATCCATACCTCTTTTCCTCTTGTATACCCACTTGCACCCAATGGGTTTTATCCCTTTAGGCAAGTCTACAAGGGACCAGACTTTGTTATCGAACATAGATTCAATCTCGGATTGCATTGCCTTTTGCCAATGGCGACTATCAACATCCTCCATAGCTTCCTTGTACGTATAGGGATCATCGTCGTCCGGGAGATTCTCCACTGATTCTCCCAGACCGATGTATCTTTCGGGTTGTGTTCTAACCCTCCCACTACGACGAGGAATGGTAGGTTGTTGATCTTGTGTTGGATCGGAACTTACAATTGGGTTAGGTTGTGCAACCTCTCGTGGAATTGTATCTCCTAACATCTCATTCAGGACAATTCTACTTCTAGGCACAAAATCATTCATATAGTCCTTTTCCAGAAATTTAGCATTTGTCGAAACAAATACTTTAAGATATGAAGGACTATAGAAATAATATCTTTTAGTTTCTTTTGGATACCCTACAAATATACATGTTTCTGAACGGGACTCCATCTTTTCTGTCTTTCCTTTTAACACATGCGCAGGACAACCAAATATCCTTAAGTGTTGTAAACTAGGCTTGCGCCCAGTCCACAACTCATGCGGTGTTTTAGGAACAGACTTAGATGGTACATCGTTTAGAATGTATATAGCAGTTTGTAAAGCATATCCCCAAAAAGAAATAGGAAGCGTTGAATAACTCAACATAGACCTAACCATATCCAAAAGAGTTCTATTTCTCCTTTCTACTACCCCATTCTGTTGAGGTGTACCTGGTGCAGAAAACTGAGAAACTATCCCATTATCAATAAGATATTGCTGAAACTCACCAGATAGATATTCTCCACCACGATCAGATCTCAAGATTTTTATGTGTTTCTCAAGCTGATTTTCCACTTCAGCTTTGAATGCTTTGAACATGTCAAAAGCATCCGACTTATGTCTCATGAGATACACATAACCAAATCTCGAGTAATCATCCGTGAAGGTGATGAAGTACTCATATCCACCTCTAGCTTGAATGCTCATAGGTCCACATACATCAGTGTGTATCAATCCTAAACATTCAGTGGCTCTTGCACCTTTGGCAGAGAACGTCCTTTTGGTCATTTTACCTTCCAAACAAGATTCACAAGTTGGTAGATCATCAACCTTTAAGTCACTCAAAGGTCCGTCACATACCAATCTTTTAATCCTATTAAGGTTAATATGACCTAAGCGTAAATGCCAAAGATAGGTTTCATCTGTTGATAATTTTACTCTTTTATGATTAGGTTCCGTTATTTCTATGTCTAACGAGTGAGAGATATTTCTATGCAAAAAGTATAGACCGTTTTCCAATGTACCTTGGCAAATAATTTTGTCATTCTTACTAATAATAAAAACTTTATTAAAAGTAACCGAATATCCAAATTTATTCAAACAAGAAACTGAAATTAAATTCCTCTTGAATTGAGGTACATAATAAACGTCTATTAAATCTAAATGCCTTCTAGAATCCAAATAAACTCTAATATCTCCCACTGCACTTGCAGACACTAACGTTCCGTTGCCCAAGCGCAAATTGATTTCATTCTTACTCAGCTTTCTCCTTTCTTGAAACCCCTGCAAGGAATAACAAACATGATTAGTGGCTCCTGAGTCTATGATCCAAGAATCTGTAGAATCAGCCAAAAAACATGTTTCTAGATAATTCAAATTACCTTCTTCCTTCTTGTTCTGGGACTTTGGGCAATTTCTCTTCCAATGTCCCTTTTCACCACAAAGGAAGCATTTCCCTTTGATCTTGGTTACTTTCTTGGTCTCCTTCTTGATAGGCCCAAGTTGCTTTTTCTTCTGTTGTTTCTTGACCTTTTGACGGGCCTTAACAGTAGCAACTTTACCAACCATATGAATCTCTTGACCTTTGCCTTTCACAAGGATCTTTTCAGCACTTTGAACATCTTGCATCAGGCCTTGTAAGGTGTATTCCTTTTTGTTCAAAGTGTAGTCCAATTTGAACTGATCAAAGGAATCTGACAATGAATTGACAACCATATCAATCTTTGTCTCACCATCTATCTCAGCGCCATGCAGTTCAGCAATGTTGAGATGTGCTATGACTTTCATCATGTGATCTTTCACAGCCTGTCCAGGTTTCATCCTAAGATTCATAAAAGCAGTCACTGCCTCTCTCTTAGTCGTCCTAGACTTCATAGCAAACATCTCCTCTAGAGACATCATTATATCAGCAGCGGACTCCATTCCTTCATGCTGCTGTTGCAACACGTCGGAGATAGTGGCCATAATGTAACATTTTGCCATATCATCTGAAGTCTTCCACTACTCATACTCATCTCTATACATTATGCTAGATTCATTATTAGGAGCAGGTGGTTTAGGAGTAGTTAGAACAAACTTATGTTTTTCACTTTGCAGCAACAACCCAATTTTCCTTTTCCATGTGACATAATTATCTCCAGTTAAAGTGTTATCTTTCAGGATGTTCATAAGTGATGGGGTCATGATTTCTGAATAAAACAAAACATATATAAGTAAATAATCATGATAAAGCACTTTTAAATATTTATCTTGAATTAAATAAATAACTCAATCATAAAATTCAACGGTGATCTAACACCCATAAATGTTACGCCTCCTTTGGGAGTTCGCACCATTTACTAGTTAGACTAGGTCCCACCTAATTGTTAACATAACAACCAGCGTTTTCAATTTTAGCCTTGCAATTTTACTGACAAGAACTCTTGGGAGGATATCAATAAAATTACATTGAGTGTGTTACCAAGATATCGACCCTCAATTTTCTCTCACGAAAATCCCTCCTTGGGGAGTAGATCTCGTTTGAGTCCATTGTCTAGTCTATCCTTGTAAGGAAGTATGTTGCTAAATTCCATTCATGGACGCCCCTTGGGGGGATTACCAATAAATAATAAAGCTCAACTAACCTTGGAGGCCATAGGTGTTACCAAAACACCTTCTCCCACTCAATTATTTAAGGCGTGTGATTAAATCCCATAGAATGATTTACCGAGTTATCTAGATGCCAATTTAGATACCTAAATCATTCAATGCATGTTCATACCAAAAGAGATATATGCGTGGCACTCCTATTCTATATGTCATGTTATCATACAATAACAAATATTGTAATATTTAAGCATAAATTAAATAGCAACAACTTTGGCCCATCCTAGAAAAACAAGTAAATTACAATTTGTCAGGAATACAAGATCTTCAGGTGGCCCATCAACCATACGCTCATCCTTCGGCCTTCTCCCATGGGCGTGCGCAGCCCACAACCCCACAAAGGGGCTGCCTTGCGCAGCCCATAAGGCCACACAAGGCTGCCATGCGCAGCCCACCAAAGTTTGGGCTTGTCATGCGCAGCCCAATCCACTGCTAGGGTGCGCACGGTGCTCGTACTTGGTTCCGGTTGCTTCGTTTTGCTTCGTGTCTTCGAATCTCCAAGACCTAAATATATTACGGCAGTGTATATATAATAAATACTGCAGTATTAATTTTTTTTTTTTTTTTTTATTCACTGCAGTATTTTTACAAACCAAAAACTGCACATACTAAAAATAAATAAAAAAAAAACTGCAGTAACCCTAAAAAAAATACTGCACATATAAAAAAAATAAAACCTAGCAATCTACCAAGAAGGAATTATGGCGATAATAGACCACCCTTCTTGTTACAACTCCGAAACAAAAATTACATTGAAAATCTAGGGCCAAAATCGAGCAATAACAAACCACATAAAATATATATAAATCCATACATCACATGTAATTATATATTTGAATACCTAGAGTGCCATCTCTTTCTAAACATGCATAATCACAATAAAAAGAAATAGATCCACGTATATATACGTTAATTAATTAAAAGGGTTCAACCTAGGCTCTGATACCAATTGTAGGGAAAAATAAACAAATAAAAGTGTTACACGCAGCGGAAGCGATACTAAAAACGATTTAGTGACTTTTAAAATTTTTCCTTTATGAACCTTAAACCCTTTTAATCAATAAACATGCATATATATCAACAAAAGTAAATTACCTCTTGTCGCGTGATCCGATTGACTTCTTACCAGCATCAGATTCAGAGGCCTCCTAAACTATGGAAGAAACGCTCTCTTCAGCACGGGCCAAATCGTTCCTAGTTTCCTCCAACTTGGCCTAAAGGGCCAGATTGGCCTCTTTCAGGGCAGTTGCTTGCTGCTCCATGGCCAAGGCAAACTTGAAGCCCTGCGAAAAGAAAATAAATAAGGTATGAAATCGGAAAGGAAAGTCTGCATGCAACAAAATGAAGGGACCCAATGCATACCTCGGCAATGTAGGGAAAAATAAACAAATAAAAGTGTTACACGCAGCGGAAGCGATACTAAAAACGATTTAGTGACTTTTAAAATTTTTCCTTTATGAACCTTAAACCCTTTTAGTCAATAAACATGCATATATATCAACAAAAGTAAATTACCTCTTGTCGCGTGATCCGATTGACTTACGTCGATGGTAATCCGCAAGACCTTCAATCCGAGCACGAACGTGGATCACCTAGGAGCGTGGTCTCCCTTTCCTTTGAATTGCAAACCTGTGAATGGACCAAACAAATACTTTCTTTTCTTTGTTAGTCACAAAACAATCAAAAGAATGTCAAAATTATTCCGGTCACTTTTGAGTTCTCAATCTTATGATCGAAACTCGCGTGAACCTAGATCGATATCGTATACACAAGCTTATTGATGTTTAAGCAATTGTATACTATCAAAGAATAATTTTTCACTCCTTTTTTTCTCTCTAGAATAAAAACTCTCTTAGAATTAAGAAGAAGAAGAAAGAAAATAAAAACTCAAGCACCAATTAATTGATGTGGCCGAACCCTATAAGAACATATATATAGGTTGGCCGAATTTTTCTTCTTTTTCCTTTAGGGTTGCCGAATTCTAATTAGTCTTAGATTAGGGTTGGCCGAATTTTTTCATGTCACTTATATAGGGTGACAAAAATTCAACCCTAATTCTTTTTAACTTTATAGACTTCAAACCATAATCCAACTCTTTTATTTTTATTCTTTTATTTGACTAAATAAAAAAGACTCCTTATTTGATTAAATAAATAATACTAATTTATTTATTTACTTATCAAACAAGTCTTTTACTTTTAGGAAAGATTTGTTTCTTTAATTAAACAATTAATCAATAAATCAATTAATTCTTATTTAATTAAAACAAATGAAACAAAATAATATTTTTAGGTTAAAACCTTAACCTAGCCGCCCCACTTGTATAAGGTTGGGCCTAACATTATTTTCTTATTTCATTTAATCCATTGGACTTTAAATAAAAAGCCCACATGTGAACCAGACCCATTCTTACTAAAAGAAACAAGCCCACATGTCTTTCATTAATATATTAATATAATTGAGCAGCCCATTACTTAAATAATGTGCAAATTATATTCTTAATATATTAAATGCAATTCTAGATGGACCCTTAAATTGGTCCGGTAGAATATATCAAGTGATCCATGCAAGTCCGTGTGGATTGGGGATCTTGGCGGGCCATCTAAATTTAAGCTTCAATAGACATAACCTAATCACAATCAACAAATGATTCACTTAGGTCCGATCCATTAATTTTAACTCATTCCACTAAAGAGCTAAAACTGAACTCTTAAATAAAGATAGAAAAGGAAGATGCTCCTCATTCATACCCTAGACAATCATATTGGAGATAGTGTATCCTCGTGATTAATATCAGTAATCGCCAAGAGTTCATAGACCGCCTATAACTCTCCAAGTTACCATATTTACTCATATGACCACGTTTTGAACTTGGATATTTTGACTTGTCCAGAAGCCATGTTTTCAATAGACACTATTGAAAACTCAACGTTGAGATTTAATATCCAATTACCTCAAAACATCCATATGATGATATTATACTCTCATTTAATTAAATGGAGCCACGATGTCCATATCTATAAATGAAGTCCTCTATCGATTAACAAATGAATATCACCAAATTATCGAGGATGGACTATGCGATATAATCGTACTCATTGATAACTCAAATGATATCACTTGCAACCATAAGTCCATCATTTATCTCAGGATTAAGATAGACTCTCCGATTGTCCTGATAATGAAAAAACTATTATCTATTGACGGTTTTAGATAGAGCTTTTCATTGTGATCCAGTTCAATGCACCCAGTGCACTAGATCCTTTTGCTCGAAGACACTCCGATGATTTTAGACTCATCATATCTCATTTGATCCCACTCAAATGCTAGCAAAAGAATTCTACAACTTTAACAAGATAAAGGTGCCCAACCTTTAACTTAAGTTGTGAACAATATTCAAGACTAACTAAAGAATTGTGTCTACCACATACATATCCAGATGTACGAACAATTCTTCTTTTCCCATAGTCTTTAGACCTTATGATTATTTACTTTGACAATTATAATATAAACTATAAATGCTATACGATTTGTTAAACCAGAAATCACTTTATTAATATGAAAAAGATTGTTAATTACAACATTACACTCTTGCTATTGAGCATAATCCTAACAGGCAATAACTGACGCCCCATTTGACGCTAAGATGTTAGTTGGAAGAGAGGACATGGACTGCAAGCCCCCACTGGAACAAGCTGCGATGAACTTAGCAATGACTTCCTCATGATCATAATCCCGTGACCCCGATCCAGAGGGAAGATCGGTGGAGGAAATAACTTGGGCAATGTCCCCCTTCCTGTCCTCCGTTCTAGCAGGAAGCTGGACTGTGGCAGTAAAGAAAGGGGGAGGAGGAGCCACCATTATTTCAGGCGGTACAGCAGCCAATTTAGAAGTTTTCTTCAAAATAGGGAGCGGTGAAGCTTTGGTCTTGGCAGCCCGCGCTAACATCTCTCTTAAAGAAGGGCACACTGCGACTTTTGCTGGAAGGGAAGTAAGCGAAAACGGAGCTGACCCCACAAAGGCAGGAGGAGGAGTCGATGCAAGTGGCTGGGATTTGGAGGTAACTCCGATGCCGACAGAAGAAGGAGTAGGAGAGCTAGCAGGTGAGAAATCTAGGCGTACCGATCCTAATAGAGAAGAAGAAGAAGTAAGGGGGTAGCAAAAACTGTTAGAAGAACCATTAGCAAAAAGAAAGAAAGTGAGAAAGGAGGAAAAGTAAGGGGCAAGGCATACCTAGTTGCGCAGGAAATATCCGCAAATACCATTCCAGCCGGGCACCTTTAAAGGGATCACATGTGGGATACTGCGGGTTGATATAGTTCCTATCTTGAATCTTCATAAGGATCTAGCCAGATTCTGCAGAGAGCTCACCCGTGTTCCATTTATCTTGTGGAGAAAAGCGAATAGAAACCAAGTGTTTAACATCATCCAGACACACCGACTGGCCCCAATCGCCTTCGACAACGACCCACTCGTCCTTCCAAGGCGGGGTGAATTTCACATTTGCCCTAGGAACAACGAATTGCAGCTTATTCTTAGGCCTTAGGTAGAATTGACCCCGAGGGACCATGCTCGTTATTTGAAAAATATAGCGAAAGTCATCAAAGCTAGGTTCATTCTCAACACCAACTTTTTCACACTGCTCCTTCCAGAGCACCAGGAACCCGGTTAGGTTTTTCCAGAATCCAGGCGAAATCTGTAACGGGGCCAATCCTAAAGCAACAAGCAATCTGTTGATAGAGGGGTGAAGAGGGAGCCGAACGCCGCACTCGAAGGCGACCACATGAATTAGCAGGCAACCGGTAGGGGGTGTATACATCATACCCCTGATGAGGAAGGGAAAGGCGGATAGCATCCGGGATCCTGAAAACCCTCTTGAGCCGGGCTAAGGTATCGGTTGTGCAGACCGAATCCAGGATTATACGGCCTTCACCGAAAGGAAGGAAGGACCCAATAAGAACTCCCAAAGAATCCACAGGAAGAATATCGCCTACCTCCTCCTCCCTTTTTTCGTCGTCAACACTAGCGGCCTCACTTTCATCCACTATCTAGACTGGATTCTCAGGCTCATTGTGAAAACCTAGCCCGATTCAGGGATTCCTTGTAGAGCAACGGCGCTGGGATGAGATACCATCTCCGGTAACATCGCCATCACCTCGATTACGCTTCTTTTTCTTGATCGACTGAGAGCTCGCGGCCAAGTCCTCCTTCTGGCTACCAGGAAGATATGAGGAGGCAGAACGAGAACCTGAGGAGTTAGGCAAAGAAGGCGGAGGAACACCATGAGCGGAGGCAGGAAGCTTTGAGGAAGATGTCATTGTTAAAAAGAAAAAGATTCAAAAGAAGGGAAAAATCTTGGTTCTTGATTTCGGTTCTCGATTTTTGAAAGACAAACAGAGCACAGCAGAAGGAAAGAATGGGAAAGAGATCCATTTATAGGCAGAAGAAGGGCAATTACCGAAACATAAAAGGAAACAAGGATTAATAGCTAAAGACGTGCTCAAGAAAAACTCCAAAAAACCCACGCCGGAAATGGCCAATTTGAATTTGTAAAGCAGTCGTTAACAGACACGTGGGTTGTTACCAAATATTGCCGTTTTGAAAGAAGAATTCCCTCTTCATTGAGAAACTAGCCATACGAGATGAGACGAGCAGACAAAGATGGAAAATCCTTCGAACAAACAGGGAGATCCTGACTCCAATTCCAGCAAGATACCGATATTCAAGTCAGGGGGGACTTCTGTTAACCGCCAAAAATGACGGGGACCAAAGAAGAATTTTCCACTGGTTTTGAGAGGGAATCCGGAGTATAAAATAGCAAACAGGAAAGATGTCCGAACATCCCGCCTACGAGCAGACAGACTAGAGTAAAGGACCTCTACCTACCCAGCCAGGTCTGGAATCTCTGTGACCTAGGGAAAGCATTGAAAATCTGAAAAAGATTTCGGGAGGGGGGCCTGGTGGACATAACTACCCCGAGTATCCCAACGCCCGAATATCCTGGTACTTAGCATTGCCATAAGAATCCGCAAACACCGTTTTTAGAGGAGCAAGAGGGACACGAGGGACCTAGAGTACCCCGGCCAGCAAAGGTCGTGACATACACTTAACAAGATAGGTAAAGGGATCCCGGCCCACCGACCCCGCTTAAGCGGGATGGAGACACCCCGAAGGATAAACTACATATAAAAACAGACACTAAAATGTCACCGTTCAGGGATGAAGCTCAAGGCTACAACATGGCATTCGTTCCCGCCAATTTAGGATCCTATTTTTAATAGGAGTCAACTCAATTGGAACCGGGAAAGAAGGAATCACCTGATCTTTCGGGATTAGTTCCCCGACGAAAGAGTCGGGCCCCAAAGGAAGACCCGTGCATCACTAAAACCCTAGACTGAGGTTCTAGGAGTGCTCGGCGAGAAAGAGGCCTATATAAAAATCATACATTCACCTAAGAAAAGGGCGGCCACACTTTTACTACTTATCGATAGGCACGAAAAGCTCCATCTCCATTTGTTCCCCATATGCTTTACTTTTTCCCACTGCAATATTGTTAATTCAAATACCAGGTTGTAAGATCCCACTGTGATCGAGATCCACATACATATGTAAACAGGTTTTGTTTTATGCATCCATCATATGAGAAATCATCCATCTTACTACTCACATCCACTATAATATCGAGATCGTGACGCCCAGCAGGGTACCAAACTATTAAGTATCTCGCTAGCCCTTATCAGATCCCGATCCCGATCCATCATCTACAAACCCCCTATCACAACTAACAGATTTCAAAGAACTTGCGGGGTACCGGGGTATAGAGTATCCCGCTAGCCCAGATCCAATTAGATCCAGGTCCCTCACATTCCGTTAATTCTAAATTGCACCCCGGTGACAATTTTGGGTTAACAAGTAGTTACAAGCTTATTTTGTGGAAGAAACCATTATGAAGTTACAAGTAATTTTTAGGAAAAACCCTTAAGTAGTTACCGACGCCATAAAAGTGGTACAAGGTAATTTTTTTGGAAAAGCCCTTAAGTAGTTACCAAGCCCTAAAAGTAGTTACCCAAGCCGTAAAAGTAGTTACGACCTAATTTTTGGGAAAAACCCTTAAGTAGTTACCAAGTCGTAAAAGTAGTTACCCATGCCGTAAAAGTAGTTACCTAGGTAATTTTTTTTTAAAAGCCCTTAAGTAGTTACCAAGCCCTAAACGTAGTTACCCATGCCGTAAAAGTGGTTACCATCTAATTTTTGGGAAAAACCCTTAAGTAGTTACCAAGCCATAAAAGTAGTTATTGACACCGTAAAAGTGGTTACAAGCTAATTTTTGGAAAAACCCTTAAGTAGTTACCGACGCCGTAAAAGTTGTTACCGACGCCGTAAAAGTAGTTATAAGGTAATTTTTGGGAAAAACCCTTAAGTAGTTACCAAGCCGTAAAAGTAGTTACCGACACCGTAAAAGTAGTTACAAGGTAATTTTTTTGGAAATGCCCTTAAGTAGTTACTAAGCCGTAAAAGTAGTTACTCATGCCGTAAAAGTAGTTACGATCTAATTTTTGGGAAAAACCCTTAAGTAGTTACCAAGCCATAAAAGTAGTTACCCGTGCCGTAAAAGTGGTTACCATCTAATTTTTGGAAAAACCCTTAAGTAGTTACCAAGCCGTAAAAGTAGTTACCGATGCCATAAAGTAGTTACAAGGTAATTTTTGGGAAAAACCCTTAAGTAGTTACCGACGCCGTAAAAGTAGTTACAAGGTAATTTTTTTGGAAAAGCCCTTAAGTAGTAACCAAGCCGTAAAAGTAGTTACCCATGTCGTAAAAGTAGTTACGATCTAATTTTTGGGAAAAACCCTTAAGTAGTTACCAAGCCCTAAAAGTAGTTACCCGTGCCGTAAAAGTGGTTACCATCTAATTTTTGGGAAAAACCCTTAAGTAGTTACCGATACCGTAAAAGTGGTTACAAGCTAATTTTTGAAGAAACCCTTAAGTAGTTACCAAGCCGTGAAAGTAGTTACCAACATCGTAAAAGTAGTTACAAGATAATTTTTTTGGAAAAGCCCTTAAGTAGTTACCAAGCCGTAAAAGTAGTTACACATGCCGTAAAAGTAGTTACGATCTAATTTTTGGGAAAAACCCTTAAGTAGTTACCAAGCTCTAAAAATCGTTACCCATGCCGTAAAAGTGGTTACCATCTAATTTTTGGGAAAAACCCTTAACTAGTTACCAGGCCCTAAAAGTAGTTACCGATACCGTAAAAGTGGTTACCATCTAATTTTTGGAAAAACCCTTAAGTAGTTACCAAGCCCTAAAAGTAGTTACCGATAACGTAAAAGTAGTTACAAGCTAATTTTTGGAAAAACCGTTAAGTAGTTACCAAGCCGTAAAAGTAGTTACCGACGCCGTAAAAGTAGTTACAAGGTAATTTTTGGGAAAAACCCTTAAGTAGTTACCAAGCCGTAAAAGTAGTTACCGACGCCGTAAAAGTAGTTACAAGGTAATTTTTTTGGAAAAGCCCTTAAGTAGTTACCGATACCGTAAAAGTAGTTACCGATGCCGTAAAAGTAGTTACTAGCTAATTTCTTGGAAAATCCCTTAACTAGTTACCGTACCCGTAAGAGTAGTTACCACAGCCGTCAAAGTGGTTACAAGCTAATTTTTTGGAAAAACCCTTAAGTAGTTACCATAGCCGTAAAAGTAGTTACTCATGCCGTAAAAGTAGTTACGATCTAATTTTTGGGAAAAACCTTTAAGTAGTTACCAAGCCCTAATAGTAGTTACCCATGCCGTAAAATTGGTTATCATCTAATTTTTGGGAAAAACCCTTAAGTAGTTACCAAGACGTAAAAGTAGTTACCGATGCCGTAAAAGTAGTTACAAGGTAATTTTTGAGAAAAACCCTTAAGTATTTACCGACGCCGTAAAAGTAGTTACAAGGTAATTTTTTTGGAAAAGCCCTTAAGTAGTTACCAAGCCGTAAAAGTAGTTACCCATGTCGTAAAAGTAGTTACGATCTAATTTTTTGGAAAAACCCTTAAGTAGTTACCAAGCCCTAAAAGTAGTTACCCGTGCCGTAAAAGTGGTTACCATCTAATTTTTGGGAAAAACCCTTAAGTAGTTACCGATACCGTAAAAGTGGTTACAAGCTAATTTTTGTAGAAACCCTTAAGTAGTTACCAAGCCATAAAAGTAGTTACCGACACCGTAAAAGTAGTTACAAGATAATTTTTTTAGAAAAGCCCTTAAGTAGTTACCAAGCCGTAAAAGTAGTTACGCATGCCGTAAAAGTAGTTACGATCTAATTTTTGGGAAAAACCCTTAAGTAGTTACCAAGCTCTAAAAATCGTTACCCATGCCGTAAAAGTGGTTACCATCTAATTTTTGGGAAAAATCCTTAAGTAGTTACCAAGCCCTAAAAGTAGTTACCAATACCATAAAAGTGGTTACCATCTAATTTTTGGAAAAACCCTTAAGTAGTTACCACGCCCTAAAAGTAGTTACCGATACCGTAAAAGTAGTTACAAACTAATTTTTGGAAAAAACCCTTAAGTAGTTACCGACGCCGTAAAAGTAGTTACAAGGTAATTTTTGGGAAAAACCCTTAAGTAGTTACTAAGCCATAAAAGTAGTTACCGATGCCGTAAAAGTAGTTACAAGGTAATTTTTTTTGGAAAAGCCCTTAAGTAGTTACCGATACCGTAAAAGTAGTTACTAGCTAATTTCTTAGAAAATCCCTTAACTAGTTACCGTACCCGTAAGAGCAGTTACCACAGCCGTCAAAGTAATTACAAGCTAATTTTTTGGAAAAACCCTTAAGTAGTTACCATAGCCGTAAAAGTAGTTACCAGTGCCCTAAAAGTAGTTACCATGAAAAAATAATAATAAAATATTTAAATTTATTTTAATTTAAAATATTTTTTTATATTATTTTTTATATTATTTTTTAATATTAAATAATTTTTTATTATTATTTTATCTTCTTTTTATTTTATTTTTATTATTAATAAAGTCAAATCAATGAATATATATTATTATTTTAATAAGGTATAGGCAATAGCATGTTTCAAACCTGTACTATTCACTTCAAAACACTATTTTTTTTGTTTGTATGATGCAGTGATATAAAATCACTGCATAGTAGCCGGTCCCTAATAATAGACAAGATGAGGTTGACCGGTAAACTCCTCACACCTGTATTTATAAGGTTGTAGGTTCGAGTTATACTCATTATCTAATCTCGAAATGTTGTAATAGTCAATTTTTTTTTTAATAATAATAGGAAAATAAAAAAACAATTCTATTAACGAAAATACAAGCCTGAAAAAACAAATTTAATAAATGCATTGATAATGAAAAGCAAAATTCTATTGATCTTTGGATTGGGTCTGAGGAGGTGGGCCCTTGGGCACACCTGGGCGGGTCGGACCTCTCGGAGCTTTGAGACGGATGGCTCTATCTTCTACTAATGTTACTTGCTGTAAAATCATCAAAAACAGATCTCTAAGAATTCTAGGTCACCCTTTAATTATAATTTATAAACCGTAAGAATTTAACTCACCTCTCCAGATTCCAACTTGGATCCATCCATATTTTCATTTCCTAATTATGCAAAAGAAAGAAAATTATTAATATTTTTAATCAAAAGAAATTTTATGAAATGATGAATTTTTTTTACTAACTAAAAAAATCGGTGAGGAGTCTAACAAGACCAGGCGAAATCAATCGCCACCGGCATGGCTTTCAGTTAAAATCAATAGAAATCAAAATAACTCTTAACCGTATTCTCGAAAGAGAAGAAGCAGTTCAGATCAGCAGAAGAATCACATAATAGAGGATGCTTACCTTTGACGGTATCAACCATCCGGTGAAATCCCTTCTTCAGATCTTGAACAAACTTCTCCATTGAATAGTGTGATATGATCTGCGTCCTGTGATGAGATTATAAAGGTTTTTCTATTGAAATTAAATATATGTTTCTTGGAAGACTGAAATATGCCCAGCTGTTCACACCGGAAAAAAAAAAAAAAGAAGTGTTTTTTTAATTAATTAGTGTACCTAAAACTCTTACCAACCGAAATATTTAAAAAAATAAATGAAAGGCTGTTAGTCAATGTGATAGCCAAAAATGGCCCATTGGCCCAATATGCTGAAAGCCCAAGCTTCGCAACCCAAAACGCTGCCCAAATTCGGTATGTTGGGCTGACCCAGCCCGTGTGTCACTAGTGGCACGACTTGGTCTTTAAATGACCAAGTCCAAGCATCAGTTGAAAGCGGTGGAAGAGAGAATCTCTCCATATCACACCTAATCCTCCAACAATCTCGCCCACGATCACAAAAGATCATTGGACGTTGGAGCTAGACCTTCTCCTATAAAAGGAAGGCTCATTCACTTGGAAACTCTCTGAATTCTCTCTCAACTAAAGCTTATAAGCAGCGTACTGAAACTCTGCCTCTAAAGACATTCCGGTCACCAACGATCACCAAAAATCAACCATTGCCACATTCACAATAGATTGCTCAGCCCAAGCACACCTAAGGCTAAACGATCTGAACCCACCTTCTCCATTTCTATTTCATATTATTTCTATTTTAATCTTGTTTGTAGGTTCAACCAGGTACTCGACCTCTATCGACAGACGCAGCGTTGCAAGCTCAAACGAGGAGTCGACATCATTCATCTCACAGTTCAATTGAGTTGCTTTGGGCCTGATACAACCCGACCCATTTGACGTACCAAGTCGTTCGACCACCTATAGTTTGGCGCCTACCGTGGGGCCCATTGCAACTACCTTCAATTTCAAATCGATCTACTCCAACTACAACTCAACATGACTGGAAACGGATCAGTTCCCACCGTCGAGGAGCAAATTTCTGCATTGACCGCTCAAATGACAGCGAGCGCTGAGAGGATGCAGGCGCTCGAAGCAGAAAATGCAGCAATCCGAGTGGCAAATGAAGAGTTGAAAGCGCTGGTCGACGGAGTGGTGCCTGATTCAACAGCGTCGGAGCATCCAATATCGGCACCAAATGGTGAACCGTTTGTCGACCGACCTGCTCCAAGAGCACCAGGCAACCCCGTCAGACCCGAGACAAACCCGGTCGATCATCAAAATCGACCAACACTCCAAACCGCAAGGGTTGATATCGACCTCAACGATATGCCTACCTGGAACGATGTGATGAACGAACAAGATCCAGCAATGGACCAACAGCCATACAATGTCAACAAAACGACTATGTCACTCCAGTCGACACCCGGATTGGTAAAACCCAGGCCTGGTATACATTTAAACACTGACTTGGAATTCTCTCGCAGGTTTGTAAAAATGGAGGCTCTCATCCAATGAATTCCAGGAGTCTCAGCTCCGATAAAGAAGAGCACTGCCAACAGCTTCGCCGACTCGCCGTTCGTCAACGCAATTGCTCTTACAGAGATGCCTAAGAAGTTCAGCTTCCCAAACATGAAGCAGTATGAGGGGACGATAGATCTAGACGACCACATTGCACAATACAAGTAAAGAATGTTTACTGCTGCAATTCCGCGTGACCTGAGAGAGGCGTGCATGTGCAAAGCTTTCGGATCTAGTCTCAGGAGCCCCGCTTTACAATGGTATACCAATTTGCCTAATAACTCAATTGATTCTTTTGCGCAGTTGACGGACACTTTCGTGGAGCAATTCGCAAGCAGTCGCAAGCTGGAGAAGCAGTCGGACGACCTCTATACAATAATTCAACGACCAGGCGAAAACTTGAGAGCTTATGTCGGATGCTTCAACCGAGAGAAAGTGCAAATCCCGCATTGCAATCAGGCGACTGCCATCTACGCCTTCAGGAAAGGCCTTAGGTTTGATTCTGATTTATATAAAGAGCTCACTAAGTATCCATGCAGGACCATGGAAAATGTACTAGCCAAGGCATGGGCACAAATCAAGTGGGAAGAAGATGAAGCAAATTACATCGGCAAAGCCAACAGCACATACTACGGGAATCGACGTAACGATCGAGTAGAGAGAAGGCCTAGCGACCGGAGATCGGAACCTTACCCTACAAACGACCGGAGGAATACCCAGCCTCGACATGACGGCTCAAATGATAGACATTCCTATGGACGTAGCAATGCAAGGTCCGGTCGACCACAGGTAGAACACTAGAATACAATCTCAGCATAGAACCGGTCGACGTCGTTGCAGCCATGAGAGAAATGGGTAAAACAGTCAAATGGCCACGAAAGATGAATGCACTACCAGAACACAGAGATCCAAAGCTTTGATATGAGTTCCATGAAGATCACGGCCATCACACGGATTGTATCGCCCTGAAATTCGAAGTTGCTGAACTTCTAAAACAGGGACACCTTCGAGAATTCCTAACAGACAAGGGGAAGCAAACCTATGCAAGACGCGACGACCAAAGGAAACCCGATGTCGTCGACAGTCCTCCGGAACCACCCAGACAAGATAGAGTGATCAACTACATCGTAGGTGGATCTGAAGTCAGCGGCGTGAGTTATTCTGCAGCCAAGAGACATACACGACAAGTGTCGAACACGGAGATTCAACCGGGAAGAGAACATCCATCAAAAGTCGACGAAACTGTCATCTTCAAGTCGAACGACAAATCAGATTTGTTTTCTCCTCACCATGATGCTTTAGTCATATCTTTACATATTGCTAATTGTTTAACTAAACGCATCTTAATTGATAATGGTAGTTCTTGCAATATTTTATTTAACAGTGCTCTGAGAGAAATGCAGGTTGACGAGTCGAAGCTCAGTCGTCGAACGACTATGTTGACCGGGTTCAGTGGAGAGCAAAAAAGCACACTAGGTGAGATTGTGCTACCAGTGTACGCTGAAGGAATCAACCTGTACATCAACTTCCTTATGCTCGACTGCCAGTCCCCTTACAACGCCATACTAGGCAGACCTTGGATACACGAGCTAAAAGCAATACCATCGACTTATCATCAGATGATCAAATTTCCTACCAAATGGGGGGTAAAAGAGATCAAAAGGGAACAACGAGCAGCCAGAGAATGTTATCAGAATGCCATGAAAAAGAAGCGATAGGACTTATAGCAATTACAGGAAGCCAAGGTCGAGTCGACTCAAAACAAGCCACACATGGAGGAACTCGACGAGGTGTCGATCGATCCAGGTCACCCCAATCATAAAGTCTGCATCGGGTCCAGATTACCGGACGACATCCGAAAGCAGTTGATCGCATTTCTCAAGGAATGTCGCAGCAGCTTCGCTTGGTCGCACGAAGATATAATCGGCATCGACCCCGACGTAATAGTACATCAACTGCAGGTCAACCTAGATCATCAACCAGTAAAACAAAATGAAGAAAGTTCACTCCAGAAAAGAACAAGGTGATCAACAATGAAATCCAAAAACTGATCGACATCGATTCGGTGAGAGAAGTAAAATACCCCGACTGGCTAGTAAACGTCGTGGTAGTAAAAAAGAAAAATGGGAAGTGGCGAGTCTGCATCGACTTCACAGACCTCAACAAAGCTTGTCCCAAAGACTCTTTCCCACTACCTCACATCGACATGTTAGTCGACGCGACTGCGGGACACGACTTATTAAGCTTCATGGATGCATACTCCGGCTACAACCAGATACTGATGCACCCCGACGACCAAGAGAAAACGGCCTTCGTCACGGAACGAGGTACATTTTGCTATAAGGTAATGTCTTTTGGTTTCAAAAATGCAAGTGGAACCTACCAAAGGTTGGTCAACAAAATGTTCGCAAAGATGCTTGGATCAACAATGGAAGTCTACATTGACGATATGCTGGTCAAATCTTTAGTCACACAACAACACATCGACCATCTGAGACAGTCGTTCGACATTCTCGACGAATATGGTATGAAACTAAACCCCACTAAATGCTCTTTCGGTGTATCTTCAGGAAATTTTCTAGGCTATCTGGTCACCCATAGGGGGGTCGAAGCAAATCTAGACCAAATACGGTCGATCAAGAACATCGAATCACCTAGATGCATCAATGACGTACAGAAGCTTACTGGTCGTGTGGCGGCGTTGAACCGGTTTATTTCAAAGTCAACTGAAAGATGTCTACCATTTTTCAACACCCTCAGAAAAAACAAAGCATTCAAATGGAACGACGACTGTGAGAGGGCACTGCAAGACTTGAAGACATACCTAAAGTCGCCACCACTACTGTCGAAGCCAAAGGATAACGAAACACTATTCGTGTATTTGGTGGTATCCGACACTGCTATAAGTGCAATCCTCGTCAGAGAAGAAGAAAACAACCAACATCCAGTCTACTACGTAAGTAAAACCTTACTCGACGCAGAAACCAGGTACAGTCGACTGGAAAAACTCGCATTGGCTCTCGTGGTAGCAGCACGGAAACTTAGACCCTACTTCCAATGCCACACAATTAAGGTACTAACTACTTACCCCTTTAAAAATATTATCCACAAGCCAGAACTTTCAAGTCGACTGACGAAGTGGGCAGTAGAACTCAGCGAGTACGACATCAGCTTCCATCCACGGTCAGTGATGAAATCATAGGTACTAGCCAATTTTATTACGGATTTTACCCCTGGTGAAAGTGTGCAGGCCGAACAGGAATTAGTTGCACTCACAGAAACAGCTACACCCGGAAAATAGACCTTGTCGGTCGACGGGTCCAGTAACATCAAAGGAAGCGGGTTAGGATTGGTACTCAAATCCCCACAAGGGGACATATTGAAGCAGTCGATCCACTGTGGTTTTCATACGACAAACAACGAAGCTGAATACGAAGCCTTGATCGTCGGGCTCGACCTCATAAAAAGCCTATATGTGAAAAGCATTAAAGTACAAAGCGACTCTCAATTAATCGTTAGACAGATGAATGGTACGTATAAAGCTAGGGATCAGAGAATGTCGGCCTACCTAATCAAAGCCAAACATCTTCAGTCGACCTTTGATGAGTTTTCGATCAAACAAATACCCCGATCCGAGAATGCACGAGCAAACGCATTAGCAAGCCTTGGGTCGACAACAACAAATGGTTCAAAGTCGGTGCCTATAGTTCATCTAATGGCCCCATCAATTCAAGAAACAAAAATATTGGCAACCGTCGACAACAGCAGAAGCTGGATAGAGCCAATCTTCAATTACCTCCAGGCAGACATTCTCCCAGATGACAGATCAGAAGCAAGGAGAATCAAGGTAAAAGCAGCTAAATTTTGCATCGTATACGGCAAGCTCTACAAAAAATCATTTACCGGACCCTACTTGAGGTGCGTCACCAAACGAGAGGCGTACGACGTCCTAAAAAGTCTACACTATAAGGAATGCGGAAACCATTCTGGCGCCCGTAGTTTGGCAAACAGAGCCATCACAGCAAGATATTACTGGCCGAACATGCGGACTGATTCTCAAAATCATGTCAAGTCGTGCGACAAGTGCCAACGCTTCACACCAGTATCGCATCTCCCCCCAGGTATGTTGAATTCAATTTCGGCCCCTTGGCCTTTTATGAAATGGGGGATGGACATTGTAGGTAAGCTCCCAGCTGCACCTGGCGGCGTCGTCTACATGTTAGTCTTGACAGACTACTTCACCAAATGGGTCGAAGTCTGGGCATATCAACAAGTACGCGACATTAAGGTATGCGATTTCGTATGGAAAAATATTATATGCAGGTTTGGAGTAACCAAGGAAATAGTGACTGACAACGGGTCCCAGTTCATTTCATACGACTTCAAAAACTTCTGCGACAAGTATGGAATCAAGCTAAGTTTCTCGACTCCATGGTATCCCCAAGCAAATGGATAAGCAGAGTCGACCAACAAAACAATTGTCAATACGTTGAAGAAACGACTTGAAGCTGAAAAAAGCGAGTGGGCAGAGAAACTCCAAGAAATCTTGTGGTCATACAGAACTACCCCAAGACGGTTGACTGGAGCAACCCCCTTCTCACTCGTCTATGGCTCAGAGGCAGTCATCCCAATAGAGACCAGATTGTCGACCGCCCGTAGCGAAAATCCGGATGAAGTACAAAACAATTTGGAGCTCAGTTTCGAGCTTGACCACCTCGACGAACGACGAGATCGTGCTGCTCTAAGAATTCAATCGTACCAGCAACAGGTCGCTCGACACTACAACAAAAAAGTAAGGGCCAGAGTATTCAAACTCTACGACTGGGTATTGCGACGAGTCTTCCAAAACACAAGGGAAGAAGGCGCTGGAAAGTTGGGGCCAACATGGGAAGGACCATATCAAATAACGAATGTTGTCGGATGAGGGGCATACAAGCTAAGGGGACTCGACGGTCGAGAACTGCATAATAGTTGGAACGCCCTACATCTAAAACAGTACCATTTCTGAACTTTATTTTATTTCTTGATTTCATTATTATTAATTTTATTCCATCCCATCGACTTCTCATTACTAACAAGTCGACCAGAGAAGAGCAATGATGACAACTTAGTGCAACTAAGTACAAAACTGAGCTCACAAACATTTTTTTATCAATTCACAAAGCTGTCGACTTCGATAAGCAAACTTCCTATTTCAGATATAAAGTTTTGACGACCGCAAGACATCGACGTTGAACTCCCAATATCCTCAATTCAACAATCGTATATTAAGAGTGGGGGAATAACACTGAGGGCAAGTGACGACTTAGGCAAATCAAACGCATGTACGCGAAATTCTATGTAAAAAGGTCTTGTCGACCATGAAACGCATGTACGCGAAATTCTATATAAAAAGGTCTTGTCGACCATCAAACGCATGTACGCAAAATTCTATGTAAAAAGGTCTTATTGACCATGAAACGCATGTACGCAAAATTCTATGTAAAAAGGTCTTGTCAACCATCAAACGCATGTACGCGAAATTCTATGTAAAAAGGTCTTGTCGACCATCAAACGCATGTATGCGAAATTCTATGTAAAAAAGGTCTTGTCGACCGAAAAACACGCGAAAGCAAATCTTAGTTACAGTCATCGACAATAAAATCTTACTATGTTGCATATCAACTTTTCGACAAAATCATCTTGTATATTATGTCGACCGACCTACGTATGGGCATGAGTTTATAGGCTTATCTTATACAAATTCAAATCATCTTGTATATAATGTCGATCGACTTACGTATGGACATGGGTTTACAGGCTCATCTCATGCAAATTCAAAGCTATCACTGCGTGAGGGTCGTATCAGACCAAAATATAACTTCATTAAAAAAAAATCACGAAGGCAAAGAGTTAAAAAATAGACAATGGTCGAAGTCGACCAAAACATCCATTACATCTACCAAATAAAAAACAAATGTAGGTCGAGGTCGACCAAATCATCCAATATTACAAAAAACATGAAACGAAATGTAAACAACAAAATTATGCGAGAGCATCTGTTCAAGCATCCTGAGAAATAGACTCGACACCTGCAGCAGCAGCATTGAGATTCTCATTTTCTGGGCTTTTGTCGACACCACCATCACCTACTTCATCGACTACCCCTTGTTCAGCAAGAGATTCTTCAAGTTTTAGACGCTCCATCTCCTCATAGTCGTCTATTTCCTCCTACATCTCCTTAGAATCCCAATCTACGTGTGCACCAGCTAAGTACTCCTTGAAAAGCAACGCCCTGGTTTTGCACACTGCCTCTGCTCCTATCAACGTCACACTGTTCCTCAATTTTTCGACAATCTTGTCATGTTCCTCTTGGGCTTTTTTCATTTCGGACTGATGACGATCGACCATCCTCTTTAATTCCTCCTCCAAAGCCATCTTTTGTCGCTCCACCGCTTCCTTCTCCTTGGCAAACTTCGCATTTTCTGCTTTTAGAGCGTCGCCCACCTTGCGAAGAGCCACACCCTTATCGTTAACGGCCTTGTACCGACCATGCAGATGCAATGTCGCTTGGTAGGCCTGCACAGAGGGGATACCAATACATCAAATAATATTACCAACACATTAAAAAATACTATAAAGAATACTACAAATAAATAAAAAAAAAGAATCATTCTACCTGAA
This sequence comes from Acer saccharum, assembly GCA_030490815.1. NCBI lineage: Eukaryota > Viridiplantae > Streptophyta > Magnoliopsida > Sapindales > Sapindaceae > Acer > Acer saccharum. The sequence goes on from CM059869.1 coordinate 39,214,144, forward strand.
AATTCGACAGGAGTAGCGTATTGAAGAGTTCCTCTGTCTTGACATTCTTTAGATGCAGGTCATCAGCAATGAGGGTAAAGTCGTCCGACATTTTCAAGAACCCCTCCGGATCCCCGAACGATGAAAGCCCAGAAGCAAGGAGCTCCATTGGAGAATTCGGTTCAAAAGCAACCTCAGTCGACTTCCCCTTCGAGCCAGATGCAGCCTTCTTCCGTCGACTCACAGTAGAGGCCTTCTTCTGCCTCTTTCGGGACGGACTCTCCTCTGGCGACGACTCCAAATTCTGTGTTACTACCATTGAGTCATCAGTCGACTTCCCAGCAATCTGCCTCTTCTTGGCCTGCGCTTCTACTCGTTTCCTGGCGATTTCTTCTCTGTAACGCCTCACAAAGTCGATTTGGCCAGGAACGTTGATTTCTGCACTCGCCATCGATGTCACTGCGAAACGATGTTCAACATCAGTTAGAGGTGGTAAAAAACGCAAATTGTACTGGAGAATTTCAAAACTCCTCATAATCCATATGTACGACGGGAAGTCCTTCACAAGGGGATAGGGAGCGCGCGTTCTATTCAAAGTCGACCCACTCCATAGTCGACTGGGCCTAAGATTACCTTCCGTAAGCAAGGCTCTTACACTCCTTTGGTTAGGAGGGATCTCTAATAAACGTTTGGTAGTACCAGGAGCAATGTCGCTCGACGGAGCCTTACCAGCTCCCTTTATTTCTGCAAAAGAAATATTCAAATAAGATTTATATAAACAGCACATATATGAAACTACCAATCGACAATCGAAAAAAGCTCACCATATCGGTTCCAGGTCCGCCGAAATCTATACAGTTGCTCCCCCACCCTCCACGGGCCATCGACTGGGGGACCCCTCGCGAAAAAGTAGGTATCTTTCCAAAGACGGTCGTTCGACGCAGTATCGACGACGAGCTCATCCTTTTTAATCCTAGGAACCAACAAGTAGCGACCTGGCTCGCTTAAATGTTCCTTCAAGTAATAATTGTGGAGAAGGCACCCCAACCCAAATTGCTCATTGTGCCTCTCACTTAATATTCCCAGGCTCAGCAATATTCTCCATGTATTTGGCATCAATTGACCCGGGGCAAGGTCATAGTATACCAACATACGTCGAATGAGTTAGGGGATAGGAAATCTAAACCCTAAACGGAGGGTGTATTCATAGTAGCACGTCCACCCCGGGATGTCCCAGTCAGCACGTTCATGTTCCCTCGGCGCCCGTAACTCAACGTCGTCTGGAATACCATAAATAGTCCGGTTGCCGGGAAACATATCCTCTGTGATTAAACTGGCCGGACTGTCCCTGAGAATACCCAATGGACGACCTAATGTCGATGCCTCAGCAACCTCAACATACTCAGGGTGCTCGACAGCCGTCTCCACACGAACGGCTCCCTGTTCTAAGATACCCCTAACATCTATAGCAACGACTGACGACGGATCCTCAACTGTGACCCGTCTATTAACTTCATACGATCTACTGTCGGCTCCTTGGTCATCGCCACTACCAGACCAGTCAATACTCAGATCTGAGGTCGTTTTGTCGTCAGACATCGTATCTCCAAAGGCTGACAAATGCAAAAAATGCACGAGTCAGAAACTAAAATGCTACAATCACAACTTAGGGATTTTCGATCAAAATCTAGGATTTTTTGCCACACGGAAATCCCCTCCTAAAGTTCAACCTAGAAGTGTTTTCTACCTAAGGTCGAGGCATCCACTCGAATCTTAGCGACAACTTATCATGATAGTATACAAGTAAATCAAGCAAAATCAACAATGGCGAAATAATCAAAAGCATCGAAAAACACCAAGAACAGTCAAGAACACGTTGAAGAATACCAGAAGAAACGAAAAACGGAGCATTTCGTGCTACAGATTTGTACGAATAAATGTATATAAACAAAAAAACCAACTTTTTACTAACCTCGAAAAGATTAATGAGGGATTCGTGAGGAAGTTGGTGAAGCACCTTACAGTCGAATACCACCGGTAGAAGAAAACGTAAAGAGACTTGAAACACTTGAAATGTAAGAATATTGTTGGCAAGTGAAACGAAACACTTGAAATGCAAGAGTGTTGTTGGTAAATGAAACGATTCGTATATAAAACAATCTTTCCAACCCTAGTTGCCACGCGGCAACACCCCTTTGGTTTTCGAATAACCCAGGTAACCACCCAGTTCGAAATTCAAAACTTGATTTCGATAAACGTGCTTGAATTTAATGCACTTGACGTCAGCCTAAAAAACTGAAGCACAACCATCCCATCGGTTTGATTTCTAAAATCAAAATCAAGCATTTCATCGAACGACAGTATCTTTCCAAAGTTCTTCTTCGATAAGTCAACAAGCTTCAAGTCGATAGAAATTGACGATTAGATTCAACGACAGCCGTCCGATTAATCCAATGGTCGACTCAATGAAAATCACTCTCTAACTCGTTGTCCTCTTCCTTAGAGAGTGAGGGACAAACTATGGTAGCCAAAAATGGCCCATTGGCCCAATATGCTGAAAGCCCAAACTTCGCAACCCAAAACGCTGCCTAAATTCGGTATGTTGGGCTGACCCAGCCTGTGTGTCACTAGTGGCATGACTTGGTCTTTAAATGACCAAGTCCAAGCATCAGTTGAAAGGGGTGGAAGAGAGAATCTCTCCATATCACATCTAATTCTCCAACAATCTCGCCCACGATCACAAAAGATCATTGGACGTTGGAGCTAGACCTCCTCCTATAAAAGGAAGGCTCATTCACTTGGAAACTCTCTGAATTCTCTCTCAACTAAAGCTTATAAACAGCGTACAGAAACTCTGCCTCTAAAGACATTCCGGTCACCAACGATCACCAGAAATCAGCCATTGCCACCTTCACAATAGATTGCTCAGCCCAAGCACACCTAAGGCTAAACGATCTGAACCCACCTTCTCCATTTCTATTTCGTATTATTTATGTTTTAATCTTGTTTGCAGGTTCAACCAGATACTCGACCTCTGTCGATAGACGCAGCGTTGCAAGCTCAAACGAGGAGTCGACATCATTCATCTCACGGTTCAATTGAGTTGCTTTGGGCCTGATACAACCCGACCCATTTGATGTACTAAGTCGTTCAACCACCTACAGTCAGCAGTGCCATGTGCTTTGTTGTGTAATTTTTTGTAGAAAATATTCGGTGAACCGTTGGATTTCTTGAGTGAAGCAATATAAGATATGACAGTTTTGGATGAATATGCATGTATTTTCTTAATATATATCATATATTCATATACTCATTTACATTACTCAATTGTATGCTCGGTGCATTAAAGAATTTATTAATTTTTTTAAGTATGATTTTATCGTATTTTAAAGGTTTATAACTATTGTTTTATCGGGATGTAATTATTGTTTTTGGATGAGGGATTGAAGTAATAACACTCGATTGATACACATTACAACAGTTATGGGTGGGCCGGTTTGAATTGAATTATGAACATGTAATTTGGAAGTATAATATAAAAAACATGCCAGTTTGATTGATACAACATATCACATTTTGTCTATGTACATTTATTTTACTTTAACTTAGGTAAATTACATCGATTTTTATGAATTTTAATATGAATTTTTTAATAGATAATAAATTTAATGAAATCTACTTATAAATAAAATTTGAGATTTTTTCAAGCATTAGAACTATTTATCCCGCTTTTTTTAGATATGAAGGTATTAGAAAAATGTGAGAAATATAGGAAAATTCAAAAAAATAGTTTTAGTGCCTGAAAAATTCTCAAATTTTACTCATAAGTAGATTTTAATAAAATTATCATCCAAAAAAATTTTCATATCAAAATTCATAAAAATCGATATGATTTCATCAAGATCCTTACCGAAATTAAAGTAATGGATCTCTTACTTGAAAGTTACTAAAATAATAATATATATACAAGTGCAGCAAGATTTTATTAAATACACACACAGATGATGTAGTATGTTGTCTTCTCCGATGTTTTTTTTTTTTTTTTTCCTCTTTTAGATAGTTTATTTACATTGAATCATTGATGTTACTCATTTGAATATATGGATGTTACTAATTTTCAAACATTGAATCTAAAAATATCATACTAATTGAACAAAGACAAACAAGAAACTATGGAAGAAAAATAATACTTGTGCAGGACTTAGTGTACACAAAAATTTAAAATCTTTTTCTTTCAAACATTACTTAGCTACAATATTTGTACTGAAAAAGAAGTAGGCTAGAGTTTCAACAAAGCAAAGAAAAATTGATGAAAACCCACTTTGAAAAATATCATCACAGAACTTTGTCTATGCCCCCTCTGTCCCCTTTTGTCACACCACTATTATTTGGGTGTCCTAATCCATCAATTTTCCTTTTTTACACCACCTCTCCTCCCATGGCATCACCTATGTCTACAATCACTATCACCTTGCAATCAAGAGGACCCCACTATGCCACAACCGTCATGTGTCAGTCTACTCACCGTTATCGATTAACCATCACATTACACATACATATCATATCCGCACGAAGAATATACTGAGCTCGGGCCCGTTGTTCCCTTCCGGGCTCAACATGTATAGTGTCTCCGAATCCTTGGAGCCCACGACCCGTTCGAAATGGGCTCGCATGTAGGCCAACTCACCGTCCGGGCCCTCGACCTCTGAATTCCCCGGTAGCACTCCGCCACCCATGGAAACGGGCCTCAGAAGCTCCATGACATGCAAATCCTCGTCGGTGGCCTCCCTCTTCACCCCATAACCGGTCTTTTTACCATTACAATACATGGTCCATAATGGTTCCTCTAATAGTTTGGTCTTGTCCTTGTCAAGCCTCTTTTCACATTCTAAGGCAATTCTCACCATCCCGGAGCCCATTTCCTTTTGTAAAACATTGGTTTGCATGGCCAACTCAAGAACCAACGTAGGGAGACATTTTGGGGTTTCTTGAATAGAAAGGCTAACCCTACCTTTACGGTACCCAAACAAAGTCCCCGTTACCTTCCGGGAATTGCCCGAATTGCTCCGGTGACCATCTGGTAACCCGCTCGGGAGGATAGACATCTTGCATATCGGAGTGACAATCGGGAATGACCGGAAAACGGAGCGGAAAACTCGGAAAACCTTTGTTTTGTTCCTCTTATTTTGGGAAGGCTCGACAAGGGACAAGGTATGGCGAGGCGCTGGAGGTGGATGCGATGTTGACGACGACGATGAACACGTTGGCGTGGACGTAGTAGGAGAGTCTTGTCCCTTTGCTGCGGTGCTGCTGGCTTTAGGTTTTGGCTCCCCCATCAATGGACGTTGATGAAGCAGGATGGGGAGAATTTGGCCGCATGAGAGAAGAGAGAGAGAGACACACACACACAACACAACACAGAGAGAGAGGAAGGAAAGGTAGTTAAGTTAGTTAATTTTTTGTGGGTTGGGATTAATTTTGGCGACCCTTATTTATTTTGGTCTATGATCCTGTCTCCATGCCTAATAATCAGTAGTCTTTTAATTTAATGCTTGAATTGGCTTTAAATAGCATTAATTATTTAGCCACTATATATACAAGATCGGTATATAGTTTATGCAGAAATTCTATTATCAGTTCGAACTGACAAAAGTTATATCAGTTCCTTGCATGTGAACCACTGGATTTAAATACTTTGACTTGGTTGTATGCACTTGTCAGTCAAAGTATTTAAATCCAGTGGCCCACATGCAAGGAACTGATATAACTTTTGTCAGTTCGAACTGATAATAGAAAGACTGATAGTTTATGATACTGATTTATTTATTTTTTTAAGAAAAAAAAAATTAATTTTCAAAAATTTAAATTTAATTAAAAAAAAAATTGTAGAGTGATTTGTTATATAACAGGCTTTGAGATCGATTCTCTGATGGGTTTTTTGTTTGTTTCTTAAAATTGCTAAAAACAATCTAAAAGAAAACCATGATCGTTGAATTTTATTTTTTTTATTTTTAAATGTTTTAATTTGGATCAAGAATCAAATGCTTTTGGTATTTGGGTATGTAATAAAATTGAATTTTCTTTTTAAATTTTTATTTTTTTTATTACGAGAACGCAAGTCATCTTATTCAATGACAAGAAATCGTACATAAGTACGTAATAATTAAGATAGTAGAAATGTACGTAACATTGAAATTTTTTAAATGGGAAATAATATGAAATCTTGAGATAAATATAGTAATTTTCCAATGAAAACTTTTACAATGCACATTTAGTAAAAATTTGGAAATTTTTTGGATTTAAGAACTATTTTTTCTTATATTTCTCTCTTTTTAAATGTTTTATCTTCAAAAAAATCGAAAAAAATTAGTTCTTGCATCTGAATTTTTTTAATTTTTTTTCCATAAATGTATTTCAATGTTTTAACCATCCATATAAAAAATCTCATCGAAAAACATTTGATTACACGCAATTTCATCAAAAGGTGCTTAAAATATGCATTGTAAAAGTCCGCATTGGAAAATTACTTTATATATATATATATATAATCTTTCTATTGTCAGTTCGAATTGATTTAAAATATGCTTTGACAAGTGCATGCAGTCAAGTTAAAGCATTTAAATCCAATGGCCGACATGCAACGAACTGATATATAAAACTTTGGACTAATCTAAGGGGAAAAAGCATCACAAGCGATCATATGCTAAAAAACCCTAGATAGTATCCATATATATAAAAGATAAAAGAAAAGTAAATAGAGACAAAAAGCAACAAAACACAAAGAACTAGGGGGGAAACAACCCCAAACAAAAAAGAGGCATGCAGTACACACCAAAAAGAAAAAGAAAATGTCAAGAAAAATGAAAAAACTCCCGGCCCATACAATCATTACCAACTAAAGAATAACAGAATGGTGGAGCAGAGAACCACCAAGAATCAACCTAAGCTCCAGAGTATGCTTAGAAAGCGCATCTACAACCTGATTCCCCTCCCTGAAAATATGGGAAACTTGAAAATCCATCTGTGAGATCTGGAAGATACAGCACTGCCACGCTTGACGAACCCACCAAGGAACCATCTCAGAATGAGAAGAAAGAAGCTGAACTACATAAGAAGAATCACTCTCAAGCTAGATTCGATGTCACCCATACTTCCAAGTAAAATTAATGGCCAATTAGGCCGCCAGAAGCTTGGCCTCAAATGCGAAAACCTGACCAAGAGGAACAGCAAAGCAACCATTCACAAAGGCTCTACTGTTCCGAAAGATACCACCACAACCACCAACCCCTGGAGAGCCCATAGTAGCACCAAATGTATTCACTTTGATCCAACTAGAAGTAGGAGGCGACCAAACCACACTCTTAAGCACCGGGGCTTTAGAAGGGCGACCTCGAAGACCAAATCGACGAAGAATCAAAAGGTCATCCATACAATTACGCATATAACGAATCTCTAGCCAATTAGCCTTTAAAACCGCACACCAAACTAGAGAAAGAATGGATCTAAACTCTAAAGTCCATAAACTTCCCTTTAAAGATCCACTAATTACGGGTAGTCCACACTCCACACCCCCAAAATCACTGAATGGATGGCTGCCTTCCATAAAATCCTAACCTACTGCAAAACATTAATAATTTTTCTTTTGTTCTATGATCTTACTACTTAGAAGTGAAAAAAACTCGATAAACATTGTTAAAATCTCAAATTGGATAGATGTACGCTGGACATTAAGTTTTAAAAAGAGGGTGTGAGGCAATTCCCCATAAATATTATTTAAATATATTTAATATTTAATATTTTTAAATTTAATTTGATCCTCCAAATATTAGTATATTGACTCTCAGACCTTTCATCAATCTTCATCCTCGATCAAATTCCAAGAAGAAGAAAAAGACCATAAATCATTTATAAAAAAAAATAAAAAATATAATAAAAAAATAAAAATTAAAAAACGAAAATCATAGAGCATATCGCCTCCATCTTCTATCAAATTCCAAAATCTCCATCTTAAAAAATAGGCAATCAATTCTTTAAAAAAACAAAACAAAACAAAACAAAACAAAAGGCAATCAAACTCAACCCATTCACCAATCTTCATCTTCAATCAAATTGCAAAAAAAAAAAAAAAAAAAAAAAAACTAGAAATCAATTTTCTAAGGAAAAAAAAAAACAAATCACAGAGCAGTTGGAATATAGATCCCTGCCTCCATCAATGGAGTGTCACGATTTGAAACCCACTGACGTCAAAGGCGGACTGCGCACTCCAGCATAATGAGGAGGGTCAACCCCCGTTCGTGGTGCCATCGCGGACCGAAGGGGGAGTCATTGAATCGAAGCAGAAGAAAAGAAGTTGAAGATCTACGAACTGGGTTTGAGTCAAAGCAGAAGAGAAGGCGTTGTCATCCATCTGGGAAGATCCAATGAATCTATGCAGCTCCACCTTAATGTTCTTCTTTTTTTATTTGTTTTTTTTTTCTTTTCATTTTCATTTTTTTTAATTCAAATTATATTAATTGAAAATTATTTTTGTTTATTTTCGCTATTTAATTATTTTAAAATAAAAATTCCAGATTTTCATTCATATATTTACAATTCTCATTCATTTTAATATATTTTAACCATTTTCTTTTATTTATTATTTTAAGTTTTTAAGGGTAAAAATGTTATTTTGCCTTTTCTGTGTGAGAGTTGACCGTTAAAATATGGTCAAAGGAACGAAATTGATGGGTTTTTAAAAACATAGGCACCAAGCCAGAAAAATATAGGGACCCAAATGATAATTCCCCAAATTTTTATTGCTTTAAGCTTGGTTGATATTAAAGCATCTCCAATGCAAATATGGATTTTGGGGTTTCTAACTAGTTACACATCAGTATATATACTGAATATGGATCCACTTTGTCAAGAAATTTTAAGAAATGCATATTCTCATCTCCAATGGAATTATCTAAAATAAAAAATGTATGCATTTTTTGACCAATCATCTTAAAACATTTATTTCACCTCTCTCCTCTTTTATTTTAAATCAAATATGTATCCTTTTTTGACCAGTTATTTATCTCATCCTCCCTCCTCTTTTATTTTACAATTAAATAGTGTAACACTACAAAAAAAAAAAGCCTATCAGTGACGAACTATTTCCGACGCCGCTAATTGCCGTCGAAAAGGCACCATTTCCGACGGCCATTTTAGTGCCGTTGGAGATGAGTACAAATATGATACCACATTTCCGACGGCCTAAATGCCATCGGAAATAGTCTTTGTTCCGTCGGAAATGAGAAAAAAATAATACATTATTTCCGACAGCCTAAATGCCGTCGGAAATAGTCTTTGTTCCATTGGAAAATGAGGAAAAAGTAATACATTTTTTCTGACGGCCTAAATGTCGTCGGAAATAATCTATGTTCCGATGGAAATGAGGAAAAAGTAATCCAACATTTCCGACTTATTGATTTTGTTGTTACATTTTTTTTATTAAAAAAAATGGACAAGTAGTATGACATTAATTTTTACTTTACTATGTCTAGATTTTCAAGAACAGAGAAGCGTTAATTGAATGGACTCGAGATATCGGGAAGAGAAATGGGTTTGTTATTGTAATTAAAAATTCTTATGTTGCTGCAGAGGGAAGAAAGCCACGGATGAATTTTGCATGCAAAAAAAGTGGTGCTTACAGGCACAAGTATAAAGAAGCTACAAAACCAAAACGACCTAAAGCAACTGTAACGAAAAAGTGTGGTTGCCCATTTTTATTAAAGGGGTAGAAATTGGAAAGTGATGATGATTGGATTTTGAAAGTAGTTTGTGGGGTACACAATCATGCAGCTGCATAATATTTTGAAGGCCATTCATTTGCTGGTAGGCTTAACGAAACAGAAACCAGTTTATTGGTTGATATGTCAAAAGCAACGTTAAGCCAAAAGATATATTGTATACTTTGAAGACGAGGGATGAACATAATGCCACGACAATGAAAACAATTTATAATGCACGACATAAATATAAGATTAAAGAACTAGCTGGGAGGTCACAAATGCAGCAACTGTTGAGTAAGCTTTCTGAACACAATTACGTTGAGTGGCATCGCAATAATGAAGATACAGATTGTGTAAGGGATTTGTTCTTCGCACACCCTTTTTCAATTGAGTTGTTACATGCTTTTCCACATGTTCTAATTATGGATTGTACGTACAAAACTAATAGATATCGCATGCCATTATTGGAGATAGTTGGTATTGCATCAACTGAGATGACATTTTCAATTGCCTTTGTATACTTAGAATACAAGCGTGAAGATAACTATAATTGGGCACTTGAGAAATTAAAGAGTATTATGCAAATTAATGTGCTACCGAGTGTAATTGTTATGGATAGAGAGGTGGCTTTGATGAATGCTATTGAAAAGGTATTTCGAGATGCTAGTAATCTTATATGCACATGGCATATTTCAAATAATGTATTAGCTAACTACAAAAAGTTATTTGAGACTAAAGGGAGGTGGGATGCTTTCATTTGTAGTTGGAATGTGCTTGTGTTATCTGCCACTGAACAAGAGTACATGCGACATTTAAATTTTATGGAAACTGATTTTGCTAAATATCCGAAAGCACTTGATTACGTCAAGAAGATATGGCTAAACAAACACATGGACATATTTGGTTTGTCATTTTGGAAACGTGACAACTAACAAGTACATATTCATAACTTAATTAATATTTGCACTTAATTTTAGCATATATAAAATTTTTAATAGTTGTTATATATATATATATATATATATATATATATATAGCATATATAAGAATTCATAAAACACAGTATAAGAATTCACATTAAACTTCTGTAAAAAAAAAAATCATATTAAATAGTATATAATATACACAAAGTATGATGTATATGCATGCATAATTGAATTTGAGCTAGCGCGAGCTTTATATTCTCTCATAATTTACAGAGCTTTTTTTTTTTTTTTTTTTTTTTTTTTTTTTTTAATAATTTTTTTTATAATTTTTTTTTTAATTTTTTAATTTACAAGGTTAAGAGTTCACATGCAAGCTTGAAGAGATAGTTAGGTTCATCTCAAGGGACATTTGCCACATCATGGACAAAGGTTCACACTTTGTTAGAATTGCAGCATATTAAGGTAAAAGCTTCATTTCAAAAGAGTATGATTATCGTGCAACATAGTTTTAAACATGGTGCTTTTAAGGAGTTGAGGGGATTTGTATCGAGGAATATTCTGGAGATAATACTTGGTGAATTTGAACAAGCCGATTCTATTGGTTTAGATGTCTCTTCTTGTGGATGTGTAGCTCGATGCACACACGGTTGTCCATGTGCACATGAGATAGCATCATATAAACGTGATAGTCAACCCATTCCTTTAAAATCCGTACATCCTCATTAGAGGAAACTTGATGTGGTTTGCACTGGTCCAGAGAAGACAGAAGTGTTAAGTTGCACAACAGAACTTGAAATGATATTGAAACGATTTAATGGTGTTGATGATTGCAGTAAGATACAATTATTGAAAAAGTTGAAAAAGTTGGCAGATCAGCGTTAACTTTTCTTGTTGAGCCTAAGGTTAAAACTAAGGTGCGAGGACGACCCTCCATGAAATTAGACAAGTCTACTCATCGAGATCCATCAAAGTTTGAGTATGTAGAATCTCTACAAGGTAATCATCATGAACATCTCATGTCTTTGAATATTACATCTACTTAATCAAATGAGCAAAAAAAGTTGAAGGTTAAAAGATCACCATTTGTTAAAAATATTTCTTACATTGATTTATTTTCGTTGGAGTGGAGGCCTTAAATATTTCATGTTAAAGATGTTGATTCGGACGGAAATTGTGGTTTTTGAGTTGTGGCCGATTTAATGGGTATGGATCAAGATAATTATATTCAGGTTAGAAGAGACTTAGTTGACGAGTTGCAGCATCATTTTGATGCATATAACCAACTGTTTGGATATGCTAATATGGCACAAGAAGTTTTATTTTTACTCTCTTATTTTAATGCAAAGCCGACTAGTGAATATTGGATGACTATGCCTGAGGTTGGCTATCTCGTTGCTTCCAAATATAATGTTGTGCTAGTACCCATATCTCAGCAGCAATGTCTTACGTTCCTCCCACTCAGATCAGTACCAATGCCTCGCCCCTCTCATAAAATAACAACGATTGGCTTTATTGCTGGATGTCATTTCGTAGAGGTATATATATAATGCATTTAAGATATATTTATATATTTATATAATTAGTTATTGTCAAATAAGTGTACATATATATTAAGGTTTTTATTTTGTGCAGGTATTCATGCGCCCAAATTCACCTATGCCTCATATAGCTTTCGGTTGGTTGAAATATCGGTATCCATGTGCTGAAGGATGGGCAACTTCATATACTACAAATCTAGTTGCTTTCGAAGAATTATTTTCTAATGTTGCTTCACAAGATACAATTGATTTGAATACCCCATGACAAATCAAATGTGTAGGGTGTATTTAATTTTAGTTAAAGACACTTTTTTTTTTTTTTTTTTGTCAATTGGAACATATGTATCTTTAATTAAATTCTCATTTTGTTACAAAGTTTAATCAATTGTCAGAGCTTAGTTCAAGTATAATGGTTTATTATGAGATATTGTACTATATTTGTGTTTGCTTTAGTGCCCTTTGATTGAATTGTTGTTTCTCGACAAGAAATATCATATTTTTTGGTCAAGTTTTGCTTGAAGTTTTTTTTATTTTTAACAGTTTAGACTTGATTCACAAGCTATAAAAGGCCAAGAAACAACAAACCAAGATACAACTAGTGCACCCAAAGAACAACTAAAACACCCACTCAAAGAACAGACAAAAGGGTCACAAAAACAAGCACACTTGAGAACAAGCATACCAAAAAACACACCAATAGACAGAGTCAGCATATGGGGACCTCAAAAGCAAGACATACCAAAATCAGGGCTAAGGCTCTAAACATCACCCCACCTTAATTTTCATTCAACAAATATACAAAATAAAAAATGAGGTCATCGATCATATGAGTTGTTCCACTATTGTATCCGTGGACTAAAGAGATTAAATTCAAATTACTAGATTTTTTTTTTTTTTTTTTTTGTTATATGTTAAAATTCAAATTCAAATTAAAAAATAATAATGGATAAAATATTAAAATAAAATGGAGTGTTTTTATAATTTTTTTTTTTTAAATGTAGTGTATTTAGAATAGGAATGTCAAAAGATAAAAAGGATAATTTTGGAACAAAATGAAGTGTCTTTAGAATTTTTTTAAATTTAAATTTTGAGAATGGATTGTCTTTAAAAAAGAAGTGTGAAAAGAAAAAATTGGATTGTCAAAAGAAGCTCTCAATAATAATTGCTTTGAAATGCATGATGTTATCAGTTTCTTCAATAATATAAGTTGTATGCAATAAAATAAGCAAATAAGATTAGTATTTAAAACATTAAATGAAAAAAACGTTTTTTTTTTTTTTTTTTTTTTTTGTCAGATAAACATGTTATTCATGGATATGGGGTTTTATTAGAATTTAATTTGATCATATTGTAATAAAAGAAAGGGTTAATATTAAAAACCTCCCCTCACCTTTGAACTATTATTGGATGTATAATTACAAATGCTTTTATTTTAGAAACCTCCCCTATAAACTAACACCGTTAACATTTCGTTTTGTGTTAACTAAGTTTGACTATTAAAAAGCCTAAAAATGTCCCTATTTAAGCTTCAATTATATGAATTGACTATTATACCCTCATAATTTTACTAAAAAAATTAATAAAATAATACAAAATGCAAGAATGTTAACTTGCAAAGGAGAAGTTATTTGTAGACAATTTTATCCTTAAAAATAAAAAAATTATAAATGAACCAAAAGCATTGAAAATGAGTATTTGCTTGGATTTATATATATATAAAAGACAAATAAATACATAAATAAGTACATATTCTGTTTTATTTTCAATGCTTTTGATTCATTTATAATTTTGTTATTTTTAGGGATAAAATTGGCCACAAAATAACTTCTTCTTTGCAAGTTAACATTCCCGCATTTTGTATCATTTTATTAATTTTTACTTAGTAAACATTTGAGGGTATAATGGTCAATTCATACAATTGAAGCTTAAAGAGAGACATTTTAGACTTTTTAATGGTTAAACTCAGTCAACACCAATGGGATGCTAACGGTGTTAGTCTATAAGGGAGGTTTCTAAAATCAAATAATTTGTAACTATACATCCAATAATAATTCAAAGGTGAGGGGAGATTTTTAATATTAATCCTAAATGAAATGAAGGGAAAAAAAAAATGCAATGGAGGGGTGCTGGATGTGTGTGTGTGTGAAAGTGAGCAGTTTTTTTTTTTGAAAATATATAGAGAGCATTTATGGGGTGAGTTAGGTTTGGAAGATAATTAAAAAGGGCAATTTAGGAAATAAATCCAAGTAAATGTTTGAGTTTTAAAAACTGGGGCATTTTTAACTCATTAGTGGGTTGCCAATAGCACCATTCATAATAAGTTTATCTTGCAAATAGTTTAAAATACTTTTTTACCCCTAAGACGTTAAGTTCTAACGGAACATTACTAACGGTAAAGTATGTTTGTGTAATTTTAAACAAAAGTTGTATATAGCTACAATTAAACATAAACTTAGGGGTGTCTATGCAATTAACCCTACAATGACATTTTTGCTCTTTTCGCCGTTAAGTCCATGTTAATTTTAACCCTGGTCAAATTGGTTAAGTGTATGTTTTTATAAATTTAGCAAAAAACGTTAGGCTATGTTATTGCAATTAACCCTAAGATTTAATAATAATAAAAAAAAAAAACATTTGCCAGATGCATTAATTGGCGCGTGGGGTTGGCTTTGCAATAAATAAAATTGCTCTATCTCCATCTCTCAAACCAATAAACCACTTAACCATTCTTCCCACTCATAAGTCATACCTTTTCTCTCTCTCTCTCTCTCAAAATCTTTGTTTTCCTCACCTACCATTCTTCTTCGGTGCTCTCTCTCTCTCTCTCTCCAACAATTTATTTCAATTTAGATGATTTTACCCTTTTAATTATTTATTATTTACACAACAAGACCACCACCATCAATCCATCATCATCATGATGTTGGATTTTGGAGAAGAGCTGACAATAGACACCTTGAAAATCCCATGGTTGATATGGATCCAGATACTGGTCCTACTCCTCCTCTTGATTCTTCTCTACTGTTTCAGTATTCTCTCTGTAGATCTCTCTCACAACACCACCTCCTCTTCTTCAGCTTCTCCTTCTTCTGGTCCTTCTCTTCTCATCAAGCGCCGCTCACAGCCTTCCCAGGTATGGATTTTCTCTCCCTTTCTCTCACTTTCTGTTTGGTTGCCTGGAAAATATTTGCCCCATTTTTTGTGATTTCATTGTTTGCAAGTTGAAACCCCAGGTTGGTTTTATTTATTTATTTTTAGAATATTGTAAAATTGGACAAAAATGGAACGTTACTATCGGTGGAAAAAAATAAATAAATAAAAAATGAAAGGAAGGTTCATAGTTAGGGTGTGTTTGCCAATCTTTATTTTTTCTTGTAAGCGCTTTTGGGCCTCATACTGCATTATAGTTAATGGATTTAGGGGTGTGACAATACTTGTGTGCACGAAGCGAATATAGGATTTGTAGCGTATCTAACACAGATAATTAGTTTGACAGAATTCATGATCAAATTTTGACATGAAAAATGAATTTTGTTGGTAATTACATGAGGTATCCCTCACTCCCATCGGCAATCGATCGTTAACGAGTGGGACTAATCCCCGGGAGGCATGGGACAAGGCCTAGCCAAGTGTTGCTCCAGAGCTGGTTCGAACTCAGGAAGTGCCCGAACGATTCGACTGTCGTGGGGGCACGTTGCCACTACGCCACAACCAACTTGGTTACATGAAAAATGAATTTAGCTGACCAATATACTAGATTCTAAGGTTGCCTTTACTAATTGGAAAGTAAATCTAAGATAATCAAGTTACATTGGAAACTTAATTAAGTAATCTTTTTGGCAGTAACTTTAATATCCGATTTGTGTATGAAATTCCTAATAGGTTTTAGTAAAAATTGTAATTACGAATAAGAAATTAATTTTTTTTTTCTCTTATTATTATTTTAGGCAACCTAACACAATTAATTATAGCTGATGTCAACTGTAACAAAACTTTTCACACTTAATTATAATTTTATTTATTTATTTATTTATTTTTTTGTTTTATTAAATAGTAAAAAGTTGGTAAGGAAATCAGTTTTAGCTGACAATGTTTTAGATATGTCAAAAGCAATCTCCAGTCTTTAAGATCTGGGATGTCAATAATTAGTGCTTTTTTAGAGGAGTTAGCATCCAAACACGGCCTACCACAGTATTGAGCTTCGAGGTAGTGTCCTTATGAAGTAACCAAAAGCCAATCCTTGGAAAGCACTTTAGTTTAATGAACAGTAATTAAAGATGCTTCTATGAACCTCACCTTTGAAGCATTGTATGTTATCCTATACGGATTTAGATCCTCTCCTAAGCTAAGTTTTTAAAGATCTGGAGACACGTGACACTCAATAAACTGAACAGTCCTGATTTCATTTTAATTTTCTTCTCCTTTTAGTTAGATTTAGGTCCTCTCCTGAGCTAAGCATTGCTTAAGCTTTTACAACTTAATTTCAAAATTCCTAACTCTTGTGCCTTTCTGCCTCCTCTGTGTTTTCCTCGTGAACCAGAAGCTATTTTGTATTATTAATTTATTAAGTTATTCCATACAAGGACAATCATGGTGATATATGCAAAACAGCTTAATCAAGTTATGCTTCAAACCCCATCGTATGTGATAATTAGAAGGGGAAGAAAAATGAAATGAAATCTGAACCGTTTATGTTGAGTGCCACGTGTCTCCATATCTTTAAAAGCTTAAGCAAAACTTAGCTTAGAAGAGGTTACAAATCCTATACTTATTCATCTCATGCTTTAATTTTGTAGTCAAAAATTGAAAACTTGAACAACTAGCAAAAGCACCTCTACATTCAATTTTATTTAGGAAAAGTTGCAAATTTTTTTTTTAATGGATAATAAATAATAATAATAAAAAAAACCTTTACTTTTTATATGAAAATGGTTGGTTTTATGGGAATGGGACTAGTTTGGTTTTATTATTTATTTTTCTTGGTAGAAAGTTTTTATTTTTTATTTTTTATATGTTATAATTTCTAAATAATAATATGCATGCTATTTATAATGCTGGATTTTTTTTTTTTCTTCTTTTGAGTTGTAATTGAATTTATTGATATGAGTAACCAAATTGGTCGAGTACAGTCTTTCTATTATCAGTTCGAACTGATAAAAGTTATATCAGTTCCTTGCATGTAGGTCACTGGATTTAAATACTTTGACTGACAAGTGCATACAGCCAAGTCAAAGTATTTAAATCCAGTAGCCCATATACAAGGAACTGATATAACTTTTATCAGTTCGAACTGATAATAGAATTTCTGTGGTCGAGTAATGTAAATTTTTTTCTAGTTGGTACCAACCTTTTCACCAAGTGATTATTTTAGTATTTCTTTGGTGTGCCTT
Source organism: Acer saccharum (assembly GCA_030490815.1). Lineage (NCBI taxonomy): Eukaryota > Viridiplantae > Streptophyta > Magnoliopsida > Sapindales > Sapindaceae > Acer > Acer saccharum. The sequence continues at coordinate 39,231,732 of CM059869.1, forward strand.
CCTTCTTAGTTGAATAATATTATTATTTATTTCCTTCTTTGTTGGTTTAAAATTTGTCAAAAATTGTTTTGGGCTTATTTGGGTTAACTTTTGTTTTTGACGGTAACTTTTCCTTCTTTGGAGTGGAAGCCTAACCTTTTTTCCAACACATTTTAAAAGTTATTCTAATTTGGATACGAATTTTATGGTCATAATTGAAGTTAATAATATATGTGATAAAAATTCATTTCATATGTCAAACTATCTTATCCGTAATATTTCTTAAAACAATTCTATTAAAATAATAAAGTAATAAAAATTCTATTAAAATATAGAAGTCATCAAAATTAATCTGGAATAAATTTTTTATTAAAATATTAATCTGAGTAATTTAGCAAGTCATGATAACTAATTCATCTATTTCAATCAACTTACTTTACTAGATAAATTGTTACAACTTACGAGTACGGTCCGGGATGCCACTTCAACTAAGGTGAGTTGATGATGCGAGTTGTATTAATTAATTTCTTTTTTATTTTGAAAAATTAATTAATTTCATATTATTTGAATTGATCAACACTCTTGTAAAATATGCATGAACGAATCATTCATTTTCTCTTTGCTTTTTTTTCTTTTCCTCAACATTATATTTCAATTTTTATTTTTCTCTTATATTTACTCATATTCTCTCCAAAAACTACTAACATCATGATATTTTTTACGATTCTAAAAAAAATTAAAAAAAATGTCTGTTACATGGAAAGTTTTCTATGAAAATATAATATTTAATTTTTTGTGTTAAATTGTGAGATCTGAATTTTTTTTTTTTTTAATATATTACAAAGTTATATAAAACATACCAATCAAATTTATATTTATGTTGCATAATGTTCTTTGTCGTTATCTATGCAAGTTTCAATTATTATAATCAATCATTTTGTTTTTGTTGGTTTTAGTTCTTGTATTTATTTTAAATTAAACCCCAATAATTTTAGAAATTAATTGTCCCTTTTGATATAGACAATTTTATTTTATCGTCACTTATTTTTCCTTAATTTAATAAGTAAGCTTTTGATGCTATTAGGCTTTTTTTTTAAAAATAAAATAAAATAAAATAAAATAAAAGATTCTTCACTTTATAAAATAAAAGATTTTTCCTTATTTTATCTTTTCTTACAGTAGGGTGTTTGGATTTTTGTGCATCAATGGACTTAAAATATCAAATACTTTTTTTAAACATTTAACAATTTGATTATCACAAACTTGGTACCGTATTGGGTATAACTTTGCTGTTTTTTTTCAATTCTTTGATTGTGTATTTTTGGTTTAATGGGAAACTAGCTAGCATGGACCATATATATATATGGTACTTGCGACAAGTGAGAACGAAAAGCACTTTATTTATTTATTTATTTATTAAGAATTTGTGGTTAATGCATAGATGCAATTGATGGCAAACAGATAGGAGGAAGCCAAAGCATAAAAGGGGAGATATCAACAGGCACAATAGGAAGAAGAAGAGTAGAAGAAGTACTTACTGAGAGGGAAAGTGCTTCTGCATCTGCTTCTGCTTCTTCCACAAGAAGCAGCAGTATCAACTATCATCCCTGCCACTATTTCAAGCTTGCAAGACTAGCATTTCTCAAGTGTTTGGGTTTGGATTCCGAATCTCAAAATTCTTCTAACTCTCATGAACAAAGAAAAGAATGATGATAATGTATTGTCTTAACTTTCTAATTGTTTCTTTACAAATTAATTATAGCCCAGAAAGATTTCAAAAGCTGAAAAAAATCAATCTTTATATTCTTTGGTGTAGACGTATCGAATGTTTTTCTCCATACAGACGTTACAGATGTTTTTCTCCGAGCGTTTCTCCAAAAGAGGCCTTTCAAGTAATAGTAACAATAAAAAACTTATTATTACAAAATGAAATATATATATATATATACACACACCAATATGGTATATGATTTGTAAAAAATTAAGGATTAGATTGAGTTCAGTTTCAATATAAAGAAAAGACAAACGACTTTAGATCCATATTTTAAGAAAGATTTCAATTGAGAAAATAGAAGTTGTTAAGTTTTTTTATTTTATTTTTATTTTTAAAAGAAGTTGTTAAGTTAAAAGTTTATTGATATGTATTATAAATTTTTATGTGTTATATTTTCATGTATTTAATTAATTGTTAATTTATATATTCATTGGGACCCAAAGGACTTCAAAAAAAAAAAAAATTATTATCTTATGCATTTAGCGAGATTATTAATTTAGTACACAAGCCCACAACCTTATAGTATATGTGTGAGAGGCGTACTACTGAGCCAACTTTATAGTATAGATGTCAAAGGTGCACAACCTTATAGTATAGGTGTCAGAGGCATACCACTGAGCCAATCTTATCTTGTCGAACTAACACTTAGTTAATAACTTAAGTTTTAATAGTATTAAATTAGAGTAATGGACAAAAAATGCTATTGTCTTCGCTCTTCTTTTTTCCTTCCCTTTCTCTAAAAAAAAACAACTTTTTCCTTCTTTTTTATCAAGAAAAACAAAGGTTCTCTCAAGAAAATTGTAGAGGAATTGCATTTTTTTTTTCTCTCTTTGTAAGTGTTTAAGACAAAGAAGAGGAATTGATGTGAAGAGAGAATAGAAAAATCATAAAATAACATAAATCAGAAGAAAAAAAACAAAGAAAAACATAACAGAAAATTTTTCCAAAAAATAAGTCTTAGACAAACAAAATAAGTCTCGGACATTATCGATCAAAGACTTAAAAAAAGCGTGCAACTTATTTTTGTATTTTTGTTTGAAGGGTATTTTTATTAGAAACACATTTTTTTTTTGGGAGAATTATTTTTTTAACCAAATGAAATTCATCAAATTCAATTTTAACTGAGCTGTGGTAAAATTTCGTTTTTAACCAACTTTGCTATTAAAAAGACTATGTTGCACTTAACGAATTACATATCGTACATGTTATATGATGAATGACAAGTTATCATGTAGTGTTCATCAGAAATCCAGAAATTAAAGAAATATTTTACATGAACTATGAAATATTACATGGCCTGACTATCATGAAACGTACATTCAAAACCCAAAATTTTAAAAAACTTAAAAATTGATTTTGAAAACCACGATATAATCTAAAATAATATCAAAACCGAAGAAATATACACCAATACAAACAATTGTTAGTTGTTTAAAGCATTATAAATTCACTATATTATGAGTAGAAGAAAGAAAAAAGGGTTTTGGAGAGAGAAGTAAATAACTATGAAAGAAGAAAGAACAACTCTATGGGCATTTTCGTCACTTTTAGGTTAGTTTTGAATAGTTTTTGGAAGTTTTGGAATACGGTTTTATTTTGAAAACAAGGTTAAAAGTGAATTTTGATTTCAAAAATATGTTAGATTTTTTTATTTTGTCTTTATTTATTTATTTAATTTTTTTTTTGTGCTATTAAAACTTATATTATTAACATGGTGCTAGTCCCACAAAATCAACACCGAAAGGTGCTAGAAATTTTAAGAACCCTAGTTTTAATTTTACATAATATCACATAAATTTTCAGATATACAAGGAAATTTATGTAAAATATATGGCATATTTCTCTTAATGTAAAGGGGTAAATTTATGATATTCCCTGATATTTTTATTTATTTCTTTGTTTATATTTTTTAATTATACAAATTATGTACTCATATAGTCACATTCTGCTTTTTATTTGTGTTGATGTTAATGGATTCCAAATAAACCACATTGTAATTTCCAAACAAACAATCTATAACTATAATTTATAAAATCATTGTAAGTTCCTCATTTTTGATTGGCTTATTTCATTGACAAACCACAATTGGGGTTATGATGTAAGAGTAGCTTAGGTGCTTAATTGTTGGTGATCAAGCTCAAAAGCCCTTTCAAGACATCAAGATAATAAACACTTCAAAGGTATATCACTTGTGTTTATTTACATTGAAAAGAATAGTTTCACACACACACCTCTCTTGTATGCATGTGTGTTCAATGCTTTTTATGTACATTCTCTTCACACTTCACACTTGCACCTCTTTGTTGAATCTTGTTGTATGTTAGTGTGTCTAGTAATTTTTTTCCCGGAGTTTGTTCGGAAACGTCCACGCATGCACATTGGTGTGCTTGGTTTAACGTGAGGATCGCCGTCTAAGAAAGCTCTTGTGTTCTCCTTTGGTTTCATCACAATTGGTGAAACGACAGTTGTGATCGACAGTCGTGACAGTTGAATGAAACCGCCATTTGATTCCAGTAGGTTCTGGAATGGATCTGCAGTTATGATTGACAGCTAGGCCGCCAAATGAAACCGTGTTTGAGACCTGATTGATTTTCATCTCTCATGTTCAAATCTGCGGTTTGAGATCGGCGGCTTGATCGCTGAATGAAACCGCCGATGGAGCCGTCGATGGCGTGTTTCTGGGGGCAAACTTGTCTTTTCACCCATCTTATTTTTGCTCTCTATAAATACACCATTATATCATTTCTTTGATTAACTCTTGAACACCAAGAACCCTAATAAGAGAAAGAGAGATATTTGAGAGAAAAAGCAACAAGTTTGCTTCTTTAATTCTCTAAACTCATTTCCATGTGCATCAAACATCATCTAAGCATCATCTAGCTTCATTTAGGATGTGTTTTTGCATGGGTCTTCTTTAACACACATGACTTGGTAAGTTGATCACTATTTTCATCCATTTTAGTGTTCTTACTTAGCAAGACATCAGTTCATATAAAAACCGATGTCTAAACATTTTTTTTTTTAATATCGGTTTGCCCAAAAACCGTTGTCTTTTCAAACCGCCATATTTAAGACATCAGTTTTTTTATGAACCGATGTCTAAAAGGTTTTTTTTTTTTTTTTTTTTAAATCGGTTACCTAAAAACCGATGTAAAGCACTGATGTCTTTTAACATTTTTGTAGTAGTGTGAAGAGATTAAGTATGCTTTGGATTGATAAAAAATATTATAAAATTAAATCTAGGATACGATAATGAACAATATTATATCTCTTGTAATATTTACAATTGAGATTTCAAATTGTTACCTCCCTTTATTTACATTCATTGTTCATAGGTCACACGATGCATTTACCCGTAGAACACTCTGATAATATTTGTGTTTAAAGGCTCAAAGGTTCTACTGTATGTATCACATCTTACGCCATCTTAGGTGAGCGGGAGATGTTGGTTAATGTGTGCTCATGATGGGCTTGTGGTTTTGATTTGCAAAATCAATTTATAACTCTATGAGTAGTTATCTCATCCAGTTAGTCTCAATCTTTACTCATATATATATATATATATATATATATACAGATTTTCTATTATCAGTTCGTCCTGACAATAAATATATCAGGACGAAGAATGTGGACCACTAGATTTACATACTTTGATTCAAAGTGTATGCACTTGTCAAAACTTCTCCATAATCTATGGTCCACATTCTTCGTCCTATATATTTATTGTCAGGACAAACTGACAATAGAAAGACTGTATATATATATATATACATATATATATGTATGTGTGTGTGAGTGCGCGCGCACAGATGAGACGTGCAAATGGGAGTGTCGTAGTGGGTATGCGTGAAGTGTATAACACATAAAGAAAACCGAGAACTTTGTGTGCAATATATGAGCAACACAGAAACAAAATACAAAGACAGTAACAGAGCAGATGTGGAGAAATTATATTGAATTTTCTCTCATCCTAATCAGTGTATGAGTTCTTGTTTCGTGACCATAGGGGACTTTTCGATATTGTGATTGTCCTCCGACCTCTAGTGATACAACCCGAAGACGAACCCGATTCCGCAGTGAAAATTCGAATTCCCTATGGTGAATAGTATAATTCGAATACTTTGTTAATTTATTGATTTATGATTAATCAAAAATATCTTCATTTATCATTTTTAATAATCCAGAAATTCACCAAATCAGCTTAACGAACCCGAGTTGAAATTGGGGTCCTAGCCAACCCCTAAAATCTCTTGATAATAAGAGAAACTATAGCATTTGGCGATGTAGCCATGTCGGTACCCATGAGTAGATTCGAATATAAAATCTTATGGGAACAAACCATATGTCTAATCATTCTGCTAATCCCTCATGGGTACTTTCAGCAAAAATCTTACTTCGAATTGATTTATTTCAAAACTTTATTATAATTTTTTTTGACAACATCAAAACTTTATTATAAGTAGAGAGATTAGGTTTTTCAAGTAAAATCATCGTGACAAAGAGGAAACATCCAAAAGTTGTTCATGATTCCATCACCCTATGTGTACTTGAGTTTTTAAACTGATTTTTATATGCATTTAATATAGAAATCATCGGTATGGTTTGTAATAGTACACATAGAACTGTTTGTTGAAACAACGTCAAAGTAGGCGAAGTTCAACGTAGAATTTTCGTTGAATTGAAGTTATTGTTGAGAGGAATCGGAATTTTATATGATTTTACAGTGATATTCAGTGTCTTAAATTCCTCTTTTTTTTAATCCTCTTTGACAAGTTCGTAACCGTTGAATTGTCAATTCTCTCTCTTCTGTTCGGACATGACACTATCCCTATTATAATTAATAAATAGGTTAGTCAATTTTCCATAGAAAGTTTTGCGAAACATGAACAAAATAAGAAATTGAAACTATGTTAAAAAAAAAAAATAAAAAAATAAAAAAAATAAATTAAAACTGAATTTAAATAATCCTTAAAAAAAAAATAGCATAAAAATAATACAGACCTATTAAAAGGAAAACAGAGTATAGTCATTAAATACAAAATGGCAAGTGTTAGCGAACAAACGTCACTAAGCGCGCAGAAGCGTTGTCGTATAGAACACAAAACAAACATAATGATAAAGAAAAGATAATATGAAGAGAAGTGATTAAATCGAATCACACACAACACAAGAATTTACGTGGAAACCCAAATCAGGGAAAAAACCACAGCCGTCAGGACGACAAGAGAAATTTCCAATATGTAGTAAATTGTTACAACCACACACTCAGGTTCTCTCTCTAAATAATATCCCAAACCTAATTACACCCAATGCTCACTTTAAGATCTCTCTAGTGTTTGCTATTTTGTTCCACCACTAACAACCTAGTTATTAGGATCTATTTATATGAATTACAGGGAGTTTAAGCTAAAAGGAAATCCTACTCCTATACGTACAAGAATTACTTGTTCCACATAAATACTATTTTCTATTTATGACAAGTCTTATTTTAAGGAGAAATCCTTTTCCTATTAGAACTTCTAGAAGCAACATATTTCCTCTTCCATGAATATTTCCTGATTCAACACATGCTTGTGATTGACTACGATTCAAGTTGCAGTTGGCCACCTGCTTCCTAAACCGTGTTGAACTTGACCACTCAGAAAACCGTGATTCATGCGCCACATCATTATCGACCGCTGTCATGGCCGTTGTGAGAGACATAGCGCCACCCACAGCGTGAAGCACTGGAATTGGATCGCTCTCGCTTGCGCTATAGAAATTCACAGTGATGTCCTACCTTTGTCAAAGCCACAGTGGCAGTGACAGTGACAGTGACAGTGACAGTGACAGTGACAGCGACAGCGACAGCGATAGCGGTTGCACTTGTTCTAGGATCTCTTCTAATCCACCTAGGTGTAACACTTTCTTTCTTAGTGATTAATGGTATATGGGCTCTAGATGTCCTAGGATTATGCAGATTAGTTCTATCATTCCTAGGAACATGCATCTTGGCTCTACTTTTTTTCTTTTCAATCATGCTTTTAACTCTACACATTTTGATATAGCGAAAGTAATTTGGTCTAATATGACCATCAATACCACAATAATGACATGTAGGGATGAAGTTAGGAATCATACCATGTCCTTGTGGATGCATATGAGCCTTCCCATGTCATTGTGGTTGAATCGGTTCATTTCTTTTTCGTTGTTGAACCAGTCTAGCTTGCTTCCTTAGTTGAGCTTAAATGATTGGTCTCTTTCCTTGATGAGCCAATTGTTGAGGAAAGTTGACTTGGGGAGCTCTTGTAGGTTGAGCTTGAGGTTGCCTTCTTGGCACCACCTTCTTTTGTGCACTATTTGAGCATTGTCCTAGATCACTCTTCTTCCTAGGAGTTTGCACTAGTGAAGCTTCTTTGTAGCTCAAGCTCTTGACAAACACGGTCTTGTTGGGAGTGGAGGTCTCCTTGCCATCTTCAAACCCAAGACCCCTCTTGTCACAAGGACTTTTTCCAACACCTAGCATATGATCAAGCTTCTTGGTGCTAGAAGCCATCCTAGTAAATGACCCTTTAGCTTCTTCAAGCTCTCTCTTCAAACATTCTTCATTCCTTTTAGATAAGGCTAATTCCTCTCTTAGCTTATCTTCATTCTTCATAGATCTCACCACTTCTTCATTTAATTGGTAAACTTGGGTTGATAGCTCAAGATTTTCTTCTTTCAACCTTTAAATCTCTCTCTTGTTCTTCATCCTTGAGTTTTCAAACTTAGCGAAGTAGTTATGAAGATCCATTTTCTCCACATTTCCATTTGTGAAGTTAGATGAGGAGTCATCTTCACTTGAGTCATTTTCTCCTTGACTCTCTTCCTCTTCTTCACTAGTACCTTTGCTCTTGTGGAAGAAGGCAAAGGCAAGAAGTTAGCCATGAATTCTTCATCATCCAAAGAATCATCTCTCTCGTCGGAGTCATCACTTCCACTCTATGTGGCGGCCATCACTTTTCCCTTGTTGTTCTTCAAGTTTCCACAATCGGGAGCGATGTGTCCTATGCCACCACACTCAAAGCATTGGATCACTTTCCTTTCACTCATCTCTTGCCTAGGCTCAAACCTCTTGAAGGGAGTCTTTTTCTTCAAGTCTTGGCCCTTGAATCCAAAACCCTTTTTCTCGGTCTTGACAAATTTCTTGAACCTTCTCATCAACAAAGCCATGTCTTCATCTTAGTCATCCTTCTCCTCCTTCTCATCAACAAGGCCATTCCCTTTTGCTTTTTAAGAGGTGTGGAGGTAGGACCCTTCCTAGACTCATGTTGTATGTATAAATTCGCCAACCTGACACGTCATCAAAAGAGTCAACAAAAGACTGCCACGTCACTCATTGACCGGGTCAAAGGAGGAAGTTCGACAAGTCAGAATGATAAAATAGCTCAAGCCAAAATGGAGTCAAAGATATGGTCGCCGAAGCTAGATACCTACTCGCCGAATGTAGAAATGTGCTAGCCAAAGATACGATACCCAGAAAGTGAAGGTACTCGCTGGACCAGTACACTAGGCCTGAACCGACTCGGCAGAAACACAGAAATAAACCCTAAACTTTTAGAAGACCCAGAACAACGAGGAATCATAAAAAGGAAAATAAACCTGATCCATGACAAGAAAGGATCCTAGTACGAATCAAAGAGGGAAACCTTCCACCCACACGGCTAAAAACAAGGGGAAACCCTAATTAAATATGTATAAATAGAACCACCTATCTCATGAGGAAGGGGTTCAGAAATCTAGAGAGAGAGAGAAGAGAGCAATTGTAAGAGAGATCTAAGCGTGTAACAAGGCAATGAAAACCTAGTATTATTCTTCCGCCCTCAGGGGCGCCGTGGTTTTTTCCCATTCAAGGGTTTTCCACGTAAAATCTGTCTTTTGCATGCGTTCTTAATTTTCTTGTTTTATATTAAATTGATATAATTGTTGAGTGTGTGGCAATCCAAATTTCACCGTCAACAATTGGCACTAAAAGGAGGGGGCTTTGAACAGAAAATTCGAGGGACCCTTGCGAATCAGACAAACATGAACAACGACAGCGATAGAGATGGTAACTCCAGCGGAGATTTAGTTGTTGAACCAACCGCGCCGACGGGAGACAAGGCGGTGACAATCAGGGAACAATCAGCGGCGACACCAGGAACTAGGGCAGCTGATCCCGGGATTCTGCAGCACTTCCAAGCTGCATTGGTAAACTTAATCAGCGAAGCCAGCAAAATAGGACTATCGCTCCCCATAGGGTTGGGAGTTTCATCTCCTTACGAGTTAACCACTCCTGGAATCCATCCACCCGGAAGGCTACGATCAGAAGTTCACATCGCAATTCTCGATACTCAAGCAAGACAATCCACTGAGGAGACTCCCCAGGACCACACTGAGGATTTCGAGGGGAGAAAACAAAGGAAGGGAAAAGGTGTGATGAATGAAGAATCCAGGGAGGAACGAGACCAGGTGCGAACACATGGGGTCAATTCCAACGACACATATCAACGGAACCGACGGAGACACCGTTCCATCTCATTTGAAGATAAGAGTCCTCGTCCATGAAGGGAATTACGATCCAAAAGAGCGAAGCGAAGAAGATCCGAGAGCACTGAAGATCGAAGAAGCCCGGATGAGAGAGGCAATCGTGGTAGAATGACAATCAAGACTAGACTCGATCCAGCAGGAGAACCAACTGGTCAGCGAGATGTCACCCTGCAAGAGCTATCAAGAAAAGTTTCAGCAATGGCGCGAAGGTATGGTCGTAATGTATCTTCGGATGATGAGTCAGATAGCCCATTCATCGAAACTATTGCTCGCACCCAATTTCCAGACAGATTTAGAATGCCAACCATTGAGCAGTACAAGGAGAATAGGGATCCGAAGGAGAATAGGGATCCGAAGGAGCACGTTCGTCGATTCCGTAACATTATGGCCCAGTACTCATCCAATGATGGGTTGTTATGTCTCACCTTCCCGCAAACATTCGGCGACCTTGCCTCCAGGTGGTTTGGAAGACTTCCTCCCGGAAGTATAAGCAGCTTCTCAAATCTCAGCAAAGCGTTCATAAGGCAATTCATGGGGAGTGTCCAGAGAAGAAAGTCACTCGCTCATCTATCCAATTTGAAACAGGAACGTAACGAGTCGATCAAGAAGTATCTAGCGAGATTTGGGAAGGAGGTTGCTCAAATTGAAGACGCCAGTGATGTAGCTGTGATCGCCGCATTCACCAATGGGTTACAAAGTGGGCGATTATCCTTTGACCTACGAAAGGAGAGACCAAAAACTTATGAGGAGATGATGGAAATAGCTGGCGACTATGCACTGGCGGAGGAGGAAGAAGAAGTAGCGCAAGGGAGTAGCTATGTGCATGGACACAAGCCTGACTCAAAACTGGACCATAAGGATGACAAAAAGACGCAGTCACGTGATCGCCAGAGAGATGAGAAGGGCCAAAAGGGATACCCAAGAGAAGGCAGAGGAAGCGCTCGAGCCAATAAGTTTCGAGGAAGGTACAACCATTACACCCCTTTAACTGGCGATCAGGAGGAGATATTGTCTGTGGTAGAAGACAAGGGACTCGCCAAATATCCTCGGCAGCAATCAGCAAATGCCAGGAGAGATACAACTAAGTACTGCCGATTCCACAAAGATCATGGGCATGAAACTTCAAAATGTTTTCAGTTACGCGATCACATTGAAAGCTTGATTAGAGATGGGCACCTGAAGGACTTTGCTTTGAAAGGGGACAAGCACGTTGGTCGCTAGGATAACCACCAAGGAAACAGGCAGGAAAGGAGTAGTCCAAGGAGGAACAGCCCAAACGCAACTATAAACACCATTTTCGGCGGACCTCATACTGGGAGGAGCAATCGAGAAAGGATGTCAGCAGTCCGGGAAGTAATGTATGAAAGTAGAAGCATGGAGATCAATTCTGTGCAGAGAAACCCCAAGAAAGGAAGAGAAGGACATGATCTCATAACATTTACAGCAGAAGACTCAGACGGAATCGATGCAAAGCCTAACGATGCGATCGTCGTGGGGGTTCGAATAGCCCATAGGGATGTCCTTCGGGTGATGATTGACAACGGAAGTTCAGCTGATATCTTAAGTGCCAAAGTATATGATGAGTTGCGGCTGGACAGAAAAGATCTTGAACCATTCCATGTGCCATTAAAAGGATTCGGTGGTGTAGAAGTTAGGTCGTTAGGAACTGTGAAGCTGCCGGTGAGATTTGGTACAGCACCATGCCGGTGAACAATCCTGTTGGACTTTGTCGTAGTTGACATCCATAATTGGCCGTATAACGCTCTACTCGGCCGACCGTTTCTTAACAAAGCTCGAGCTGTTACTTCAACCCATGCGTTGAAAATAAAATTCCCTACAGAATTTGGTGTCGGAGAATTGAGAGGGTCACAAGAGATGGCTTGCCGCGCCAACCTATCAATCTTCAAAGATAAAGCGGGGATGGAAACCTTGAGCATATTCGAGGTAGATAGGGAAGTACAGGAAGATAATCCGGAAAACTTCGAACTGGACCCAAGGGACAAAACGAGCAGAGAGAAAGAAGAACCAACTGAGTCAGTTGTTCTAGATGAAGCGGAACCAGATAAAACAGTAAAGATTGGAGCAAGGTTGACTGAACAAGTTAAGAAAGATGTGACAAGCTTGTTGAAGGAATATAAGGGGATTTTCGCTTGGTGCCACGAAGATATGCCAGGGATTGATAGGAGCGTAATTTCACACAATCTGGCTGTGAATGAAAAATGCAAACCGGTTGTGCAGAAAAGGAGAAGCTTCAACCCAGAAAGAAGTGCAGCAATAAAAGAGGAAGTATCAAAGTTACTCGCCGCAAGGTCAATTAGAGAAGTTAAGTACTCGGAGTGGGTGGCGAATGTGGTCCTAGTGAAAAAGAAAAACAATCAATGGAGGATGTGCGTCGACTTCACCGATCTGAACAAAGCCTGCCCCAAGGACAGCTTCCTGCTACCAAGGATTGACCAGTTAGTCGATGCAACAGCCGGACATGAGACGTTGAGCTTCATGGATGCATATTCAGGATATAACCAGATAAAGATGCACAAGCCAGACGAAGAGAAGACAGCGTTCACCACAAATCAAGGGTTGTATTGTTACATAGTTATACCATTCGGCCTGAAGAACGCTGGGGCAACTTACCAGCGCTTGGTCAACAAAATGTTCGCCAGGCAAATAGGGAGAAATATGGAAGTCTACGTTGACGATATGCTGACAAAAAGCATCACAGCAGATAGACATACAGATGACCTAAGGGAAACATTCGATGTGCTGGTCAGGTATGGAATGAAATTGAATCCAGCAAAATGTGTATTCGGCGTACCATCTGGGAGGTTTCTCGGATATCAGGTACATCAAAGAGGAATAGAGGTGAACCCTGAAAAGATCCAAGCACTAGCAAAAATGGTCTCACCAAGAACTTTGAAGGACATCCAAAAACTCACGGGGTGCCTAGCATCGCTGAGCAGATTCATAGCCAAGTCAACAGACCGATGCCTACCATTTTTCAAAGCTCTAAAAAAGGGAAAGGGAATCGAGTGGAATGAGGATTGCGAAAAGGCCTTCCAGGCCTTGAAAGATTACCTTGGACAGGCACCGCTGCTATCAAAACCAGAAACAGGAGAAACATTGTACATGTACTTGTCCGTCTCTGAAGCAGCCACAAGTTCCGTGCTAGTGCGACAGGAAGATGGAATCCAGAAGCCAATATACTACACCAGCAAAGCACTGTTACCAGCCGAAACAAGGTACTCGCCGGCTGAAAAAATGGCACTCGCTCTAATAACAGCAGCTAGGAAGCTAAGACCATATTTCCAGGCTCATAAAATCGGGGTATACACCAACTGCCCACTGAAATTAATCCTGCAGAAACCAGAAGTATCCGGTCGATTAACAAAGTGGGCGATCGAATTAAGTGAATTTGACGTAGAGTATCTCCCACAGACAGCAATCAAAGCACAGGCAGTGGCAGACTTTGTGTTAGAGTTCACCGAGCCAAGCATAGAGGTAGCTAGAATGATGGTGGAGCAAAATAAGAAAGTGTTCAAATGGCAACTCCGCATCGACGGTTCGTCAAACACACACGGCAGCGGGGCAGGGGTAGTAGTGTCAACCCCGGAAGGAGATTCAGTAGAATGTGCCCTGCGTTTTGATTTCAAAGCTACTAACAATCAAGCTGAATACGAGGCACTCATAGCAGGTTTAAAAGTTTGCACAGTCCTAGGGGCAGATGAGGTAGTAATCTTCAGTGACTCTCAAGTGGTTGTCAATCAGGTACTAGATGAATACCAAGCGAGAGATGAAAGCATGATCACCTACCTGGAATTAGCAAAGGAACTATTAGGAAGATTTAAAGAATACAGAATTGTTCATGTCCCCAGAGAAGAAAACGAGCAAGCTGATGCCCTGGCCAAATTGGCATCTGCCACAATTAACATCTGGCCCAAAAGTATATCCATGATCCGCCTGTTGCAGCCGAGCATAGTCAGATCAAAAGAAGTAGGGGCAGTCTTTGGCGAGAGGAACAGCTGGATCACACCAATCAAAGAATATCTCGTCAATGATGTACTCCCAAGTGACCCATTAGAATCAAAACGGTTGAAGTATAGAGCTACAAGATATTCAGTACTCAATGGAGAGCTGTACAAAAGGGGGTATTCAAGGGCACTGCAGAGGTGTGTCGGACCTGAAGAAGCAGAAGGTATCCTGAGAAGCATACACAGTGGAAATTGTGGGAACCACGCTGGGGGTGTCAGCCTAGCCCATAAAACATTAAGGCAGGGTTTTTACTGGCCAACACTATTCGCCGATGCCAAAAGAGTAGCAGCGAGATGTGAGGCGTGTCAAAAAATCGCCAACAACATCTGACAACCACCTGAACTTTTGCAAAGTATCACCTCGTCGTGGCCGTTCGCCATATGGGGAATTGATTTAATTGGCCCAATGCCAACAGCAACTGGAGGGGCAAAGCACGCCATAGTGGCCGTGGATTATTTTACGAAGTGGGTAGAAGCCGAACCATTGGTACATATAACAGAGGCGAATACTATAAGCTTTGTAAAGAAAAATATCCTGTACAGATTCAGGATACCAAACACCATCATCACGGACAATGGGACTCAATTCGATGGTAGGAAATTCAGGGAGCTGTGTGACAAATACGGCATCAACAACTACTACGCCTCCCCAGCACATCCGCAGACGAATGGCCAGACTGAGGCAGTAAACAAGATCATAAAGCACAACCTGAAAGCTAAATTGGCAACCAAAAAGGGCAGCTGGGCAGATAAATTACCACAAGTGCTCTGGGCGTATTGAACCACAGAGAGGGGTTCAACAGGTGAGACCCCATATTCCATGGCTTATGGAGCTGAAGCTGTCATTTTCGTGGAAACATCATTCTCTTCACCAAGGGTACAACTCTTCCAACCAGAACTTAACATTGATATGCTGAAATGCGGTCTAGATGAGTTAGAAGAAAGAAGAGAGCGCGCACATGTGCGTGAAAGGAGGTTCTCGCTTGGTGACTTAGTACTGAAAAGGGTGAATCCGGGAACAAGAGACAAAGCTGCAGGATCACTCGCAGACAAATGGGAAGGGCCTTATCAAATTACAGGAATAGCTGGCCACGGGGCATATCGCATCACTCGAGAAGGCTTTGGTGAACTACCCCGCCCATGCAATGCGCAGTACTTGAAGATATATTATCCCTAACTTTTTCAAAGTTTAGAGCTTTTTCAACCTTTTTTATTATGTTTTAGAGCAGTTTTTCGTTTTAGCATTTTTTTTTTATGACTATGTTAACAAAGTTGCAGGAAATATTCAATAAAAGAGTAATTTATTACTGAGAATTCGCAATTTCACTCGCCAGTCACAAAGGGCATTCGCCATCGTATATCGCCACCATCACATAAAGACGAGTTTCATACTCGCAGCAATGATAATTGGTGAGAAACAAAAACCCGAGTTGCAAAAAGCGGCGATCGCCATTACGGGAAAATATAATCCCTAGAAGCCAGAAAGCCAGCTGAGCAAAGACAAAATATGTTAAAAACTTGGTGTATGGTCGGATACGTCCTGACAAATACTAAGTACGCCAAAATACAGCAATGGCAGCTGAATATAGCTATAAAATACGCTAAAAACTTGGTGTATGGTCGGATACGTCCTGACGAATACCGAGTAAGCCGAAAACTCAGCAATGGCAGCTGAATAAAAGCAAAAAATATGCTAAAAAATAACTTGGTGAAAAACTAAGTAAAGCTAAAAACTCAGCAAAGGCAGCTGAACAAAGAAAAGTATATATTTATAACTTTGTATCATTTACAAATGAATGAACAAGAAGAATAAATTTACAGTCCTAAAACAATAAAAAAAATCCAAAAACTCAACCTGCTGCAGGAGGGCCCTCGCTATCTTCCTCATCTTAAATCTCTTCATCCGAAGGCCAGATGACTTCCTCATCCTCCGTTGGCATGAAAGGCTCATAGTCCCTCCCAGCAACGGGACCCAAGTCAAGCTCAGCACTAGAGTCAGAAAAGCTGCCCTTCTGACCTGAGTAGTAAGTATTGAAGGCACGCTTGCTGGGGATCTCTAGATGCATGGGATGAGGTTCAGTCCTGTTGTAACGGCAGTGGGCTTTCCATCGTCTCATTTGATCTTTAATCGAGTCCACACCACTGGCCATGTGCTGCTGGAGGGACCTGTCGAAGCGCTTCAGAGCTTTCTCGTTAGAATGATCCTTCATGGCAAAGAATTTCTTCGCCTGCCTCATGCCTTTCTCAAATTCGCGCAACAAAAGCGCATCGTAGGCAGGGGATCTCTTGAAGCGGTCAACTGATTCAACCTCCAGCACAGCTTTCAAATTTTCGAAGATAAGGTCACGGGAAGACAGCTGGTTGCGTAAATCTGTCGCCTCTTGCTCAGCCTTCTCCTTAGCCTCCTCAGCTACCCGCTCGGCCTCCAAACGTGCTGCGAAGGACTCTTGACTCGTAGATAGAAGCTCCTTCAACGAGCGAATCTCCTCTTCAGCAGCAGAAAGTTTTTCTTCGACAGCCAGCCGAGCAGACAGATGACCATCTGAGGATTCTCTTAACTGAGCGAGCTGTTGAGCATGGGATTCTTCAGCTGAGAGCTTCTTAGCCGCCAAAACAGAAGCCTGCTCGCGCAAGCGTTTAACCTCACGGGAAGCCCTGATCCCATACTTATAAGTCTCACCCAGCTCAGACATCATCTGAGGAAAAGGATAGTCGAAGTTAGAAAATATATGGAAAAATAATAATACATAGAGATTTACGGCGAAGAACTTACCAAGGAGTGGCAGTTGAAAAAAAATTCCATCTTCCTGTTACAAGACTTGTCTTTAACATGCCCCCAGCTATCACCAATGTATATATCATTATTAACTAGGTGGGAGCATATTTCCGTAGCCGAGAAATCAAAAAGGGACACGTTCCCTTCATCGGCTTCAACCGGTCCTGTAGGAGGGGCTTCATGGGAAAAACCCGAACCGGAAGCGGAGGTCCCAGGCTGTTTTGACGGGCCTGGCCGATCAGCTGATTCAGGTTGGCCAGATGGCCTAGGTTGATCAGAGACACTTGGCTCGCCCATAGCCACTGAAGGAGAAGCTGGTCGAGGAGAAGGAGAAGTAGAAGCAGGGATAGGCTGTTCATTGACCCCCTCAAAGGGAGGCGCCGCTACATTCTCCGCCTCAGCAGGCCCCTCGCGAACAACCAGTTGGGTAGAAGGGGTCTCGGCAACAGCTGGCTCCTCAGCGCCCTCCTCGTCAGAAGAAACAACGAACTGCACCACCCGTGAAGCCCGCTTGGGAGGTCGAGCAGAATGATCAGGCGTGCTCTCAGCAGGACGTTTACTCCTCCTAGCTCTGGGGGCCAGGTCACTCGCAGGATCGAGAGGAGTCTCAGGAACATCCGCGTTAAAAAAAGGGATGTCACTGACCCCCCCTGAAACCCCAACCTTCTCCTTACCCTTACGATTGGGGGTGGTCGCAGTCGGGGTAGTCGCAGCAGTAGCAGCAACAGGAACAGTCGCAGCAGCCTCTGCACGCATAGGGGGCTGCCCCGATTCAACCCCTCCCCCGGTAACATCACCAGCGTCCTCGCCATCGGAAGGATCATCACCGTCCCGGCCAGCAATTCCCTCATTGGCCAAACCAGCAGCATGCCTTTTACTGGCAGCCTCAGAATTCTTCACTGCCCGGGCTTGCAAGTCACAAACGGTGTCAAAGTCACACACTGCAAGAAAAATAAACAAAGTGTCAATTAACAGAACAAAACGAAACAGTAAAACAAAGAAGGAATGGACAAAGACTTACAGCGAGGAAGCCTTGCATGTAGGCATGTGAAAATCCCCTCAGAAATCATTTTTTCCTCATCCAAGAGGAAGGACCTATCCCTTAAGCTCAAAGGGAGGACAGCTGCTGCGGCGAGGCGAGAGATCTCTCTGTCTAGTAAAACAGAGGTCGCCTTCGACCAGGCTTCAGGTGATGCGAAGTGCCTGGGAACCTTCTTCGCCGAGAGATTACCGCGACTACTGGCAGGCACATCACGGCCCCACTCGCTGCCAACAAAAAACCAGCTATTCTTCCACCTCTTGTTCGAAGTGGGAAAGCCCCAGATGAACCCCTTTTTCTTCTCATCGCCGGAGATTTCTACTTGGCCGGGGTTCGCCACGCCCTCAGGGATCCAGTTCTCCACGGGCGAAGAGAGAAGGAAATATGTGCCACCATTGCCCGCTTGCCTTAGCGTGTAAAAATGGCGGATCTCGCGAGGAGTAGGGGGCCCGTAACCCTTCAACTTCCACATGAGGCACAGGCACATCAATATTCTGTAGCTATTTGGAGCGAGCTGTGCCGGCGCAATTTGAGCCTTCGTAGGAAATCCGGTAATGAAAGGCTGAAGAGGGAGAGTTACCCCACAGCTGAGCATGGCCCCGTAAATGGCGACTGTATTTTCGGGAGGATTCCACATAGCCCGGTCGCTGGGTAACATAAGAGTCACTGAGTCTGGAAGGTCAAAACGACTCTTGTATTTGCGAAGCTCATCTTGTATTTGCGAAGCTCATCCTTGCCGACCACGTTAACTTCCGTGTCAAAGGAACACGGGCGATTCGGTGAAAAATGCAGCACATCCCTTTGATGATCTTCGACGTCAGAATCAACCATCGTCTGCCCATCTAGCAGGGATTCACAAGAAGCCCTAGGGGCGCGTCGTTTACTGCTGCCTGGATTGGAAGATCTCGGCATATTGGGAGAATCACTGTTGGAAGATGGAGGAAAGATGTTAGGAATAAGGTTATCCTCAGAAGATGGAACATAAACAGAAACCGGGATCGGAGAATCCGGGCGAAAATTACGAATTAGAGATTCAATCTTGTCTGCAGTACTTTTATCACCAAGCTCCATGGCTTGCATCATCTGATTAAAAAGAGAAGAACGTAAGGAAGGGTCTATGGGAACTCACTAGAAAGCCCTAGATTCGCGAAGATGTGCAAGAGAGTTGGGGACGCAGAGAGGCAGGAAAAGTCGAATCCGGTGAACCGTCCGGCAATAGAAGGCACAGGGAAAAGACTATAGCAAGTTCTCGAAGAAATAAGGAAGACAGAAACGAAAGATCAAACTGTTCTTTTCTGCTCTGATGAAACACGATGGAGGAATAAATGAAAAAAGCAAAGTGGGAAAAAAGAAACGATCGGGCCTTAAAAAGAGGGAACTTCGAAATTCAAAAAAAAAATCAAGTACAATGATACGCAATTAATGAAGAAAGACGGCCACAGTTACCAAACCGCAACAGTCACCACCAAGTAAATGACATGTGGCATCTCGGGGATAACCAAGCCGTCAGAATGTCCCTTCACCTGTCAAGCCAGTGGAAGCGCCAGAAGTTATGTGGTTTAAATTGAAAGCTTACACCGGAAGAGTCAATTAATAATTACAGCGCGTGGTATAAAGGAAAGAGGGAGTTATTGCCAAGTGTGTTGAAATCTTATAAACATAAATATAAATACTACTCGCAGAGGCAAACGAAGTGGGAAGAACAAGTCATTCGCCCAACTCGAAGTATTTATGGGGGTATTGTTGTATGTATAAATTCGCCAACCTAACACGACATCAAAAGAGTCAACAAAAGACTGCCACATCACTCATTGACCGGGTCAAAGGAGGAAGTTCGACAAGTTAGAATGATAAAATAGCTCAAGCCAAAAGGGAGTCAAAGATATGGTCGCCGAAGCTAGGTACCTACTCGCCGAATGTAGAAATGTGCTCGCCAAAGATACGATACCCAGAAAGTGAAGGTACTCGCTGGACCAGTACACTGGGCCTGAACCGACTCGGCAGAAACACAGAAATAAACCCTAAACTTTTAGAAGACCCAGAA
This sequence comes from Acer saccharum, assembly GCA_030490815.1. Lineage (NCBI taxonomy): Eukaryota > Viridiplantae > Streptophyta > Magnoliopsida > Sapindales > Sapindaceae > Acer > Acer saccharum. The sequence continues at coordinate 39,251,916 of CM059869.1, forward strand.
CAACGAGGAATCATAAAAAGGAAAATAAACCTGATCCATGACAAGAAAGGATCCTAGTACGAATCAAAGAGGGAAACCTTCCACCCACACGGCTAAAAACAAGGGGAAACCCTAATTAAATATGTATAAATAGAACCACCTATCCCATGAGGAAGGGGTTCAGAAATCTAGAGAGAGAGAGAAGAGAGCAATTGTAAGAGAGATCTAAGCGTGTAACAAGGCAACGAAAACCTAGTATTATTCTTCTGCCCTCAAGGGCGCCGTGGTTTTTTCCCATTCAAGGGTTTTCCACATAAAATCTATCTTTTTCATGCGTTCTTAATTTTCTTGTTTTATATTAAATTGATATAATTGTTGAGTGTGTGGCAATCCAAATTTCACCGTCAACAACTCATACGCTAGAAGTCTCCCAATCACCTCACTCAATTTGGACTCAAATCTCTCGGGAAGTGATCTCATTATCTTGGACTCAAATTCTCCTCTAAATCTCCTCTAAAGCTGTTACCTTGGACTCAAATCTCTCGGGAAGCGATCTGATTATCTTTTGCTTGATCCTTCTATCCGAATAAGGGTCATCGAGTTGATGACTTTGGTTGACTATGTCCATCAACTTGATCTCAAAGTCAATGAAGCACTCATCCTCCTCCATCCTTAGCATCTCGAATTGAGTTTGGAGGACTTGAAGCTTAGAGTCCTTAACCACTTTGGTTCCCCCGTATGCAACCTCTAGGATGTCCCACGCCTCCTTAGCGATCCTAGTGTTTTGAATCAATTTATATTGATTATCGTCCATTGCACATAGGATGGCATGCAATGCTTTCCTATTCCATTTCGATGCCTCAAACTCTTGCGCGTTCCATTGCGTCTTAGGCTTTAGTACATCCTCTCCTCCACCCGTAGGAGTCATCATTGGTGATGTGTAGTTGTCTTCAACCGCCATCCATGCTATCATGGATTTGGCAAATGTACGACTCCATCTTGCCTTTCCAAGAGGCATAATTCAACTCGATGAGCAGGGGAGGTCTCATGCTAGAAACACCCTTGTTGCCACCAACATTTCCACCATTTCCACTCATAGTGTTTATGAATGAATGAATGAAATGAATGCAAATGTATGAATGATAAAAAAACACACAAAATGCAAAACACACCAAAATGAACAAGGATCACCTAAGTATATATAGGAACCCGCTTTGATACCAATTGAAACTAATAATGCATGGTGTGTATAAAACTATCTAGAGGGGGGTGAATAGATTTTAAACGATTATTACCAATTTTCGCGATTAGTCAATATTACGAAAATACCCCAATCTAGTCAAAGCAATAAATCAAGTGTAAAGTGTGGAATTTAAATAACACTTGATTTTTACGTGAAAACCTTCAACAAGGAAAAACCACGGGTTGTTATGTGTGCCACACACGAACATTGAATCCACTAATCGCAATGACAACCTAGGTTGACCTCAACCTCTTACGGTCTATAACTCACCACTACTACCCGCAGGTCTATAAAAGTGGACATAGTCCAATTTGCTTGCGGCCTAAGCAACCTTAGCCACAAGACTTAATTCTCACTAAAGAGATTAAACAACTTATGTTTATATGCAAAGATATCCAAATATGCAAGTAATGCTAGGTTACACTAAATACTTATCTAGAATTTAAAAGATGTCAATTAAATCAATCCTAGATATCAAGTGCTATATGACATGGCATAAAGCATAGCTAACATAGATTAAGCAATCCTAAGTTTAGCTATCAAAAAGCAACACTCAATCAAAACAACACAACCATCTCTATCTTGTATATAAGAATATAATCTAAGAACATACAAGTAATTAAAGAGATATCTTGCTAAGTAAAACACTAAGATTAGATGAAATTAGTGAAAAACTTACCAAAGCATGTGTGTTGAGTAAGACCCATGCAAGCAAGCATCCTAGATATGCTAGGAGATGCTAGATGAATTTTGATGCATATGAAAATGGCTTTGAGTGTTTAAAGGTGAGTTTTTGATTGATTTTCTCTCAAGTATCTTTTTTTTTTTCTCTTTAGGGTTCTTGGAGTTAAGGAACCGAGTTCAGAGAATGGGATAATGATGTATTTATAGACATCAAGAACAACGCATGTAAAAAGACAAGTTTGCCCCTAAAACGCACCATCGGCGGTTTTGAAATCACCGATCCAACCGTCGATCACAACCGCAGAAATAGACCCGAGAGATACAATCAATCAGGTTTAAACGGTGATTTCGAACAGTGGTCGTGGCCACCGATCATAATTGCAGAAAAGCTCCAGAACCTTCTAGACTCAAATGGGGTTTCATTCGGCGGTCATGGCCACCAATCAAACTACCATTTCACCACTTTTGGTGAAACCAAAGGAGAAGCCAAGGGCATTCTACGAAGGCAATCCTCACGCTAAACCAAGCACACTATTGTGCATGTGCAGACGTTTCCGAACAATATTTGGGAAATGAATTACTAGGCACACTAACACATAACAAAATACAACAACAAAGTGCAAGTGTGTAATGTGACATGTGAAGAGAATGCACACAAGAGCAAGGCATACATATGCAACCATAAGTAGTGTGTGTGTGCAACTAAATCTCTTTAATGAAAACTAAGCACTAGAGATTATATCTTTGGAGTGCTTATCACCTTGAGGTTTTGAGAGGGCCTTGAGCTTGATCATCAATCACCTAAGCTACCCTTACAATACAAACCCCAATTGTGGTTTGTCACCGAAATAAGCCAATTAAACTTTGAGGAACTTACAATACCAATGGTGTACAACTATGTAGGGACACAAATGAATGCCATATGTTTGTGCGCCTATGCCTTATAAGAGGTATGAGTTCAATTATACCTTTGATGAGCAATGTAGCTTATTCCCCTTTTAAGACACCATCTTGCATGAAACGTAGCCGAGTCTTTCTTTGAAGCTTTGAATCCTCATTTCTAAGACCACTGATCAATACAAGAAAATCATCGTTTAGATATGGAGTTTATGTCAACACAAACCAAAATCCTAGCAATCTCCCCCTTTTGGCAAATTCCATGTCAAAACCCCTGTACATATACTAAAACAATTAAAATTGGTCACAATGAGTTACACATTTCTAGACAAATTTTCAACCACAAGTCTTGAACTTCGTCTTAGTCTTCTCTTGATATTACCTAAAATCAACTTGAAAGCACAAGAATATCCAAGAGACAAAACATATGGCAATGTACATTCTTTGAGAAGAAATAAAACATTAAAGTTCAAATGGATCATGTATGCTCCCCCTTAATACATGCCATCCAACAAAATATTCTAGCCAAGATCAACAAAAAAAATATTCGGCCTTTGAACTCCAAATTTGAATCTGTTTTCAGATTACGAACCGTGACTCCCTCATACACAAGGAAGACTATGAAACTTTGAAAAAAGGTTGTGAATTCGACTCGATACACAACGACGAAGACAACACAAAGTATGAGAATGTAAAGTAGCATAGCTTCCTAGTTTGGACTCGAAACCTAATGAGTGAGTAACCGAAATGAACGGGACTCAATAAGGAATTATATGAGACCATGTTCAAGTCCAAAAACAATAAAACAAAAAACAAATAAACTCAAAGTCACACAAGTATGCCATTGACTAGTGATAGTCCTAGACCATACAATTTCACAACGTTTATCAAATTAAATCAAATGCATGTGCATACTTCAACAAGTGTGTGATTTTGTTATACCAAATGAGTATAGCGATGCAGGGACACATATGAATGCAATGTATGTATGTGTAGATTACTCAACAATGTAGGGACACACATGTATGAATTGTGTGTGTGTGTGCACTTACGCCTTGCAAGAGGAAGAAGTATCTTAGATACCTTAGCATCCAAGTATGCGCTTTTCCTCTTTAAGACGATATTTACATGAGAAGTTGCTTTTCTCCTTTGAAGCATAAATCAACTAAGAAATACCAAAGCAACTAACCATTACAAATAAAGAGAGTTTTGCAATGGAATCAAGCCAAAACTGTAGGGAAAAACGATTGCACGCAGCAGAAGCGAGACTAAAATCGAGTTTAGTATAGTTTAAAATTTTTCCATAATTTGAACCTTAACCCTCTAATTAATTAACATATAATACTAAAGATATCATACCTTTGTCGCGTGATCCGATTGACATTGTGTCGATGGTAATCCGTAAGATCTTCCAATCCAATCACAAACGTGAATCACCTAGGAGCGTGGTCTCCCTTCTCTTTGAATTGTGTACCTGAGGATGGATTAACAAAACTTTTTCTTTTTCGTTAGTCACAACAAGTTCCAAGAGACAACAATGTTCCGGTCACTTTTGAATTCACAATCTTTAGATCGAAACTCGCGTTAACCTTATTCGAAATTGTGCACAAAACCTTTTGATGTAAAATTAACTAGTGCACTATCGAAATAAGAACAAACTTTTCTCTCTTTTCCTATTGGCTGAATTCTCACACTAGTCTAAGAGTTGAATTCTATTTTTCTCTAGCAAAAGAAAAAACTCTCAAGTCCAAGACCTTAGGGTTTACCAAATTCTATTCACATAATATAATGTGTTTTTGCCGAATTCTCTTTACCCATATATGGTACACGAATCCAACTTTGCTATTAAAATATATGTTGTGCTATAATTCTGCACGCTTTATAAATATATATATATATATATTATATCTATATATGACCAATTACCGCTGCCATATAAATAATATATATATATATATATATCCAAATTCTTCAAGCCATGTATATGATATGAGTAATGCTAGAGGACCCAAAAAAGTGACCCAAATTTTGGACCCAAACCTATGTGGTAACATCACACACAACACAGGCCCACGTCACTTTTCCCAAAGATCCCATGTGATGTTGCCACATAGGTTTGGGTCCAAAATTTGGGTCACTTTTTTGGGTCCTCTAGCATTACTCATATCATATATATCCGAATTCCTTTTGACATATATATGTTATATATATCCCAATTCCTTTTGATATATATATATATATATTATATATACGAATTCTTCTTGTCATACATATTTTAGGGTGACCGAATCCTATGATAGGAAATCTAGAAGGTTGCTGAAATCCTCAATATAAGAGGATTTGTGTTTCACCCATACTCCTATCAATTTTTAGAATCCAAACCCTAATCCAACTCTTTAGTGTTTTTGTGATTATATTAAAGACTTCCTCATTTGATTAGATAAATAAATCCCTTATTTATCTACTTGCCAAATAAAGTCTTTTATATTTATTATACTATCACAATAGTATACTACTAAGAAACATATTTCCTAGTCAGAAAAAGATTTTGATTTTTAATTAATTAATTAATTAATTAATTTCCATTTAATCAAATAATAAAAATAAAACAATATAATATCATATATATATCTCGACCATGTGCCATATATATTAATATATCTATATATTGTTTTTCTATTTTATTAGATCCATTGGACCTTAATAAAAGGCCCACATGTGAACTAGGTCCATTCTTACTAAAAAAAACAAGTCCACATGCCTTAATACAATTCTAAATGGACCCATAAATTAGTCCGGTAGAATATATGAAGTGATTCATGCAAGTCCGTGTGGATTGGGGATCTTGGCGGGTTATCTAAATTTAAGCTTCAATAGACATAACCTAATCACAATCAACAAATGATTCACTTAGGTCCGATCTATTAATTTTAACTCATTCCATTAAAGAGCTAAAATTGAACTCTTAAATAAAGATAGAATAAGTAAATATTTCTCATTCGTACCCTAGACAATCTTATTGGAGATGGTGTATCCTCGTGAAGAATATCAGTAATCGCCAAGAGCTCATAGACCGCCTATAGCTCTCCAAGTTACCATATTTACTCATATGACCACATTTTGAACTTGGATATTTTGACTTGTCTAGAAGCCATGTTTCAATAGACTCTATCGAAAACTTAACGTTAAGATTCAATATCCAATACCTCAAAACATCCATATGATGATATTCTACTCTCATTTAATAAATGGAGCCACGATGTCCATATCTATAAATGAAGTCCTCTATCGATTAACAAATGAATACCACTAAACTATCAAGGATAGACTATGCTATATAATCGTACTCATTGATAACTCAAATGATAACACTTGCAACCATAAGTCCATCATTTATCTCAGGATTAAGATAGACTCTCCGATTGTCTTGATAATGAAAAAACTTTTATCTACTAATGGTTCTAGATAAAGTATTTCATTGTGATCCTATTCAATGCACCCAGTGTACTAGATTCTTTTACTCGAAGACCCTTCGATGATTTCAGACTCATCATAACTCATTTGATCCCACTCAAATGCTAGAAAAAGAATTCTACAACTTTAACAAGATAAAGGTGCCCAACCTTTAACTTAAGTTGTGAACATTATTCAAGACTAGCTAAAGAATTGTGTCTACCTCATACATATCCAGATGTACGAACAATTCTTCTTTTATCATAGTCTTTTGACCTTAAGATTATTTACTTTTGACAATTATAATATTCAATCTATAAATGCTATAAGATTTGTTTAAATCAGAAATCACTTTATTAATATGAAAAGATTGTCAAAAACAATATTACACTCTTGCTATTGAGCATAATCCTAACAATCTCCCACTTGCACTATAGCAAATGTGTCATATCTCTTATTCCCATGTTCTCTAGGTGCCCATCAAAACTCTTTTGTGGTAGAGCCTTTGTGAAGGGATCCGTTAGATTTTCTGCTGACGCGATTTTGGTAATCGTCACGTCACCCCTATGCATAATCTCCCTAAGAAGATAATACTTCCTTTCAATGTTTTTTCCTTTCTTATGACTTCTTGGTTCTCTCGAATTAGCCACTGCTCCACTGTTATCACAGTAGATAGTGATCTGCTTATTCGCACTGGGAACCACTTCCAAGTCAATCAGGAATTGGCGGAGCCAAACAGCCTCTTTGGCAGCTTCGTATGCAGCAACATACTTAGCTTCCATGGTGGAATCAGCAATACAAGATTGCTTGATACTCTTCCATATGACTGCTCCTCTTCCAAAAGTAAACACAGATCCTGATATGGATTTCTGGTAGTCAGAATTCGACTGGAAATCAGAATCTGTATACCCAACGGGAATCAAATCCCCTCCTGAGTATACAAGCATATTATCTCTCGTTCTCCTGAGATACTTGAAAATATGCTTGACTGCCGTCCAGTGATTAGGACCAGGTTTCGATTGAAACCTGATAATTATGCCCATAGCAAAACAAATATCTGGTCTAGTGCAGAGCATTGCATACATGAGACTTCCAATTGCCGAGGCATTTGGAATCCTACTCATGAATTGCTCTTCATGCTCATTCTTAGGAACTTGTTCCTTAGAAAATTTGATTCCATTTTTGAAAAGTAACATACCTTTCTTGGAATCTTGCATGGAAAATCTAGACAAGATTTTATCTATGTACGAAGCTTGGGATAGCGCAATCGTTCTATTCTTTCTATCCCTTATTACTTGGATACCAAGAATATAACTTGCTTCTCCTAAGTCCTTCATATCAAATTGTTTTACTAACCATTCTTTTATTGATGTCAATACACCTACATTGTTTCCGATGAGTAGTATATCATCAACATAAAGAATTTAGGAAAACCAACTTGTCGCCATTAATCCTTTTGCATGCACAAGGTTTGTCACAACTTGATCGAACCTTATGTTCCAGGATCAGGATGCTTACTTTAATCCATATTTGGATTCTTGCAACTTGCATTGCCTTTTGCTAATGGCGACAATCAACATCCTCCATTGCTTCCCTATATGTGTAGGGATCATCGTCGTCCGGGAGATTCTCCACTGATTCTCCCAGATCGATGTATCTCTCGGGTTGATTTCTAACCCTCCCACTACGACGAGGTATGGTAGGTTGTTGATTTTGTGATGGTGCGAAACTTACAATTGGGCTAGGTTGTGTAACCTCTTGTGGAATTGTATCTCCTGACATCTCATTCAGGACAATTCTACTTGCAGGTACAAAATCATTCATATAGTCCTTTTCCAGAAATTTAACATTTGTTGAAACAAATACTTTAAGATCTGAAGGACTATAGAAATAATATCCCTTAGTTTCTTCTAGATACCCCATAAATATGCATGTTTCCGAACGGGACTCCATCGTTTCTGTCTTTCCTTTTAACACATGCGCACGACAACCAAATATCCTTAAGTGTTGTAAACTAGGCTTTCACCCAGTCCACAACTCATGCGTTTGTTTGAGGAACCGACTTAGATGGTACATCGTTTAGAATGTATATTGCAGTTTGCAAAGCATATCCCCCCAAACAATAGGAAGCGTTGAATAACTCAACATAGACCTAACCATGTCTAAAAGAGTTCTATTTGTCCTTTCTATCACCCCATTCTGTTGAGGTGTACCTAGTGCAGAAAACTGAGAAATGATCCCATTATCAATAAGATATTGCTGAAACTCACCAGATAGATATTCTCAACCACGATCAGATCTCAAGATTTTTATGTTTTTTTTTCAAGCTGTTTTTTCCACTTCAGCTTTAAATGCTTTGAACATGTCAAAAGCATTTGACTTATGTCTCATGAGATACACATAACCAAATCTCGAATAATCATTTGTGAAAGTGATGAAGTACTCATATCCACCTCTAGCTTGAATGCTCATAGGACCACATACATCAGTATGCATTAATCCTAAACATTCAGTGGCTCTTGTGCCTTTGGTCCTGAACAACCTTTTGATCATTTTACCTTCCAAACAGGATTCACAAGTTGGTAGATCATCGACCTTTAAGTCACTTAAAGGTCCATCACTAACCAATCTTTTAATCCTATTAAGGTTATTATGACCTAGGCGCAAATGGCATAGGTAGGTTTCATCTTATGATAATTTTACTCTTTTATGGTTAGGTTGCGTTAATTCTGTGTCTAACAAGTGAGAGATATTTCTATGTAAATAGAATAGACCATTTTCCAATGTACCTTTGCAAACAAATTTGTCATCTTTACTAATAATAAAAAAGTTATTAAAAGTAACCGAATATTCAAATTTATTTAAACAAGAAACTGAAATTAAATTTCTCTTGAATTGAGGTACATAATAAATGTCTATCAAATCTAAATGCCTACTAGAATCTAGATTAACTCTTGTTAGGATTATAGTTTGTGTTGGCATATATTCCATATCAAAACGTGTTTCTTTTATAATGTTTAGTGGTCCATATGTTGAAGATTTATGAAGACGAAGAAAGTCTTGGCCACAATTCATGCAAAATGTCGGCTTCAAAGAGATATGTGCTTCATTGATCATCAAAGGTAATATAAGACCTCATATCTCTTACAAGGCTAGGCACGCACACACACACACATGGCATCCTTGTGTGTTCCTTCATGGTTAAACATCATTGATATATCACTTTCACACACTTGATAATATATGCTCATGCATTTATACTATCTTGACAAACTTTGCTTATTGCATGTTCTAGGACTATGTCTAGGAAATAGCATATGTGTGTGTCTTTGTGTTTGTATATTTCTGAATTTTTGTATTCGGACTTGAATATGCTCTATTATGATTCCTTATTGAGTTTCGGTCATTTCGGTTACTCATTCATTTAATTTCGAGTCCAAACGATGTAGCTAAGCTATTTTTCGTTCTCATTCGTTGAGTTGACTTCATCATCGTTTTCCGAGATGATTTCTCAACTATTTTTTAAAGTTGTGTAGTTTTCGTCATGCGTGAGGGAGTCACGGTTTGTAATCCAAAAACGGATTTGAAATCGGAGTTTGGATGCCCAAGATACGGGCTGAAGAACCGAGGGAGCGCGCGAGAGACATGGGAGGCCGTGTGGCCACTTGGCCCACGCCATGAGGGAGGCCGTGGGCCCCACGGCCAGGGACCCTCTCTGGTCCCGTGAGGCCCACGCGCCCCCCATGGGGTGGGTGATGTGGCCTCTTCGTATTGGCCCTGAAAACCTTCTCTCTCCTCCTTTTAAAACCCCTCAATTCCTTCCAATTTATTTTCAAGAAGAAAAGCTTAGAATTCCCGTCAGAATTTTTCTCCCAAATTTTCCAAACTTCCAAACACCATAACTTTCTCATACGAAGTCCGATTTGAGTGATTCAAGTTGGAGAACGTTTGTAATCGAGTCCTCTGCCTTTTCCAAGTGATTTGGCAGCTGTTTGATCGACCTTTCTGGTGGTTGCACACAGAAAACCGAACCAGCTCGTGAATCCAAGGTATTGGTCTTATCTTTGGGGTTTCTTTCTTTTTAACCTTCAATTTGCTTGGGGTTTCTTCTTCTATATGTATGTGTATGTATTATGAATGCTATAGAGAAAGATAGCTTCATAATCAATCTTAATCAAAAGTCTAATTAGAGACATATGTGAACTAGTTTCTTAGATTCTAGGTTTCTCACATGTTTGAGAGTTGTATTGTGATTAGATTGATATCTAGGATTATTTGTGGATTGATTGATGTATTTTATGATTAATAATCCTCACATGTGCTTAGATCCTCTTATTGAACAAATCTAGGATTAGCACTTGTGTTTGTGTATTTAGAGACTAATATGATTTAATTGACTATTCATTATATCCTTGCTCTAAATCTTTGGCTAGAATATTCATTGAATATATTTTGTGATTCTAGCATTTTTGTGTATGTTTATGACATCTTGAATATGTGCTTCATGTATATGATTTATTCAAGTGTTATGTGTATGAATGAAACTAGGAGCTTTTGTGTTAGGTGTTTTTCACATGCTCTAGGTTTAATTCATGTTTTGGCATCTAGACTACTTTACTTGTGTTCTCACATGTTTAGGTCTAGTTGTTCCATAGAATGTATTGATCACATGTTCTATGTTGTATTGATTGTTTGCATCATTTGCATTCACATGATCACACTAGGAAGTCCTTGTAAAAGGCATGAAGTCTTGACTAGGACAAGGTGTCCGGATAGTCAAGCAAGGAAGTCTTGGTTAGGACGTGAGGTCTGGATAACCAAGCAAGAAGTCATGGCTAGGATCGGGAAGGTCCGGATAGTCATGCATGGGAGGCTCCCTAGAGGCATGAGTACCTTGGATAGGGAGTTGGCTATTATATTGGTAGGCCTAGGCGTATGGTTAGACATAGACTCCAAAAGAGCGGGGTACACGGGAGGTGTATGCACTCTTGAGGAATTTCTAATCTTCCATCGATGTTGGTTTTATGTGTTGTCCAATATATGGTGGTTTCGCATCATTGAGGGATCTCATACTTTCCAATAGGGTTGGGTAGACTTAGACTCCACTAGGTTGGGTGAGCTAAAGATTGGTCACTTTGTGGATTCTTTATTTTTACCATCCAATATATATAGTTCCCTAATGGTTGTATTTCAACCCGTGGATATTTCCTCCTTGGAGGTTTTACCACGTTAAAAAATCTCATGTGTCAATTCTTTCTATCTCTCTTTTATATATGTTTATGTGTATGTTTTAATCTTGTGGTACAATATTCACTTGTGATATATTTGGAAGCAAGATTGTGTAAAGTGTGATTTGTAATCAATATTCATTTTGATCATTTTTGTATATACAATTCATTTGTGTAAATATAATTCTCTTATTCTTTGATTCTTTTGTATAGATATATCTAGATTGATATTTGTATATACATTGAACATTAATATTAATACATGTATCCTTTGTCTTGGTTTTAATATATTTCCTTCATTAACAAGTTGTAGTAGTTTTACTTAGTGTACTTACATTGTAATATTCAAAATACAACTTGTGGAATTTGATCTTAATTGAATATCTTGTATATGAGATACATTGTTTGTTGGTATATGTTTTGTAGGCTAAGGGTGGTGAATTGAGCATACATGTGTTAATTGTTTTTCTCATAACAATCATGTTTAAGGTTAATTTGTTTGCTCACCAAGGTTTTGACATAAGTCACAAAAGAGTTTTTAAAACTAGTGCGTCAACCTATTCACCCCCCCTCTAGGTTGTTTAGTATAACCTTGTAGGTATTTTCAACTCTAATATCTCCCACTGCACTAGTAGACACCAACGCTCTGTTGCCTAAACGCAAGTTGATTTCATTCTTATTCAGCCTTCTCCTTTCTTGAAACCCCCATAAGGAATAACAAACATGATTATTGGCTACTGAGTCTACGATCCAAGAATCTGTAGAATCTGCCAGTAAACATGTTTCAAGATAATTCACATTACCTTGTTCCTTCTTATTCTGAGACTTTGGGCAATTACTTTTCCAATGTCTCTTTTCACCACAAAAGAAGCACTTCCTTTTGATCTTGGTTACTTTCTTAGTCTCCTTCTTGGTAGGCCCAAGTTGCTTTTTCTTCTGTTATTCCTTGACCTTCTGACGGGTCTTAACAGTAGCAACTTTACCAACCATATGAATCTCTTCTAGAGACATCATCATATCAGCAGCATACCCTATTCCTTCATGCTGTTGTTGCAACATGTCAGAGATGGTAGCCATTTGGCCATCTCATTCGAGGTCTTCCACTGCTCATACTCGTCTCTTTGCATCACATTAGATTCATTAGTGAGAGCAGGTGGTTTTTAGGAGTAGTCAGAACAAACTTATGTTTTTCAGCTTGCAGCAACAACCCAATTTTCCTTTTCCATGTGACATAATTATCACTAGTTAAAATATTTATCTTTTAGGATGATCATTAGGGATGGGGTCATGATTTCTTAATAAAACAAAATTATATATGAGTAAATAATCATGTTTTAGCACTTTCGAATATTTATCTTGAATTAAATATATAATTCAATCGTAAAATTCAACGTTTGATCCAACACCCATAAATGTTACGCCTCCTTTGGGAGTTCGTACTATTTACTAGTTGGACTAGGTCCCACCTAATTGTTAACATAACAACCAACGTTTTCAATTTTAGCCTTGTGATTTTATTAACAAGAACTCTTGGGAGGATATCAATAAAACCACATTGAGTGTATTACCAAGATTTCAACCCTCAATGTGATTTTATTAACAAGAACTCTTGGGAGGATATCAATAAAACCACATTGAGTGTATTACCAAGATTTCAACCCTCAATATTTTCCCTCACGAAAATCCCTCCTTGGGGAGTAGATCTCGTTTGAGTCAATTGTCTAGTCTATCCTTGTAAGGAAGTATCTTGCTAAATTCCATTCATGGATGCCCCTTGGGGGGATTACCAATAAATAATAAAGCTCAACTAACCTTGGAGGCCATAGGTGTTTGCAAGATACCTTCTCCCACTCAATTATATAAGGCGTGTGATTAAATCCCATAGAATGATTTACCAAGTTATCTAGATGCCAATTAGATACCTAAATCATTCAATACATGTTCATACCAAAAGAGATATATGAGTGGCACTCCTATTCTATATGACATATTATCATACAATAACAAATATTGTAAAATTTACAAAAATAAATAGCCACAATTTTGATCCATCCTAGAAAAACAAGTAAATTACATTTGTTTGGAATACAAAAAACTCCTTTCTTGGTGAACAAGTCTTCAAGCGACCACCAATCACTTGTGCATCCCACGGCTGCCCCTATGGGCGTGCGCACTCCACAACCCCAACAAGGGCTGCCGTGCGTAGCCCATGACACTTCATGGGGCAGCCATGTGCAGCCCACAGTCCAACATGCACAGTTGCGTGCAATCTTGCGTGCATGCATGTTGCTATGGTGCGCACGGTCCCAAACTTGTTCCAGTTACTTCCAATTCTTCAAGTCTTCGAATCTTCAATGCTTGAACGTATTACAACATTATTTAAACAATAAAATACTGCAGTTTTTTTTTTTTTTAATCACTGCAGTATTTAATACAAAAAAAACTGCACTATATTTTAATACAATAATAATAAATAAAAAACTGCACTTAATTTTAATACAATAAAAAAAAACTTAGAAACTACCAAGAAGGAAATTGTGACAATAATAGGCCACCCTTCTTGTTACAATTCCGAAACAAAAATACATTGAAATTCTAGGATCAAAATTGAGCAATAACAATTCACTTTATAACAACATATAACATATATAAATCCATACATTTCAATGTAATTATATATGAGAATACCTAGAGTTCCATCTCTAAACATGCATACTCACAATAAAAAGAAATAGATTCACGTATATATACGTTAATTAATTAAAGGGTACAACCAAGGCTCTGATACCAATTGTAGGGAAAAACGATTGCACGCAGCGGAAGTGAGACTAAAATCGAATTTAGTATAATTTAAAATTTTTCCATAATTTGAACCTTAACCCTTTAATTAATTAACATATAATACTAAAGATATCATACCTTTGTCGTGTGATCCGATTGACATTGCGTCGATGGTAATCCGCAAGATCTTCCAATCCAATCACGAACGTGAATCACCTAGGAGCGTGGTCTCCCTTCTCTTTGAATTGTGTACCTGAGGATGGATTAACAAAACTTTTTCTTTTTCGTTAGTCACAACAAGTTCCAAGAGACAACAAAGAATGTTCCGGTCACTTTTGAATTCACAATCTTTAGATCGAAACTCGTGTTAACCTTATTCGAAATTGTGCACAAAACCTTTTGATGTAAAAGTAACTAGTGCACTATCGAAATAAGAACAAACTTTTCTCTCTTTTCCACTTGGCCGAATTCTCACACTAGTCTAAGAGTTGGATTCTATTTTTCTCTAGCAAAAGAAAAAACTCTCAAGTCTAAGACCTTAGGGTTTACCGAATTCTATTCACATAATATAATGTGTTTTTGCCGAATTCTCTTTACCCATATATATGGTACACGAATCCAACTTGGCTATTAAAATATATGTTGTGCTCTAATTCTACACGCTTTATAAATATATATATATATATATATATATATATTTTTTGCGGCCAATTATGCATCAATATATTATATCTATATATGACCAATTACCGCTGCCATATAAATAATATATATATATATATATATATATATCCAAATTCTTCAAGCCATGTATATCATATATATCCGAATTCCTTTTGTCATATATATGTTATATATATCCCAATTCCTTTTGATATATATATATATTATATATAAGAATTCTTCTTGTCATACATATTTTAGGGTGATCGAATCCTATGATAGGAAATCTAGAAGGTGGCTGAAATCCTCAATATAAGAGGATTTGTGTTTCACCCATACTCCTATCAATCTTTAGAATCCAAACCCTAATCCAACTCTTTAGTGTTTTTATGATTATATTAAAGACTTCCTCATTTGACTAGATAAATAAATCCCTTATTTATCTACTTACCAAATAAAGTCTTTTATATTTATTATACTACCACAATAGTATACTACTAAGAAACATATTTCCTAGTCAGAAAAAGATTTTGATTTTTAATTAATTAAATAATTAATTAATTAATTAATTTCCATTTAATCAAATAATAAAAATAAAACAATATAATATCATATATATATCTTGGCCATGTGCCATATATATTAATATATCTATATATTGTTTTTCTATTTTATTAAATCCATTGGACCTTAATAAAAGGCCCACATGTGAACTAGGCCCATTCTTACTAAAAGAAACAAGTCCACATGCCTTAATACAATTCTAGATGGACCCATAAATTAGTCCGGTAGAATATATCAAATGATTCATGCAAGTTCGTGTGGATTGGGGATCTTGGCGGGCTATCTAAATTTAAGCTTCAATAGACATAACCTAATCACAATCAACAAATGATTCACTTAGGTCCGATCTATTAATTTTAACTCATTCCACTAAAGAGCTAAAATTGAACTCTTAAATAAAGATAGAATAAGTAAATATTTCTCATTCGTACCCTAGACAATCTTATTGGAGATGGTGTATCCTCGTGAAGAATATCAGTAATCGCCAAGAGCTCATAGACTGCCTATAGCTCTCCAATTTACCATATTTACTCATATGACCACATTTTGAACTTGGATATTTTGACTTGTCTAGAAGCCATGTTTCAATAGACTCTATTGAAAACTTAACGTTAAGATTCAATATCCAATACCTCAAAACATCCATATGATGATATTCTACTCTCATTTAATAAATGGAGCCACGATGTCCATATCTATAAATGAAGTCTTCTATCGATTAACAAATGAATACCACCAAACTATCGAGGATAGACTATGCTATATAATTATACTCATTGATAACTCAAATGATAACACTTGCAACCATAAGTCCATCATTTATCTCAGGATTAAGATAGACTCTCCGATTGTCCTGATAATGAAAAAACTTTTATCTACTGACAGTTCTAGATAAAGTATTTCATTGTGATCTTATTTAATGCACCCAGTGCACTAGATTCTTTTACTCAAAGACCCTTCGATGATTTCAGACTCATTATAACTCTTTTGATCCCACTCAAATGCTAGCAAAACAATTCTACAACTTTAACAAGATAAAGGTGCCCAACCTTTAACTTAAGTTGTGAACATTATTCAAGACTAACTAAAGAATTGTGTCTACCTCATACATATCCAGATGTACGAACAATTCTTCTTTTCTCATAGTCTTTTGACCTTATGATTATTTACTTTTGACAATTATAATATTCAATCTATAAATGCTATAAGATTTGTTTAAATCAGAAATCACTTTATTAATATGAAAAGATTGTCAAAAACAATATTACACTCTTGCTATTGAGCATAATCCTAATAAAAACAAATCTAAATCCTTACAATCTCCCTCTTTGGCTATTCTATGGCAAAACCTTATCCTCACCATACAATATTCACTCCAATAAACTTATAGTTGATTACATACTCTCATCCTCACATTACAAAGAGATCCTTAGACTAAAATGTCTTCATGTCTTCATGTCTTCATGAGTCTTCAAGAATCCCTTCTTTGATCATCAAGGTACCTATGAGAAAAATAGCAAACCAAACAAGAGATCTGCTCCAAAGAAGAATGGTGAGATATAATCACATAAACAAATAAGAACTTCCCTTATCTCAAACAAAATGCTTTATCTCAAACGCATGAATGTTCACTTTAAAGCTCCTCCTAAGTTCCTTAACATTATCAAGCAAGAATTCTTTTCTCCCCCTTAAGACAAGGTCTCAATTAAGCACAAAAAGGTACATTACTCTCACACATGGAACATTTCTCCATAATTGGTGAGGTATACATGTAAGGTTCCCATTTATTGATTGGCTTATTTCGTGGACAAACCACATATTGGGGTTTAAATTGTAAGGGTAGTTTAGGTGATTGAGAATCAAGCTCAAAGGCCCTTTCAAGAACCCAAGGTGATAAGCACGCCAAAGGTATAATCTCTAGTGCTTAGTTGTCATTGAAGAGATTTAGTTGCACACACACACACTTGTAATGTTTGCATATGTATGCTTTACTTTTGTGTGCATCCTTTGTTAGGATTATGCTCAATAGCAAGAGTGTAATATTGTAATTGACAATCTTATCATATCTATAAAGTGATTTCTGATTTAAACAAATCTTATAGCATTTATATATTGAATATTATAATTGTCAAAAGTAAATAATCATAAGGTCAAAAGACTATGAGAAAAGAAGAATTGTTCGTACATTTGGATATGTATGAGGTAGACACAATTCTTTAGTTAGTCTTGAATAATGTTCACAACTTAAGTTAAAGGTTGGGCACCTTTATCTTATTAAAGTTGTAGAATTCTTTTACTAGCATTTGAGTAGGATCAAATGTGTTATGATGAGTCTAAAATCATCGGAGGGTCTTCGAGTAAAAAAATCTAGTGCACTGGGTGCATTGAATTGGATCACAATGAAATACTTTATCTAGAACCGTCAATAGATAATAGTCTTTTCATTATTAGGACAATTGGAGAGTCTATCTTAATCCTGAGATAAATGATGGACTTATGGTTGCAAGTGGTATCATTTGAGTTATCAATGAGTACGATTATATAGCATAGTCTATCCTCGATAGTTTGGTGGTATTCATTTGTTAATCGATAGAGGACTTCATTTATAGATATGGACATCGTGGCTCCATTTATTAAATAAGAGTAGAATATCATCATATGGATGTTTTGAGGTATTGGATATTGAATCTTAACGTTAAGTTTTCGATAGAGTCTATTGAAACATGGCTTCTGGACAAGTCAAAATATCCAAGTTCAAAATGTGGTCATATGAGTAAATATGGTAACTTGGATAAGTCTATTGAACCTTGTATACACAAGGTTCGTCAGGATTCTGAATAAATCCATAACCTTTGACAGCTTGATCGAACCTTATGTTCCAGGATCTGGATGCTTGCTTTAATCCATATATGGATTTCTGCAACTTGCATACCTTATCCACTTGGCCCTTTTCAATGAATCCCTCTGGTTGCATCATGTAGATGCTTTCGTCAAGACTTCCATTTAGGAAAGCTGTCTTGACGTCCATTTGCCAAATCTCTAGATCTAAAGATGCTGCAATGGATAAGAGTATCCTAATGGATTTAAGCATGGCCACAGGAGAGAAGGTTTCCTCGTAATCGATACCTTCTTTCTGTGTATACCCTTTAGCTACCAATCTAGCTTTAAAGGTTTCCACCTTTCCATCCATACCTCTTTTCCTCTTGTATACCCACTTGCACCCAATGGGTTTTATCCCTTTAGGCAAGTCTACAAGGGACCAGACTTTGTTATCGAACATAGATTCAATCTCGGATTGCATTGCCTTTTGTCAATGGCGACTATCAACATCCTCCATAGCTTCCTTGTACGTATAGGGATCATCGTCGTCCGGGAGATTCTCCACTGATTCTCCCAGACCGATGTATCTTTCGGGTTGTGTTCTAACCCTCCCACTACGACGAGGAATGGTAGGTTGTTGATCTTGTGTTGGATCGGAACTTACAATTGGGTTAGATTGTGTAACCTCTCGTGGAATTGTATCTCCTGACATCTCATTCAGGACAATTCTACTTCTAGGCACAAAATCATTCATATAGTCCTTTTCCAGAAATTTAGCATTTGTAGAAACAAATACTTTAAGGTCTGAAGGACTATAGAAATAATATCCTTTAGTTTCTTTTGGATACCCTACAAATATACATGTTTCTGAACGGGACTCCATCTTTTCTGTCTTTCCTTTTAACACATGCGCAGGACAACCAAATATCCTTAAGTGTTGTAAACTAGGCTTGCGCCCAGTCCACAACTCATGCGGTGTTTTAGGAACAGACTTAGATGGTACATCGTTTAGAATGTATATAGCAGTTTGTAAAGCATATCCCCAAAAAGAAATAGGAAGCGTTGAATAACTCAACATAGACCTAACCATATCCAAAAGAGTTCTATTTCTCCTTTCTGCTACCCCATTCTGTTGAGGTGTACCTGGTGCAGAAAACTGAGAAACTATCCCATTATCAATAAGATATTGCTGAAACTCACCAGATAGATATTCTCCACCACGATCAGATCTCAAGATTTTTATGTGTTTCTCAAGCATCCGACTTATGTCGCATGAGATACACATAACCAAATCTCGAGTAATCATCTGTGAAGGTGATGAAGTACTCATATCCACCTCTAGCTTGAATGCTCATAGGTCCACATACATCAGTGTGTATCAATCCTAAACATTCAGTGGCTCTTGCACCTTTAGCAGAGAACGTCCTTTTAGTCATTTTACCTTCCAAACAAGATTCACAAGTTGGTAGATCATCAACCTTTAAGTCACTCAAAGGTCCGTCACATACCAATCTTTTAATCCTATTAAGGTTAATATGACCTAAGCGTAAATGCCAAAGGTAGGTTTCATCTGTTGATAATTTTACTCTTTTATGATTAGGTTCCGTTATTTCTGTATCTAACGAGTGAGAGATATTTCTATGCAAAAAATATAGACCGTTTTCCAATTTACCTTGGTAAATAATTTTGTCATTCTTACTAATAATAAAAGCTTTATTAAAAGTAACCGAATATCCAAATTTATTCAAACAAGAAACTGAAATTAAATTCCTCTTGAATTGAGGTACATAATAAACGTCTATCAAATCTAAATGCCTTCTAGAATCCAAATAAACTCTAATATCTCCCACTGCACTTGCAGACACTAACGTTCCGTTGCCCAAGCGCAAATTGATTTCATTCTTACTCAGCTTTCTCCTTTCTTGGAACCCCTGCAAGGAATAACAAATATGATTAGTGGCTCCTGAGTCTATGATCCAAGAATCTGTAGAATCAGCCAAAAAACATGTTTCAAGATAATTCACATTACCTTCTTCTTTCTTATTCTGGGACTTTGGGCAATTTCTCTTCCACTGTCCCTTTTCACCACAAAGGAAGCATTTCCCTTTGATCTTGGTTACTTTCTTGGTCTACTTCTTGATAGGCCCATGTTGCTTTTTCTTCTGTTGTTTCTTGACCTTTTGACGGGCCTTAACAGTAGCAACTTTACCAACCATATGAATCTCTTGACCTTTGCCTTTCACAAGGATCTTTTCAGCACTTTGAACATCTTGCATCAGGCCTTGTAAGGTGTATTCCTTTTTGTTCAAAGTGTAGTCCAATTTGAACTGATCAAAGGAATCTGACAATGAATTGACAACCATATCAATCTTTGTCTCACCATCTATCTCAGCGCCATGCAGTTCAGCAATGTTGAGATGTGCTATGACTTTCATCATGTGATCTTTCACAGCCTGTCCAGGTTTCATCCTAAGATTCATAAAAGCAGTCACTGCCTCTCTCTTAGTCGTCCTAGACTTCATAGCAAACATCTCCTCTAGAGACATCATTATATCAGCAGCGGACTCCATTCCTTCATGCTGCTGTTGCAACACGTCGGAGATAGTGGCCATAATGTAACATTTTGCCATATCATCTGAAGTCTTCCACTGCTCATACTCATCTCTATACATTATGCTAGATTCATTATTAGGAGCAGGTGGTTTAGGAGTAGTTAGAACAAACTTATGTTTTTCACTTTGCAGCAACAACCCAATTTTCCTTTTCCATGTGACATAATTATCTCCAGTTAAAGTGTTATCTTTCAGGATGTTCATAAGTGATGGGGTCATGATTTCTGAATAAAACAAAACATATATAAGTAAATAATCATGATAAAGCACTTTTAAAAATTTATCATGAATTAAATAAATAACTCAATCATAAAATTCAACGGTGATCTAACACCCATAAATGTTACGCCTCCTTTGGGAGTTCGCACCATTTACTAGTTAGACTAGGTCCCACCTAATTGTTAACATAACAACCAGCGTTTTCAATTTTAGCCTTGCAATTTTATTGACAAGAACTCTTGGGAGGATATCAATAAAATTACATTGAGTGTGTTACCAAGATATCGACCCTCAATTTTCTCTCACGAAAATCCCTCCTTGGGGAGTAGATCTCGTTTGAGTCCATTGTCTAGTCTATCCTTGTAAGGAAGTATGTTGCTAAATTCCATTCATGGACGCCCCTTGGGGGGATTACCAATAAATAATAAAGCTCAACTAACCTTGGAGGCCATAGGTGTTACAAAAACACCTTCTCCCACTCAATTATTTAAGGCGTGTGATTAAATCCCATAGAATGATTTACCGAGTTATCTAGATGCCAATTTAGATACCTAAATCATTCAATGCATGTTCATACCAAAAGAGATATATGCGTGGCACTCCTATTCTATATGTCATGTTATCATACAATAACAAATATTGTAATATTTAAGCATAAATTAATAGCAACAATTTTGGCCCATCCTAGAAAAACAAGTAAAATTACAATTGTTTAGGAATACAAGTTCTTCAAGTGGCCCATCAACCATACGCTCATCCTTCGGCCCAACACACGGGCGTGCACAACTCACAACCCCACTAAGGGGCTGCCGTGCGTAGCCCATGAAGACTCCAGGGCTGCCGTGCGCAGCCCACCAAGCTTGGGCTTGCCATGCGCAGCCCAATCCACTCCTAGGGTGCGCACGGTGCTCATTCTCGGTTCCGGTTGCTTCGTTTTTCATTGTGTCTTCGAATCTTCAAGACCTAAATATATTACGGCAGTATTTAAACAAATAAAATACTGCAGTATTTTTTTTTTTTTTAATCACTGTAGTACCTTTTTACATACAAAAAACTGCACATAATAAAAATTAAAAAAAACTGCAGTAGTATAAAAAAAATACTGCACCTATATATATAAAAAAAAATAAAACCTAGCAATCTACCAAGAAGGAATTATAGCGATGATAGACCACCCTTCTTGTTACAATTCCATAACAAAATTTACATTGAAAATCTAGGACCAAAATCGAGCAATAACAATCCACACAAACATATATAAATCCATACATCCACATGTAATTATATATTTGAATACTTAGAGTGCCATCTCTTTCTAAACATGTATAATCACAATAAAAAGAAATAGATCCACGTATATATACGTTAATTAATTAAAAGGGTTCAACCAGGCTCTGATACCAATTGTAGGGAAAAATACCAAAGAAGTACACGCAGCGGAAGCGAGACTAAAAATTAGATTTAGTGACTTTTAAAAATTTTTCCTTTATGAACCTTAAACCCTTTAATTAATTAAACATACATATACAATAACAAAAAGTAGAATACCTTTTGTCGCGTGATCCGATTGACTTACGTCGATGGTAATCCGCAAGATCTTCAATCCTAGCACGAACGTGGATCACCTAGGAGCGTGGTTTCCCTTTTCTTTGAATTGCAAACCTGTGAATGGACAAAACAAACTTTTCTTTTCTTTGTTAGTCACAAAAACAATCAAAAGAATGACTAAGATTATTCCGGTCACTTTTGAGTTCTCAATCTAATGATCGGAACTCGCGTGAACCTAGATCGATATCGTATACACAAGCTTATTGATGAATAAGCAAATAGTATACTATCAAAGAATAATCTAACACTCCTTTTTGTTTTAGTAGAATAAAAAGCTTTCTATGAATTGAGAAGAAGAAGAAATTTGTATCATGAACACATGTGGTGGCCGAATTCTATACTTGTCAATATATAGGTGGCCTAAGTTTGCTTCTTCTTTTCTTTTTATTATTAGGGTTGCCGAAATCCTAACCTAGAAATAACTAGGGTTGCCGAAATCACATGCCCACCATAGGCTTATGTTGCACCCTAATTTCCATCTAGTTTTTAAGACATCAAACCCTAATCCAACTCATAGATCTTTTATTCTTTTATTTTGACTAAATAAAAAGACTTCTTATTTGATTAAATAAATAAAACTAATTATTTATTTTCTTATCAAACAAGTCTTTTACTTTTACTTTTAGGAAATATATTTCCTGATTAGAAAAGATTTGTTTCTTTAATTAAACAATTAATTAATAAATTAATTAATTCTTATTTAATTAAAACAATGAAACAAAATAATATATTAGGTTAAACTAACCCTTGCCGCCCCACTTAGAATAAATGGGCCAAAATATTATTTTCTTATTTCATTTAATCCATTGGACTTTAAATAAAAAGCCCACATGTGAACCAGACCCATTCTTACTAAAAGAAACAAGCCCACATGTCTTTCATTAATATATTAATATAATTGAGCAGCCCATTACTAAAATAATGTGCAAATTATATTCTTAATATATTAAATGCAATTCTAGATGGACCCTTAAATTGGTCCGGTATAATATATCAAGTGATCCATGCAAGTCCGTGTGGATTGGGGATCTTGGCGGGCCATCTAAATTTAAGCTTCAATAGACATAACCTAATCACAATCAACAAATGATTCACTTAGGTCCGATCCATTAATTTTAACTCATTCCACTAAAGAGCTAAAACTGAACTCTTAAATAAAGATAGAAAAGGAAGATGCTCCTCATTCATACCCTAGACAATCATATTGGAGATAGTGTATCCTCGTGATTAATATCAGTAATCGCCAAGAGTTCATAGACCGCCCATAACTCTCCAAGTTACCATATTTACTCATATGACCACGTTTTGAACTTGGATATTTTGACTTGTCCAGAAGCCATGTTTTCAATAGACACTATCGAAAACTCAACATTGAGATTTAATATCCAATTACCTCAAAACATCCATATGATGATATTATACTCTCATTTAATTAAATGGAGCCACGATGTCCATATCTATAAATGAAGTCCTCTATCGATTAACAAATGAATATCACCAAACTATCGAGGATAGACTATGCGATATAATCGTACTCATTGATAACTCAAATGATATCACTTGCAACCATAAGTCCATCATTTATCTCAGGATTAAGATAGACTCTCCGATTGTCCTGATAATGAAAAGACTTTTATCTACTGACGGTTATAGATAAAGTATTTCATTGTGATCCAGTTCAATGCACCCAGTGCACTAGATCCTTTTTCTCGAAGACACTCCGATGATTTTAGACTCATCATATCTCATTTGATCCCACTCAAATGCTAGCAAAAGAATTCTACAACTTTAACAAGATAAAGGTGCCCAACCTTTAACTTAAGTTGTGAACATTATTCAAGACTAATTAAAGAATTGTGTCTACCACATACATATCCAGATGTACGAACAATTCTTCTTTTCCCATAGTCTTTAGACCTTATGATTATTTACTTTGACAATTATAATATTAAACTATAAATGCTATATGATTTGTTAAACCAGAAATCACTTTATTAATATGAAAAAGATTGCTAATTACAACATTACACTCTTGCTGTTGAGCATAATCCTAACACTTTCCATATTCATTAGACTTTCACGTTGCCATTTTACATTACGAAGCTATCATTGGGGCTCAATGTGGTTCCGTTTGTAGAATCGGTTCACATATGTTAGTTGCGGTTTCGTGTTTGAGAGGTTCTCAACACACTCTTCAACTATTAGCTCTATGATTGGGTATAAACCGGATTGAGGCAAGAACGAACCCTTAACTGAAATTGGATGTCCTTAATGTCTAACAACCAACTATTTGTGCACTTATGTATGGTGAACTTGTTGAACCTTGTGTGCCCATTTTCATGCATCTCTCCTATCCACCATTTTATTTATCACTTTAAACAGCATTCTCACCCTTTCATATTCTCTTTGTTTTTATTTATTTTTATTTCCATTTTCTACACACACACACACCGCATTGTACATACACTTTACACACACCATTCTCACCTTTCCGCATTCTATTTACATGCTTACAATAAACACTAGAACTCGAAACAGTTAACGGATCACACCTCCCTACGGAACGATACCCTTGCGTGCCGCTTTACTAGCCTTTTGCTAGTTTAGAGCACATTGCGTAGGAAACCTCTTTTTAAATGAAATAATCTTTTGATCCTTGCAATTTCTTAACGACGGAAAAAGCGAATATCATCTGTCATTACAAAGAAAATCAGCCTTGTTTATATAGAACAAAGGCCAAGAACAGTTACAAAGAAAGATATCAGCCACTGAACACAAATGTAACAGCCCATTAAATGTGTAACCAACCATTAACTATGTAACCACCCGTTAATAAGACAACTAGACCATGAATGTTGGCCATAAATGATTCAGCCTTTGAAACTCCTTTTCCCTAATCAAAGGACACATGAACTCACACTTAACAAAATAAAACCCTAAATGTTCAAGTTAAAAACCCAACACAATTAAAACCCAACTAACATAAAATAAGCCCACAAAACCCAACATGGCCGAATGGCCTTTTATTCTTCAAGATAGGCTAAATACTTCATTCTAACAAGGCTGGACTCTTGTCTTCATGATTTGGACTTGCTTGAAATATGTTGACCAATTTAGACTCTTCTTGCATCCTTAGAACCGAGACCAAATCTTGACTAGCTTGCTCCTTCCAAATGCTTTCCATTAAACAAGTTAAGGCTTATTTCATCTTTTTAGCTTTAGCTCGTGTCATTGGTCCTCCATGAATGGTTAAAGGATCTGAATCTTTTCCAACCTTAGTCGAATGGTGATCAACTTACTGTTCTTCATCAAGGAGGTTGTACCCGGCCATTTTGTGGAAATGGCGGGGTATCGGGATACTTCGTCCCTGATATCTTTTTACCTCAACTTATCTTCTAAGGCCGATGGAAATTTTTTCTTTGATCCTTGCCATTTTTGGCAGTTAATAGAAGTCCCCCTTGACCTAAACATCGGTACCTTGCTGGGGTTACGGTCAGGATTCTAGTTCGCTTGAAGGATTTTCTATCTGGTCGGTTGGTTTACTTTTATCTGGCTAGCTTCCATTGCTAAGGAGGAAATCTTCCTTGGGTACGATGGCATTTAACGCTCAGTCCACGTGTCAGACGATGATTGCTCCACATATTTTAAACAAGCCGTTTTGGCACGATTTTCTCGAAATCGCCTCAAACACGTCTCCGGTCATTACTCCATGTTTCCTTTTCTATTTCGGTAACCGTCCACGCCCGTCTATAAATACACTACTCTTTTCCTCACTTGTTCATGCTTGCTAGGATTTTCAAACAATCAAGAATCAATCTTTCTTTTCTCTCGAGTCTTTCTTCTTCAAGAAACTTTTCTTCCTTATTTCTTCTACTACAATGGCATCACCATCAAAGCTTTACACTTCTACATCGACCTACCTACGTCAAACCTTCCTACACCAAAACTTCCTACCCCAGACCTTCCTTTAGCTTCATTAAATCCTTAACCTACTTCCTCAAACCCTCTTGATAGCCTTGACGACCTGTTGAATATGCAGAGGGTGGATTCAGAGGAGAGCTCCCCTATATCCAGAGGGAAGAAACGTGGTCGAGACGAGGGCGACATTGTTGGTGAAGGCACCCCATCTCAATGCTGTCATTCTGGTAGAAATCCCTAAATCGGGTCGGGTTTCTACAATAGACCTGAAGACCCGGTTCAGATAGTGGTTGATGACAAGGATGCTACTGATGATGATGAGGAGGAAGAGGACAACATTCCGGCTGTAGACTCTACCGGAGTTCAAACTGGACCCCTGTCCTATTTTCACGATGGTCGGATCATCCCAGATTCGGTCTGTACAGTTGACACCCTACCTCGTTTGAGGAGGGTTTACAGGATCCTGGATGCTATCAACCTATCTCTCCCGCATCGAGGTTACGACATGTATATCTCTTTTCCAGGCCGCCTACTGATTCACTCATCCGCAATCGAGTGTGGGGTCAGGCTTCCTCTTCATCCTACCCTTCGCAGAGCCCTCATTGCTTTAAAGTTGGCTCTCCTACAACTTTCTCCCAGGTTCTAGAAGAACCTAACGGGGTTCCTGGTGCTCTGGAAAGAGCAGTGTGAAAAAGATAATATACTGAGGGAGCCCAGCTTTGACGAGATATGTTACATCTATTAGGTAGACAACTTGGTATCCTAGGGTCAATTTTATTTGAGGCCCAAGAACAAAATGAAGTTCATCGTACTCGAGGTGAATGTTAAGTACAACCAGCCTTGGAAGAATGAATGAGTGGTGGTTGAAGGAGACTGGGGCCAGTCAATACATATAGAGGGAACTGAATACCCGGTCCCCACCCAATTCACAAAGAAAAGCAAGTGGAACACGGGAGTACTTTCTACAGAATCTAGGTCGATTCTCAAGAGGATCCAGGATTAGAATTACATCAATTTTGAGTATCCTACCTGCGATGCCTTTGAAGGTACCCGACTGGAGCGGTATATGAGGATATCCATAGCAGATCCAGGTAGGTGATTCTGTCTTGTGCTGTTTTCATTCTCTCTCTTTTTTTTTTTTTTTACTAACTCATCTTCTCCTCTGCAGTTTCAACTGCTACTCCCCTTCTATCATCTTCCCCTAATTCTTCTGGGTCAGTGTTCCCAAAATCCTTTCAGGCCCGTTCTCCTGTTCCTTCTCCTCCCGGCGCTGGTGCTGCATCTGGGTCTCAATCGCCTGCATCTACCCCTCCTCTGGCTATCACGGGGTTGGCTTCTCCTTCTTCTGCCTCTTCTCCTATAAAGATCGCAACACGTCCATCCTTGGGTGAGATGTTGGCAAGGGCTGCCAAGGTCAAGGCTTCTCCAGTACCATCCTCGAAACTGGCTACTAAGGTAGCTGTTCCCAAGGCTGCAGTTGTGGCTCCTCCTCCTCCTCCTCCTCCTCCTCCTCATCCTCCCATCGATCTCCCTTATGGATTGGGGTCACGAGATAGTAGCTAGGAGGAAATCATCTCCAAGTTTATTGCTGCTTGTCCTAGAGGGGGCCTGCAGTCGATGTCCTCCATGCCTAATGACATTTTGGCCACCAAGGGGCTTCTCTACTTGCCGAGGTAAGATTCTTGACCTTCTAATTTGCTTGGTATAGATCTCTCTTAAAGATACTTACTGTTTTTCTTTCTTGTTGCAGGGCTTTAAACTTGCCTTTGTTATGGGGCAGCAGGTTAAGGCTCTAAAGGAGGCCAATCTAGCACTTCAGGCGGAGCTGGAAGAGGCCAGGGATGATCTAGCCCGGGCTGAGAAAAATGTAACTTCCCTGGTCCAAGCCGCCTCTGAGTTAGAATCTGATAAGCAGGCTACTTTGGTTGAGCTAGAGAGAACGACGCGTGCATATGACACAGAGACAATCAAGTCGACACGCCGTTGGGCTGAAAGGGAAACAGTCAAGGCAGAGAAGGCTGTCCTCCTAGACAAGAACCGCTTTCTGCAGGGTTATGTAAGCATCTTAAAATCCAGGGTGGATTCTTCTTTCGTGGATGGATACTTTACTGCCTCATATGAGGTTGCTAAGGTGTTTCCTCCTTCTTTTGACCTGTAAACCCCCCTTGGTTGGGACCGGGACCAGATTATGGCTAAGGCTGATGCCCTCTCAAAGGCTGAGGTTGCTAAGGTGTTTCCTCCTTCTTTCGACCTATAAACCCCCATTGGTTGGGACCGGGACCAGATTATGGTTAAGGCTGATGCCCTCTCAAAGGCTGATCCTGACCAAGGGGGCCTTTCATAGGCTGCTGCTGTCCCGAATCCGTCTTCTCATCAGCCTGTTGCTGGTTTAGGAGATACTATTGAAGTGGAGACTCAGGATCCCCCTTCTGTTCATGAAAATCAAGGGCAGGATTCTATCCATCTTACTAAGGTAGCAGATCCTCCTATTGAGACAGGTGTGCCTGGAGTTGAAAAAATCCAGGCTGCTGCTGGAGCCAAGGTGGTCGAGGAGGTGGATGGGATTGACCAGGAGGAACAGGCCGAACCAAAGCAGTAGGATGCATGATTTTGTCTTTTGTCATTCTTACCCCTTTATTTTTTTGTAGCCCAGGAAAGGGGATTGGGCACCCTGATTGATTAAATGAAAATTTTCGTCTTCTGCAATCACACTGTCTTACTTGCAATATATGCTGAATCGTGGAACTTATGTCCCGGTATAGGACTATACTTGTGTACTTGTAGGTGACCCAAGTAAAACTTACTTGGAATATTGTAAACGCATAGCTTCAACCTTGCTTGGCTGGCAGTGGATGAATCTATACTTGTATTCTCCTCTAGAAGCAATTCTTGGACGATAGTCCCCTTGTAAGGTCTAGTATAAGTTGGTAGTATTTTCGGTTAAGTAAATTTGATTTAGTATGGAGACATCTTGACCAGAACAAATCGATCCGGATAGGAAGCCAAGGTTACCTGGGTACCTTGATTTGAACATTGTAAGTCTGGAATTTTGATGAACCTTTCATTAGGTATCCTGATGATGGACTTATCTTGATTGACTACCTAGCAGACCTTCTAGAAAGTGAAAAATTCCTTATACGAATGCCTGGTAGGATGAGGTATCTGGCATCTTGTGGAGGTAACCTGATTCCTTGGTGTCATGTCCGGATAGGCAATTAAAGCCATTTTAGTACCAGGATTTTATGTGTAGATATGGCGAAGTAAGGAATCAAGTATCCCGATAAGGTATCTTGATCCTTTGGCAATTCATCTTGGTAGGCAACTAAGGCCACTTTAGCACCAGGTTTTTTCCTGGAGAGGGGTATTCCCCGTTCGAGGCTTCAGGAGGTCCGTATAGGTTCTCCTGGTCTTGAAGATGTACTAATCTGGTAGGCGGCTACGCCCTTTAGGCATTTATGTACCAAATCCTTCCTAGAGGAGGGTATACCCCGACCAAGGCATCAGGAATGCCATGTGGCCTTTCTTGGTCTTGAGGCGATCAAAAATGGTGAAACTTGCTAGGCAAACTCAAGAGAATCATGTATGAGAATAAAAGACTGACTTTATTGAATTTCTCGAATAGCGAATAAAAGGCAAAAATCAGGGTACATATTAGAAGTATAACAACCGAGATGGATCCTTCTTCAAACTCTAAGGATAAAACCCTTTAAGGTGATCGATATTCCAAGTGTGGTCTACTGGGTATCCATCCATGTCTTTTAATCTGTAAGCCCTCTTTCGAACCACTATTCTTTCTATATGTTCCGCGGGATGATCATCAATTCATCCCCGTTCTTTTTCTTCCTTTCTTCTGTAATCATGTCTAGCTCTTTACCTTTTTCTAGGACATAGTGATCCTGCTCCGGTATCATGTGGCCCGGTTCATTGGCAACAAAGGCGCATTGCTTAGCTAATGTAGTAGGATTTGTGGATATTGTATAACAGGTGTGGGCTGCTTGCTGATCTCCCCTGACTTCTCCTACCTGGGTTCCTAATGGGAACTTTAGTACATTGTGATAAATGGACAAGACTCCACTGATTCCCGATAGGAAAGGTCTTCCGAGGATCGCATTGTAGGTGGACGAGGTATCAACCACAATGAACTCTGTCATGATATTCTGCTGGAGGGGGGCTTCTCCAATTATCACCGACAAGATATGCGTCCTAACTAGCATCACGGAGTCTCCTGTGAAACCATATAAAGGTGTAGTGCGGCTGTTGTAGCAAGGGTTCTTCAAGTTGAGCTTTTCTACTGCTCCTTTGAACAAAATGTCCACTTTACTCTCAGTATCTATTAGGATGCGGTGAACCTGGTAGTTTGCAATCTGTACCGCAATCACCATTGGGTCATCATGAGGTTGGACTGTGTTGTAGGCATCATCCTCGGTAAAAATAATATGAGCAGAACGAGGATAGTCTTGAGATCCCCTAGAGACCCGAAGCACATCGTGACTAGTAGTGAGCCTCGGGATCTTCCTAGCATGATTCTTTCTTGAATTGTTGGAAGTTCCTGCTAGTGTTGGGCCTCCGCTGATGGTGTGAATGACTTGGATTTGCTGCATCAAGTCTTTATTGCTGTCCTTCCTTCTTTCTTCTGCATCTCGCATTTCCGATTGCACCTCTTTTCCTGCCTTGATGCTATCTCGTACCTGCTGCAAAAATTCAACCAAGAGTCCTCCCCATACCAATCCTTCGATCTGGTTGCAGAGGCTGTAGCATTCAGATGTGTTGTGCCCTACATCCTCATGGAAATCGCAGTACTTATAATGGTTCCTCTGATCAACCGGGACCTTTATTTGATCAGGTTTCCTGAGTAAACCTTTATCGCGAATGGCGAGACATATGGTCTCTTGGGATGCATTGAGAGGAGTGTAATGGTTGTACCAGCCTTCTTCACTCAATACCCGGGCTACTTCTCTTAATGGAGGTGTTGCTTTAGGAGGGGTCCTTCTCGTCGGGTATCTATCTCGATGCTGGGGAGGAGGTGAGGGCTGGTATGTTGACCGGTTTTAAGGATTATTCTGAAATTTCTTTACAGGTGTAGGCTTTGGAGATTCCTTTTTCGGTCGTTTAGATGATCGGGCTTCATCGTGTTCGACTTTGACTCGGAGTTATTCTTCTATGTCCACCTGCTCCATTGCCCTGTCATAAGCTTCTTGGTAAGTCTTAGGAGGATGCTTAACGAATGACCGGAATAATCTACCAGCCCATAGGTTTCTTCTGAAGTTAGCCAAGGTCTCCTTCTCAGCAAACACTCCCATCTGGATCACCTCCTTGTGGAATTTCTCAACATAGGATTTTAAAGTCTCTCCTCGCTCCTGAACCACATACTAGAGTAAGACGAGGTCCTTGGGACGAGGTTTGATCCCCTGAAACTGAGCACAAAAATCTGTAGTAAGTTTTGTAAATGAATCCACACTACCTGGAGGTAACTTCTTGAACCAAGTCTTGGCACAGTCGGTTAGAGTGGAGAGGAATATTCTGCACATTGCTGACCGGGTGGCGTTCTGAACTTCCATCTGGTGGACAAAACTTTCCATGTGGCTCACGGGGTCTTCTGATCCGGAATATTTCTCAATGGGCATCTTAAACTTGGGAGGTAATTCTGCTTCTATAATCCTCCTGGAAAAAGGTGCATTCATTTCCCCCAAGTGGTTCTTCCGGGTACCCCGGTGTTTTCCCTTCCTTAACTCCTCGAGTTCCTTTGCCATTTTGGCCATCTGGTCTTCAAGGCGCTTGGTCCCGTCATGCCTGGATCGGGCCACTTAACCTTCGTTATCTGAGGTTTCGGATTCCACAGTTGGCTTCTTGCGCTCCTCCCTCTGGAGCTGGGTACCTCGCGGGTTTCTCCTAGGCCCAGTACTACCACCTACATCGGGCTGCGGATTCCCCTTCCCTGCTGCCGGTCTAGCTGTTGGCTGGATCCTTCTGGGTGGGATGTCGAATGCTGACTTCATTTGTTAGGATCTGAGATCTCTAGGATGGTCTAGCACTGGTAGTGGCGGTCCGAGTCTATCGAAGACCAGCACCCAGATACTTAGTCCGACCCTTTCCGCAAGTCTAAGTGCTTCAAAGGGTATTCCTTAGGTGATCATCCGGAGACGGATGCTCTCCACATAGGCAACAGCATGTTGTTCCATGGTATCCCAGTTTACCTCCTAGACCACGGGGTCTTGGGGGAAGGAGCCCGTATTGGGTGGAGGAATCGGCCCTGGGATCTGGCTTCTTGTTCCTTTCCTCTTCCCTTGGTTTCTCTGAGTGGAAGCGAGGGAATGGGGTCCCGATGGGTCGGGCCACCCCTAAAAGGGTCGGAGCCTCATCTTCTGATTCTTTGGGGTAGAGCTAGGTAGCTTCGTAACAAGTTGGGAGTAGTTTCCCACAGACAGCGCCAAAAGTGCTATCCGAAAATTGTCACTGGGGTGATATTTCCAATTAACAATTCAAGGGGGACTGGAATCGAAGTAGATTTTAGTCGGAGAGGTATCACGTAGTTCGATACCCTAAGCTTCTTGATAAAAACCTGTAAAAAATAAGCAACAATGATGTAGGCAAGCATTAATGTAACAAAAGGAACACACATAACACTTTTCTCTCTTTTATTGATTTTGTATGCATGATAGGTTTACAAAGGAGATCTTTAGATGGACATGAAATATAACACTCGGCTGATAATGGTGATGGAGCTCTCATACATGTCGATAAGTGGGAAAAGTATCAAGTAGGGTTAGGTTGCACGAGTTGCCTCCCCTTTTTTTTTTTTTGTGACAATGCGATGTATATATAGGTCCCGTTTCTTGCCATGCACTTCTATAACTTCGGTCTAGGGTTTTAGCGATTCACGGGACTTTTGAAAATACCTACAAGGTTATACTAAACAACCTGAGGGGGGGTGAATAGGTTGACGCACTAGTTTTAAAAACTCTTTCGTGACTTATGTCAAAACCTTGGTGAGCAAACAAATTAACCTTAAACATGATTGTTATAAGAAAAACAATTAACACATGTATGCTCAATTCACCACCCTTAGCCTACAAAACATATACCAACAAACAATGTATCTCATATACAAGATATTCAATTAAGATCAAATTCCACAAGGTGTATTTTGAATATTACAATGTAAGTACACTAAGTAAAACTACTACAACTTGTTAATGAAGGAAATATATTAAAACCAAAACAAAGGATACATGTATTAATATTAATGTTCAATGTATATACAAATATCAATCTAGATATATCTATACAAAAGAATCAAAGAATAAGAGAATTATATTTACACAAATGAATTGTATATACAAAAGTGATCAAAATGAATATTGATTACAAATCACACTTTACACAATCTTGCTTCCAAAGATATCACAAGTGAATATTGTACCACAAGATTAAAACATACACATAAACATATATAAAAGAGAGATAGAAAGAATTGACACATGAGATTTTTTAACGTGGTAAAACCTCCAAGGAGGAAACATCCACGGGTTGAAATACAACCATTAAGGTACTATATATATTGGAAAGTAAACATAGAACATTCACAAAGTGACCAATCTTTAGCTCACCCAACCTAGTGAAGTCTAAGCCTACCCAACCCTATTGGAAAGTGTGAAATCCCTCAATGATGCGAAACCACCATATATTGGACACCACACACAACCAACATCGATGGTAGATTAGAAATTCCTCAAGAGTGCATACACCTCCCGTGTACCCCGCTCTATCGGAGTCTATGTCTAACCATACGCCTAGGCCTACCAATACAATAGCCAACTCCCTATCCAAGGCACTCTTGCCTCTAGGGAGCCTCCCATGCATGACTATCCGAGTCCTCCCGACTCTAGCCATGACTCTTTGCTTACCTATCCGAGTCATCCCGACTCTAGGCAAGACTTCTTGCTTGGCTATCCGAGTCACCCCGACTCTAACCAAGACTTCATGCCTTTTACAAGGACTTCCTAGTGTGATCATGTGAATGCAAATGATGCAAACAATCAATACAACATAGAACATGTGATCAATACATTATATGGCACAACTAGACCTAAACATGTGATATCACAAGTAATCAAGTCTAGATGCAAAATACATGAATAGAAACCTAAGCATGTGAAACACCTAACACATACACTCAAAGTTTCATTCACACACACAACACTTGAATCACAATATATTCATGAAGTACAAATTCAAGATGCTATCAATATACAATTAAATGCTAGATATATGAGATTAAAATCAATCAATATACTAGTAAAAAATATAGAGCAAGGTTTTGAGATTTACATCAATCAAAACCTATATTCTCTAAATCACAAACAAATACACAAATCCTAGATTTTATCAATCAAAGGATCAAATCAAATCTCAAGGTCATTTTAACACAAAATTAATTCAATTAAGTTCCAAACAACCTAAGATGCCATTCTAATCACAATACAACTCACAAACATATGTAAAACCTAGAATCATAGAATCTAGTCAACATTAGTCCACAAATTGACTTTCAATTAGAATGATAATCAAGCTATCTTTCTCAATAGCTTTTACCAAACATAAACATAGATATAGAAGAAGAAACCCCAAGCAAATGGAAGGTCAAAAAGAAAGAAATCCCAAAGTTGAGACCATTACCTCGGATTCTGCAGCTGGTTCGGAAATCAGTGTTCAACCACTGGAAATCACGATCAAACAGCCACCAAACCACTTGGAGATGTTAGAGGACTCAAATACGAACACTCTCCAACTTGAATCACTCAAATCCGACTCCGGATGAGGAAGATATGGTGTTTTGAAAATCTGAAAACTGGAGAGGATGTTCTTACGGGAATTCTGAAATTTTTCTTCTTAGATTTCAAAATGGAGAGAGAGAGAGGGAAGAAATAGGAGGAGAGAGAGAGGGCATTTCAGCCAACCAAGTGGTGCCACGTCACCCCCTGGCCGTGGGGGGCGCGTGGCCCACACGGGAGCAGAGAGTGCTCCAGGCCGTGGGGCCCACGGCCTCATCCACGGCCAGCCCATGTGGCCCACGGCCTGGGCTGTCCTCTCGCACGCTCCCTCGGTTCGTCGGCCCATATCTTGGGCGTCCGAACTCCAATTTCAAATCCGTTTCCGGATTACGAACCGTGACTCTCTCACGCAAGACGAAGACTATACAAATTTGAAAAACGGTTGAGAAATCATCGATGAAGTCAACTCAACGAAAGAGAACGTAAAGTAGCATAGTCAACTTGTTTGGACTCGAAACCTTATGAATGAGTAACCGAAATGACCGGAACTCAATAAGGCATTGAATAAGAACATGTTCAAGTCCTAAACACAAAATACGGAAACATACAAACACAAAGACACACACATGCTAGTTTCCGGACATAGTCCTAGAAAATGCAAAACACAAAGTTTATTAACTAAATATGAATGCATGAGCATATTTTGCCAAGTGTGTGAAAGTGAAATGTAAATGAAATTAAATCATGAAGGAACACACAAGTATGATATGTGTGAGTGTGTGCCTAGCCTTGTAAGAGATAAGAGGT
Organism: Acer saccharum; assembly: GCA_030490815.1. Taxonomy (NCBI): domain Eukaryota; kingdom Viridiplantae; phylum Streptophyta; class Magnoliopsida; order Sapindales; family Sapindaceae; genus Acer; species Acer saccharum. The sequence continues at coordinate 39,288,163 of CM059869.1, forward strand.
CCTTGAATACCTTTGTCGACCAATAATGCCCGAATCTCTTAAAAGCCGGCTTCTTGAATGAGTTGTGGTTGAGACGTCCTTCGTCTTCAAAATTCTTCAATTACTAACCACTAAACATTACAAGATAAACACGTTTTGATATGGAATTAATGCCAATACTAATTATCAACCTTACAACTTTCTTTGGCGATCAACGAGTTTGTCGGGGATTTTGATCCCTAAAATCAAGTGATTCCTTCCTTGTCAGATTGTGTGGGAATTTATTCCCATTTCAAGTAGAACTCTTAGTGGCAGAAATTGGCATAAATCTTTGCTTGTTTTGAATAGTGGTGTTTTGTTCTTGTCCTTCTATTCAGCTTGTTCTTTGGTGTACCTGACCTTGTTTTAAGCGGGATCGGGGTACTGGGATTTTGTATTGATACGTGGCCGTTTAGCTAACCTGGTGCTTACCGTTAGCATTTGGTGGATCAGGATATTCAACTATCTTGCCTTTCTTCCCGTACTCTTGAATTATGTATAAGCGTATCGAGGTATTGGGGTATCGGGATTCCGGATGGCAGAAGGGTGCTAGGATCTTGTACAGTGGAGTTCCTGGAGCCTGATTGAGGTATAAAAGTACCTATTTTATACCCCTAATTCCTATTACTTTGTGCTTATTTCTCGAATAAAACCGGGTATTTAATGGATTAAATAAGTGTTTCAGGTAAATAGAGGAATTCAAGGGCATTGTTGTCATTTTGGACAAATCAGGGGCAGAAGTTCAAAATTTGAGACTTTATTGAATATTCTACGATTAAGGGAGAAGATAGGGGAGCAGATTGTAATTTGCCAGCCAAGATGCAGCAAACAGCCACATCACCTAAAGTAGAACGGCGTCGTTTTGGCCTCCTGCTTGCATAGGCATGACATCACGCTGATGTCACAGCGTCATCTACCTCCAGCCAGGTCAAACCGACCCGCACATGACCCAACCCGACCCAACATTGACCCGGTGACTTCTTCGGCCATTTTCAACCATTTTTCGATGATGTTTTCGACGATCTTTGCCCAGATCGACTCCCTTCCTCCTTCCGATCACGATGGACCAAGTTTGGGCTTCCCATGCAAAGGTTTTCAACTCCAACAAAAGCTCCAAACTTCCATAGCCAAACCAAGCTTCAAGCTCACTTCCGCGGCTTCTTGCACTCGATCCAGAAGTCCAAACTTGTGTGATCTTCGCGGTTTGATGCCACGAGATGATTCTCGTGAACCAGAAGGTGCAAAAGTCATGGGAAACTACCATTTTAGACCGCGACTTCCGTCGGCGAGCTCAAACCCGTGAGCCAGGGGATCCAAACTGGCAAGCTCGACTGACTTGGGAGATATTTCGTCCAAAAGCATGCCCAAACCTTCCTTGTATAAATATACCTCTTTTGCCTACAAAAACACAATCCCTAATATCCAAACAATAACACAATAACACAAAATATCCTAAATAGCTTAGAAATACCTAGAATTACTTAATCAACCTAGAATCTCACAAGCCACCATTGTTTCCAAGCTTGGGAAAGTCAAGGAGAAGTCTAGCTAGCTTGAGGACTTCACCAAGTGTTTGTGTTGTCTTCTTTATCTCTTTTACTTTCTTTAGTTTGTTGTTGTATGTGTACTATATGTTTATGTTGGGATTTTGGTGAGATTGTAGTAATATTCAATAGTTGGTTGATGTGTTTATTTACATGAGCTTGATGTATGCATGTTAGTTGATTAATCAATTGATTGACATGTAATGGATTTAGACTCATTGAGGCCTCAATACCATGCATGAATGACTATTTATGTATATGTCTTTATCCTAGTTTAGATTGGGGAAGACCAATCTTGTGAGCATATTTGCCATCAACTAGGAATTGGATTAATTGCATGAACATCATTTTCTAGCATTTTCATATCCAATCCTCACTCTTGCATGACCATGCATGAGTTTAGTTAATTTAGTTAGTTAGTGTTAATTTAGTTAATTGTAGTTAGATTTAGTGTAATTTAGTGTAATTTAGATAATTGCCATCTTAGTTTAATCTTAGCCATTAGCTAGTGTAATTGCCTTGCCACCATCCTCCCTTTACTTTCAAGCTCATGTAATTAGTGTATATAGTGTAAATAATCTAAGACCAAGAACTAGCTTAAGTGTACCTAACCTCCTTGTGGGAATGAACCGTACTTGTTACTACGCGATCGTAACGATCCATGCACTTGGGGATAAACTCGCCCGTCCTATCATTTATCATAGTTTATAGAACTACCGCGTTTGCGGGGGCGCATCAAGTTTATGGCGCCGCTGCTGGGGAGTTGTAGCGTTATCTTTAGTTAGTTTTAGTTTTATTTTTAGTTTCGTATATTTTTAGTTTTAATTTTTATTGTTCATAATCTATCTTGTTCAATTTGATCATGTTTTGTTTATTGGTTGTTTCAGGATTGCCGATCAACATGGAAGGTGGTAATTCGGCATTGATCACTCAAATGGTCAAGTTGAATAGAAAAGTGATGACTTTCAATTCACACCTTAGGCAGCCACCGGCTACTGTTTATCCACCTTTGGGGTGGAATGGACACACGGACCTTGGTCCGTAAGGAAAGCAACGGCCGAGGGAAGTAGAAGCACCATCCATGTATCCGTATCTACACTACAACCATCAAGCTAGATATGATCAAGAGAGGCAAGACCACCAATGGGGCAAATTTGATGTAGAGACATACCAACATGCCATTAACCAACGATTGCTAGACCTAGAAAAATGAGTAGAAGGGTGTGCAATTTGGTTGGGACAATGTGTGGAAAACTCCCAAGAGCAAGCCAAGGAAGCCCATGACCAAGATCAAGCCTACCGACAACACCTTAACCAACGGTTGCTTAACTTTGAAGAACACATAGAATGGTTGGGAGGTTGGATGGCATAATATTTGGAAGGTTTCCTAGAGCGAAAAGAGGTGGAAGAGCCTTAACAACTCCATAAGTCAACTAACCCTTTCTTTTTTCTCACTGTTGGAGGAATCAAAGCAGTGAATTCCTCAAGTAGCTCAGAATGCATCCTTGGTGATGTTTTGCTAAGGATTGAAGAGGAGCTAAGGGTAGAAAGGGAAAGAAAAAAGATTGAAAAACCGGAGGAGTCCTCAAAGACTGTAGATGATTACCTAGATGAGCTTTTGCTCATATTGGATGAGGATGAGGATTTCGAAGTTGATAGAGGAGGTAAAACAGAAATGGGAGTAGTGGTTGCCCTACAGAACAAGGAATTGATAAGTCAAAACAATGACTTAGTCTTGAAGATCAATTCACTTGAGAAAGAGAGAGACTCAGAAATGAAGAAAGCACAAGAGCTCTCCGTATTGGTGATAGAACAAGAGGAGGAATTTGCTCGGAAAGCGAGCAAAATGCAAGAGGAAGCAGAAAAGAGGGACAAGGCATTGGAGGCTATGAGCGAGGAACTCATCAAGAAAGACAATGCCTTGAAGGTAGCACAAGTCATGATATGTGACTACATCGTGGAGTTGGACAAAGCCAAACTTCCAATCAAGGCTTTGAAAAAGGAGGGGGCCAAGCGAAGATCAACCAAGAAGCCCCGCACTACCCAAAGTGGAGCAAGCCTTCCGAAGGTTGTCCACAAGCAAGCCGAAGCAACGGCGGAAGACAACAAAGGTAGTCTTTCTAACTTTGCTCCTACATGCTATTTTTGCTATATTAGGGGTCACAAAAAGACCCAATGCGCTAAATATGATGAATATTGCAAAAGTAGAGAAAGCATGCTTAGGAGGAGAGTGAGAAAAGTGAGGAAAGTTTGGATCCGTAAGGACAAACTAGACCAATCCAAAGAGTCTCCTTTCGTTACAAGGAATGACACACCTAGTGGTAAGGTGTGGGTAGTGAAGAACCACGATGAAAATCATGTTACATTAGATATACCTTCTAGCTTCCATAAATTGCATGATTACTTTTCGAGTGAATTACGTGTTTCATTACACGTATGAACATTTTTTGAAGTATGCTAGCATGTTAATGTGCTATAGCTTCTAGAGGAAGCTAATTTTTAGGATTTTTATTATTTTTAGGATTAGTTTTGTTTTTAGAGTCTTAAGTCTCTTATTTATCCACTTACCATATTACAATTGTGCTTAATGAGAAATGATAAGATGCATGCCAATAGATAGGTTTGGGGGTTCATACTCCTTACTTATATTTGCAAAGCATATACTTGTGGTATTTTTGGTGTTATTTTTATGCGTGCAGGGGTATGAATCAAAGAGAGGGGTCATGAATCAAGAAAACATGCCCACTGTGGGAAACATTCGCAGGAAAAAGCCCGCGAACCAGAAGGAAAGAAACTGCAGATCTCCGCGACTTCACATTCGTGAGACAAAGCCCGCTGGCCAGAAGACTAGAACCTACGGCATTCTCAAGAAGGGATCACCGCGACTTCAAGTCTGCGGGAACAACCCGCGGAATAGGGAATCAAAGCCCACGGGGATTCTTGAGAATTGCCTGCGAGAACAAACCCGCGGGAACAAAGCTGCAACACCAAGTATGCACCAATACACCATGCCACGAAGCCACACCATCCTACAAATGCTAAATCTCAGGTGCAATCTTCGACTTTTGAGCTTTTACTTCATGTTGATATCTTTTGTTTAGCATAAGAGTGTGAATTGATTGTGTTTGCCTAGTGACTAGGATTGATTTGTGTGATGTGATTAATGGTGGATATTTAGGATTGTATATTTATGTTCACGTGTTAGTTGTAGATATTAGGATTGTTTATATATGTTATTTTTATATTTATATTTTTGTTTTTATTGTTGTTTTTCAAACCTTGTGAAGATGCCCTATTTTGAAAATTTTGAAGCGAAATGTTTCTTGAAAAATGTACCAATTGGTGAAGGAAAAAATTATTCCACCCATGCTATGTTCATTGTTTTTTTGATACGGTTCCAACAGTGTAAAGAACGTAAAATTCTAGGTGGCGGTTTAAAAGTTATGAGTATTTCTTCGACTGAAGGTCATGAACATACCCTGTTTTCAAAATTCTGCACGTGACCTGTTTTCGACGTCTGTTTTCACACTTTTCTGATTTGAATTTTGAAATGTTTTCTACAAGAAAAGTGTTCATTTGCATGTCTATATTCTTGTGTCAAAATTGGAGCAAGTTTTATGGAGTATCGTTGAAAATATGCATTGAAAAGCAGGTGTTGTTCGGATTCGAAAGTTGACATTTTTCTTGAAATGTTGTCCTCTATGTTTAGAAGCTTTCTTCACATGGTATTTTTGTTGTATTGTTTTTAAAGTTGTGTTTTGTTATACGTGTTGTATATATGTGTCGTTATAGTATAGTGGTAAGTATTGTACATATGTGTTAGAATGTTCTGTGCCTAAATTTTCAAACCGATGAACTCTTTGTCCATGTTTTTAATTGAGGACAATGTCGAGTTTAGGTTTGGGGGTGTGGACAATGTGGACACATATGTGTCGTTTTTTGTGTTTATTTTTGTTGTGAATATATTGTTTTTGTTATTGTGTCAAAATTTTGAAATTTTTGCGAATTGAGCCATCTTTGAACAAATTGTTTCAATGAGATGTTTTGAGTTGTGCCATTGAGGAGTCTTCCACATGTGTTAATTGTTGAGTCCTAGATAACTTTTTGTCAGTCGAGGATTTTTTTGCGCAGGATGTGAATTTAGTCCCTTTCTCTTAGTATCTAAGTGGACGAGGCTCCATATTCGATTGTTAGGATTAATAGTGGAGACTACTCGTGAATTTTGTGTCTTAGCGTTCATTTTGAGGATAAATATGTTTCTATTCTTAAACACTCTTCGAAACAGTTGTACTTCAATTATGATCTCATTTGCATTATAATTCATTGATTGCCATAGAACATGAAAAGTATGTGGACTGCTTGCTACAACTTTTATTCCCTTATTAGATAGACTTTCGGATATGATTCTAGGCATGTGTGTGCTTAACTACTATATGTTGCTCAAACACTGTCCTTGTCACTTATGTGTGTTCCAACTGCCAATTTGAGGCCAAACACAAACCATTCATTTCATCACCACATAAATCCATACACATTGAACACACGGAATTCTTTTGTTGTTGATCATAGATTATGCATAAGTTATAAATGCAAATATTTAGCTCAAATTTGTAAATAGTGTGTACTCAGGCAATGATAGAAAATTGTGCAATTTAGAGGCTAATTGTAAAGTGTTAAAAATAAAACGCTTAAGCCACATTACTTAATTGAAAAATGCTCGAATCTGAGTACTAATTTGCACAATTATCAAAATGTGAATCTTAGCCTAGACGTTTGTAGATATATATGGATGACCTAGTAGTTAAATTGTTTAGTATGATCAATAACTCTAGAATTCCACTAAATTCCTTCCATTCACCCCATATTACCCTTGGCCCCAATACAACCAAAGGAAGCCCTAGTTGATCTTTTAGGAAGTCTAGCATGGGAATGCGAGTCAAAGCATGTTCTTTCCACCTTCATGGTAATTCAATTCCAGTCATGAGATCAATTTACAGAAAATGTGCTTTATTTCGAATACTCACGTGCGTTACATATTTGATTTCCATTTACATAACTTCCATATCACACATGTGTTTGATAAAGAGTGTGCCTAGGACTCTGAGAGAAAAATAGAGTGAAATCTTGTGAGATTAGAGTCAAGGCGAATTACATCCGAAGCATGAGAGTATGTTTTATTTAATGCTTTGCCATTTTGAGTGTGGGATTTGCATTATGCATTTAATTCAATTTGAATGACTTTAGGTTGTCCTTCACTCAGCGGTTTTCACATGTGTCACTCCTCATTTGTACAACTCTTTTGATATCTTACTTTTCATTGCTTTCGCAATTAGTTTTTAATTGTAGTTTTTAATTTTTAGTTTTACGTTTGTGGGTATCATAGCGGTAAACCTTCAGGAGACTACACTCCTCCTGCCAGGGACACCTAGGGGTTTAAAAGGCTTGTGTGACGTGCTAAGTGCCATCGTTTCTCCCACGAAAGCGGACTAGCTTAGTTTATGTTTATGTATGCTTTAGTATATTTTTATTTGTTTTTCTGTCTTGTTTTGCTTGAGGACTATCAAAAGTTAGGTTTGGGGGTTTGATCGGGGTATAAAAGTACCTATTTTATACCCCTAATTCCTATTACTTTGTGCTTGTTTCTCAGGTAAAACCGGGTATTTAATGGATTAAATAAGTGTTTTAGGTAAATAGAGGAATTCAGGGGCATTATTGTCATTTTGGACAAACCAAGGGCAAAAGTGCAAAATTCGGGACTTTATTGAATATTCTGCGATTAAGGGAGAAGACAGGGGAGAATATTGTAATTTGCCAGCCAACACACTGCTAACAGCCACGTCACCCAAGTAGAACGGTGTCGTTTTGGCCTTTTACTTGCATATGCATAATGTCACGCTGATGTCACATCATCATATACCTCCAACCGAGTCAAACCGACCTACAAGTGACCCAACCTGACCTGAACCGAAGTTGGCCCAGCGACTTCTCCAGCCATTTTTGACTATTTTTCGATGATGTTTCCAGCTATCTTTGCCCAGATCTACTCCTTTCCTCCTTCCGATCACGATGGACCAAGTTTGGGCTTCCCATGCAAAGGTTTTCAACTACAACAAAAGCTCCAAACTTCCATAGCCAAACCAAGCTTCAAGCTCACTTCCGCGGCTTCTTGCACTCGATCCAGACGTCCAAACTTGCGTGATCTTTGCAGTTTCATGCCACGAGATGATTCCCGCGAACCAGAAGGTGCAAAAGTCATGGGAAACTTCCATTTTAGATCGCGACTTCTGTCAGCAAGCTCAAACCCGTGAGCCAGGGGATCCAAACCCGCGAGCTTGACTAACTTGGGAGATATTTCATCCAAAAGCATGCCCAAACCTTCCTTGTATAAATATACCTCTTTTGCCAACAAAAACACAATCCCTAATATACAAACAATAACACAATAACACAAAATATCCTAAATAGCTTAGAAATACCTAGAATTACTTAATCAACCTAGAGTCTCACAAGCCACCATTGTTTCCAAGCTTGGGAAAGTGAAGGAGAAGTCTAGCTAGATTGAGGACTTCACCAAGTGTTTGTGTTGTCTTCTTTATCTCTTTTACTTTCTTTAGTTTGTTGTTGCATGTGTACTATATGTTTATGTTGGGATTTTGGTGAGATTGTAGTAATATTCAATAGTTGGTTGATGTGTTTATTTGCTTGAGCTTGATGTATGCATGTTAATTGATTAATCAATTGATTGACATGCAATGGATTTAGACTCATTGAGGCCCCAATACCATGCATGAATGACTATTTATGTATGTGTCTTTATCCTAGTTTAGATTGGTGAAGACCAATCTTGTGAGCATATTTGCCATCAACTAGGAATTGGATTAATTGCATGAAAATCATTTCCTAGCATTTTCATATCCAATCGTCACTCTTGCATGACCATGCATGAGTTTAGTTAATTTAGTTAGTTAGTGTTAATTTAGTTAATTGTAGTTGGATTTAGTGTAACTTAGTGTAATTTAGATTATTGCCGTCTTAGTTTAATCTTAGCCATTAGCTAGTGTAATTGCCTTGCCACCATCCTCCCTTTACTTTCATGCTCATGTAATTAGTGTATATAGTGTAAATAATCTAAGACCAAGAACTAGCTTTTAAGTGTACCTAACCTTTTTGTAGGGATGAATCGTACTTGCTACTACGCGATCGTAACGATCCGTGCACTTACGGATAAACTTGCTCGTCCTATCATTTATTGTAGTTTATAGAACTACCGCATTCGTGGGGGCGCATCAGAGCCTTGTCTTCTGGGTTTCTTGGTGCCTTCCGAGTCTAGGAAACCTTAAACTTGGTCGTGGCTAGTAGGAGGTTGTACCCGGCCATTTTGTGGAAATGGCGGGGTATCGGGATGCTTCTTCCCTGATATCTTTTTACCTCGACTTATCTTCTAAGGTCGATGGAAAATTCTTCTTTGACCCCTGCCATTTTTGGCGGTTAACAAATTTATTAGACGTTTATTATGTACCTCAATTCAAGAGGAATTTAATTTTAGTTTCTTGTTTAAATAATTTTGGATATTTGGTTACATTTAATAAAGATTTTATTATTAGTAAGAATGACAAATTTATTTGCAAAGGTACATTGGAAAACGGTCTATTCTATTTACATAGAAATATCTCTCACTTGTTAGACATAAAATTAATGCAACCTAATCATAAAAGAATAAAATTTTCAAAGGATGAAACCTACCTATGGCATTTGCACCTAGGTCATATTAACCTTAATAGGATTAAAAGATTGGTTAGTGATGGACTTTTAAGTGACTTAAAGGTTAATGATCTACCAACTTGTGAATCCTATTTGGAAGGTAAAATGACCAAAATGTCGTTTACGACCAAAGACACAAGTGCCATTGAATGTTTAGGATTAATACACACTGATGCATGTGGTCCTATGAGCATTCAAGCTAGAGGTGGATATAAGTACTTCATCATTTTCACAGATGATTACTCGAGATTTGGCTATGTGTTTCTCATGAGACATAAGTCAGATGCTTTTTACATGTTCAAAGCATTTAAAGTTTGAAACAAATTAAAGCACGGTGTGTATAAAACTATCTAGATGGGGGGTGAATAGATTTTAAGCTTATTACCCAATTTTTCGTATTAAGTCAAAATTACGAATTTACCCCTAACTAGATAAAACAACAAATCAAGTATAAAATGTGGAAATTAAATAAGACTTGATTTTTACGTGGAAACCCTCACGGGAAAAACCACGGGCTAGTAAGTAAGCCACACTCGAACCTCGAATCCACTAAATGTGTAAAATGATTACAACCTAATCCCGGAAGTAATCACACACCTACCTAATCCCGGTATGAGTGAACCTAGTCCAATTTGCTTGTGATCTAAGCAACCTAATCCCGGAAGCTACACACAAGACTTACTTTCTCTATGAAGAGAATAACAACCCTAAGTGAATATATAAATATCCAAATGCAACATAGAGTAAGGGAAACCCTATATGCTTATCTAAGATGATTAATATGCAATTAGAACAATCCTAGATATCAAAACTAAATGACATGTCAAATAGTTTAGCTAATCAAGATTAAGCACAAAACCTAATTAGCTATCACAATATAACTTCTCAAACATACATCATACTAATCTCAAACTTGTATTCAAAGTATATAAAATAACATACAAGTAATTAATTGAGATTGCTTGTTAAGAGAAACACAAAATATGTAAGATATTAGTGAAAAGCTTACCAATCAAAGTATGATGAAGAATCCATGCAAGATGACATCTAGATGATCAAAGATGATGCTAGATGATGATTGATGATCATGAAAAAATGTTTGAGATAATAAAAATGAGTTCTTGGAATTTTTCTTCTCTTTGAAAAATATTCTAAGTATGAAATCTGAATATGAACTCTTGTAATTGACCTAAAGTCAAAGTGGCATATATATAGGGGGCCAAATCAAAGTGTGGTCGTTTTGATAAGTTGGCCTCATATTTGCCTTGGGCGCTGTACGTAGGGCGCTTCTGTACAGCGCCCCTGCTCTATTTTCACAGAAAAATAGAGGGGCGCTCTACGTAGAGCGCCCTGTACAGCGCTTTGTACAGCGCTCGTACAGCGACGAATTAAATCGATCAGGTCTGTACAGTGCCCAACGGGGGCTGTTCGTACAGCGCTTCTGTAGAGCGCTTTTGGGAGCGCCCAATGCAAAAATGCAATCCTAAGTCTAAGCATGACAAGGCAATTGGATATGCAAGATGCAATCAAACTAACATGCAAGAAGAGATGTTAATGAACATTAAAGCACACAAATAAGACAGACAACATACAAGGATTAAACATATGCATGAGTTGTGAGTGTGTGCAACTATCTCTTCAAGACAAGTAAGCACAAAGAGATTTACCTTCGGTGCTTATCAAGAATGAGGTCTTCAAAAGGCCTTAGCAATAACACCTACACTTAAGCTACCCTTACAAGAATCCCCAACATGTGGTTTGTCCATGAAATGAGCCAATCAACAAATGGGAACCTTACAAAGTTAAAGTGGAAAATCAGCTAGAGAAACACATAAAAATCTTAAGATCTGATCATGGTGGAGAATATCTATCTGGTGAGTTTTAGCAATATCTTATTGATAATGGAATTGTTTCTCAGTTTTCTACACCAAGTACACCTCAACAAAATGGGGTGAAAGAAAGGAGAAATAGAACTCTTTTGAACATGGTTAGGTCTATATTGAGTTATTCAACGCTTCCTATTTCTTTTTGGGGATATGCTTTACAAACTGCAATATACATTCTAAACGATGTATCATCTAAGCCGGTTCTTCAAACACCTCATGAGTTGTGGACTGGGCAAAAGCCTAGTTTACAACACTTAAGGATATTTGGTTGTCCTGCACATGTGTTAAAAGGAAAGACAGAAAAGATGGAGTCCCATTCGGAAACATACATATTTGTGGGGTATCCAAAAGGAACTAAAAGATATTATTTCTATAGTCGTTCAAATCATAAAGTATTTGTTTCGACAAATACTAAATTTCTAGAAAAGGACTATATGAATGATTTTGTACCTAAAAGTAGAATTGTCCTAAATGAGATGTCAGGAGATACAATTCCACAAGAGGTTACAAAACCTAGCCCAATTGTAAGTTCCGCACCAACACAAAATCAACAACCTACCATTCCTCGTCGTAGGGGGAGGGTTAGTAGATAACCCAAGAGATACATCGGTCTGGGAGAATCAGTGGAGAATCTCCCAGACGACGATGATCCCTACACGTATAAGGAAGCAATGGAAGATGTTAATAGTCGCTATTGGCAAAAGGCAATACAATCTGAGATTGAATCCATGTTCAATAACAAAGTCTGGTCCCTTGTAGACTTGCCTGAAGGGATAAAATCCATTGGATGCAAGTGGGTATACAAGAGGAAAATAGGTATGGATGGAAAGGTGGAAACCTTTAAAGCTAGATTAGTAGCTAAAAGTTACACACAGAAAGAAGGTATCGATTACGAGGAAACCTTCTCTCATGTGGCCATGCTTAAATCCATTAGGATACTCTTATCCATTGCAACATCTCTAGATCTAGAGATTTGGCAAATGGACATCAAGATAGCTTTCCTAAACGAAAGTCTTGACAAAAGCATCTACATGATGCAACCAGAATGATTCATTGAAAAAGGCTAAATGGAAAAGGTATGCAAGTTGCAAAAATACATATATGGATTAAAGCAAGCATCCAGATCCTGGAACTTAAGGTTCGATCAAGCAATTAATGGTTTTGGATTTATTCAGAACCTTGACGAACCCTATGTTTACAAAAGGATTAAAGGCGACAAGTTGGTTTTCCTCATTCTTTATGTTGATGATATACCACTCATCGGAAACGATATAGGTGTATTGACATCAGTAAAAGAATGATTAGCAAAACAATTTGATATGAAGGACTTAGGAGAAGCAAGTTATATTCTTGGTACCCAAGTAATAAGGGATAGAAAAAATAAAACGATTGCACTATCCCATGCTTCATACATAGATAAAATCTTGTATAGGTTTTCCATGCAAGATTCCAAGAAAGGTATGTTACTTTTCAGACATAGAATCAAACTTTCTAAGGAACAAGTTCCTAAGAATGAGCATGAAGAGCAATTCATGAGTAGGATTCCATATGCCTCGGCAGTTGGAAGTCTCATGTATGCAATGCTCTGCACTAGACCAGATATTTGTTTTACTGTTGGCATAATTAGCAGGTTTCAATCGAAACCTGGTCCTGATCATTGGACGACAGTCAAGCATATTTTCAAGTATCTCAAGAGAACGAGAGATAATATGCTTGTGTACTCTGGAAGGGATTTGATTCCCATTGGGTATACAGATTCTGATTTCCAGTCGAATTCTGACTCTAGAAAATCCACATCAGGATCTGTGTTTACTCTTAGAGGAGGAGCAATCATATGGAGGAGTATCATGCAATCTTATATTGCTAATTCCACCATGGAAGCTGAGTATGTTGCTGCATGTGAAGCTGCCAAAGAGGCTGTTTGGCTCCGCCAATTCCTGATTGACTTGGAAGTGGTTCCTAGTGCGAATAAGCAGATCATTATCTACTATGACAATAGTGGAGTAATGGCTAATTCGAGAGAACCAAGCAGTCATAAGAGAGGAAAAGACATTGAAAGGAAATATCATCTTTCGAGGGAAATTGTGCATAGGGGTGACGTGATGATTACCAAAATCGCGTTAGCAGAAAATCTAGCGGATCCCCTCACAAAGGCTCTACCATAAAAGAGTTTTGATGGGCACCTAAAGAACATGGGAATGAGAGATATGACACATTTGCTATAGCGCAAGTGGGAGATTGTTAGGATTATGCTCAATAGCAAGAGTGTAATATTGTTTTTGACAATCTTATCATATAAATAAAGTGATTTCTGTTTTTAACAAATCTTATAGCATTTATAGTTTAAATATTATAATTGTCAAAAGTAAATAATCATAAAGTCAAAAGACTATGAGAAAAAAAGAATTGTTCGTACATCTGGATATGTATGAGGTAGACACAATTCTTTTAATTAGTCTTGAATAAATGTTCACAACTTAAGGTAAATATTAAGCACCTTTATCTTGTTAAAGTTGTAGATTCTTTTGCTAGCATTTGAGTGGGATCAAATGTGTTATGATGAGTCTAAATCATCAAAGCGGTTTTGAGTAAAAGAATCTAGTGCACTAGGTGCATTGAAAAGGATCACAATGAAATACTTTATCTATAATCGTCAGTAGATAAAAATCTTTTTATTATGAGGACAATCGGAGAGTCTATCTTAATCCTGAGATAAATGATAGACTTATAGTTACAAGTGTTATCATTTGAACTATCAATGAGTACGATTATATAGCATAGTCTATCCTCGATAGTTTGGTGGTATTCATTTGCTAATCGATGGAGGACTTCATTTATAGATATGGACATCGTGGCTCCATTTATTAAATGAGAGTATAATATCATTATATGGATGTTTTGAGGTATTGGATATTAAATCTCAACGTTGAGTTTTTGATAGTGTCTATTGAAAACATGGCTTCTTGACAAGTCGGAATATCCAAGTTCAAAATGTGGTCATATGAGTAAATATGGTAACTAGGAGAGCTATAGGCGGTCTATGAGCTCTTGGCGATTACTGATATTATTCATGAGGATTCATTATCTCTAATAAGATTGTCTAGGTATGAATGAGGAACTTTTACTTATTCTATCTTTATTTAAGAGTGCAATTTTAGTTCTTTTGTGGAATGAACTAAAATTAATAGATCGAACTTAAGTGAATCATTTGTTGATTGTGATTGGGTTATGTCTATTGAAGCTTAAATTTAGATAGCCCGCTAAGATCCCCAATCCACACGGACTTTCATGGATCACTTGATATACTCTATCAGACTAATTTATGGGTCCATCTAGAATTGTATTAAGGCATGTGGACTTGTTTCTTTTAGTAAGAATGGACCTAATTCACATGTGGGTTTTTTGATTAAAGTCCAATGGATTAATAAAATGGAAAAATAATATTTGGCCCATGTATGTGTATATGGGCAGCAAGGCTAATATATTAGTCTAAAATATTATTTTATTTTATTATTTGATTAAATGGAAAATTAATTAATTTATTAGTTAATTATTTAATTAAGAATCAAAATCTTTTTCTGACTAGGAAATATGTTTCTTAATAGTATACTATTATGGTAGTATAATGAGAATAAAAGACTTTATTTTGATAAGAAGATAAATAAAATGATTTAATTTATCTAGTCAAATTAGGAAGTCTTTGATATAGTCATAATTGAATAATATACTAAAGAGTTGGATTAGGGTTAGGATTCTAAGGTTGATAGATATTTTGGTGAAACACAAATCCCCTAGCAAGGAGGATTTCGGCCACCACCCTAATTACCTATCATAGAATGCGGCAACCCTAATTATTTTTTAGCAAGGAATTTGGCCACCCTATATATTGGAAGATATAGAATTCGGCCACCCTAGTTGCTTGGCTTGAGAGTTATTTTCTTTTGTTTGAAAAAACAACTCTAGAGATTAGTGTGAGAATTTAGCCAAGAGAGAAAAAGAGAAGAGATCGTTTTATTTCGATAGTGCACTAGTAGCTTATACATCAATAGGCTCTGTGCACAATTTTGAATAAGGTTCACATGAGTTTCAATCGTTAGATTGAGAATTCAAAAGTGACCGGAACGTTCTTTGTTATCTCTTGGAAGTTTAGTGACTAACAAAAAAGAAAAAGTTTTTGTTATCCATCCTCAGGTACATAATTCAAAGGAAGGAAGACCACACTCCTAGATGATTCACGTTCGTGATTGGATTGGAAGATCTTGCAGATTACCATCGACGCAACGTCAATCAGATCACGCGACAAAGGTATGATGAAATGAATGAATCAAAAGTTGAATTAAGAAAATATAGTCAATTATAACAAATAGCATTCATAGAGGTTCATATTGACTCCTTAGTATAGATTTAGTTACACACGATGAAAATAGTAAGACAAGAGATGAAAGAGATAAAACCCATTAAAGCCTTCAACGACTTCTACCCTTCTTTAATGATGAATCCTTTAGTCCTTCAATCTTCTATGTGTAAGATGGATGAGAGAATTGTGTGAGGTGATATGGTATGAAACGGTATTAGGTTCGAGAGCAAGCAAGAGAGCAAAACCCTAATTTATTCAAGTATTTATAGCAACTAGTCCCGGAATCGTGGTCAGAAATCCTATTTTTGCGCGGATTCATCAAACCGCTGTGGCTTTGAGAGCACAACTTGCAGCGGTTGACAAGGCGGTAGCCTTTGATCTTTGAATGTTGTTGGTATGGATGTGGATACCCACAGTGGTCATAAGAGCACTAACGCCTTTTTGCTAAAAAGTCCCTAAGATCATTTGAAATTGCTTTTTTCCTCTGAAATTCTTCAAACACATCATTTGGAACCATCATCCTGAAAATACCTAAACACACAAATTAAAACCCTAAATGACTCGAGAAACAAGCAATTGATTGGAGGAATAGGGGCCAAAAACATATACAAATAATGGCCGATCAGTGTCAGTGCCACCATTTTTATGCATCTAGCAGTGTTTTGCAAGTTACTTGGGCTGTGTATTGTTCATGGAGTTTAAAAAATGAAAATAGAGGTGAATTGAATTTGTGTAAAATTTTATGTCTTCGAGGTTATCACGTACCCAGAATTTAACATGCAGTTGCCGTAGAATGAGAAGCTACAGCCAATCACCACTCGTGAAACAACTTTATCACAACAATATCACCCAAAAACACTTGTCCAACCTCTCAACTTTCACTTTCGCCTTACATGATCTCCGCACGAGATGCCGTGAATTGGCCTATCTCTTGCAACTTCCCGTGTCAGACAACAAGAATTCAATTTTGCGCCACCAACAAGTTCACTCCCAGGTTGTTGTTAATGGGTTGCAGTCGGATACTTTTCTTGCCAACTTATTGTTGCACAAGTATTCGAAATCGGGTGATTTATGTGCTGCACGTACATTGTTTGATAAAATGTCTGAGAGGAACTTGGTTTCTTGGTCATCTGTGGTTTCCATGTATGCCCAACATGGTTATAGCAGAGAAGCTTTGGTTGTGTTTATTGGGTTGTTGGAAAGTTGCAATCAGAGGCCAAACGAGTATGTTTTACCGAGTGTTGTACGTGCCTGTGCACAGTTGGGTTGTGTAGGTGAGCAAATGCATGGTTTTGTTGTGAAGAGTGGTTTTGGTCAAGATGTTTATGTGGGTACTTCGTTGATTGATTTTTATGCGAAAAACGGGGGTGTGGATGATGCAAAATCAGTTTTTGATGGTTTATTGATGAAGACTGCTGTTACTTGGACTACAATTATAACTGGTTATGTGAAAAGTGGGAGGAGTCACTTGGCACTGAAGTTATTTAATCAAATGAAAGAGACTGATGTTGTTCCTGATAAATATGTGCTCTCTAGTGTGTTGAGTGCGTGTTCAATGCTCGAGTTTGTTGAAGGTGGGAAGCAAATTCACGCTCATGTCTTGAGGAGGGGAACAGAAATGGATGTTTCAGTTGTTGATGTGCTTATAGATTTTTATGCAAAGTGTGGCAGAGTAAAACTGGCTAGGAGGCTTTTTGATGGGATGGTAGTTAAGAATGTTATTTCGTGGACCACAATGATTGCTGGGTATATGCAGAATTCATTTGATAGGGAAGCCATGAAACTGTTTGCAGAGATGACAAGGTCAGGCTGGAAGCCTGATGGCTTTGCCTGTACTAGTGTTCTGAACTCATGTGGTTCACTTGAGGCTTTAGGGCAGGGTAGACAAGTGCATGCTTACTCTATAAAGGCCAATCTTGAGTCTGATGATTTTGTGAAAAATGGTTTGATTGATATGTATGCAAAATGTGATTCCTTGAATGATGCAAGAGGAGTTTTTGATATCATGGCTGATCATAATGTGGTCTCCTACAATGCAATGATAGAAGGATACTCAAGACAAGAGAAGCTCTGTGATGCATTGGAACTTTTCCATGGGATGAGGCTTGGGTTTGTCCTCCCAAGCCTCTTGACATTTGTTAGCCTCCTTGGTGTATCAGCTGCATTGTTTACATTGGAATTAAGCAAGCAAATTCATGGTCTCATCATCAAATATGGGGTCTCCTTGGACTTGTTTGCTGGTAGCGCTCTAATAGATGTTTATTCCAAGTGTTCTTGTATTAAGGATGCAAGAATTGTGTTTGACGAGATGAATGAGAAGGATATTGTTGTATGGAATGCAATGCTTTTTGGTTATATCCAACAGTTGGAAAATGAAGAGGTCCTCAAACTCTACTTAGAGCTACTGGTATCGAGAGAAAGCCCTAATGAATTTACTTTTAATGCGCTAATCACAGCAGCCAGTAACCTGACAAGTCTCGGACATGGTCAACAGTTCCATAACCACCTGATAAAGTTGGGTTTGGAGTTTGATCCATTTGTTACAAATGCTCTTGTAGATATGTATGCTAAATGTGGAAGCTTTGAAGAGGCTCATAAAACATTTAGTTCTGCTCTATGGAGAGATGTTGCATGTTGGAATTCCATGATCTCTGCATATGCACATCATGGAGAAGCTGAAGAAGCTCTTTTGTTGTTTGAAGAAATGATAAAAGAAGGACTAAAACCTAACTATGTCACATTTGTGGGTCTGCTCTCAGCATGTAACCATGCAGGACTTTTAGAAGATGGACACCATCATTTCGAATCTATGGCAGCAGGATTTGGAATTGAACCAGGGACAGAACATTATGCTTGTGTGGTTTCTCTTTTAGGCCGTGCGGGTAAACTATATGAAGCAAAGGAGTTCATTAAAAAGATGCCAATAAAACCGGCTGCAGTTGTATGGAGGAGTTTACTCAGTGCATGTAGAGTTGTTGGAAATGTTGAACTGGGGAGATATGCCGCAGAGATGGCAATTTCTATCGATCCAACAGATAGTGGTTCATATACTTTACTTTCAAATATTTTTGCATGTAAAGGTATGTGGGCGGAAGTCAAGAGGGTGAGGGAGAGAATGGACTTTGATGGGGTAATGAAAGAACCTGGTCGTAGTTGGCTAGAAGTTGATAATGAGGTCCATGCTTTTATTGCAAGAGACAAAAGTCATCCTGAGACCGACCTGATATATTCAGTTTTGGACAATTTGATTCTGCAAATTAAGGGGATAGGTTACGTGCTTAATACTGCTGCACTTGTATCGAACGACTGAGAAAAGTTAGCTGCTGATCAATTCGTAGTATTTTTACTTATCTTCTTCACCGAATACTAGATATTCATGCATGACTTTTCTTAGTTGTTGGTAATGTTTTTTGTGAAGGTTTGGGGTCAACAGTTTGAAACTTTGTTATTATATTATTATTATTATTACTTTTGCTGCTTTGTAAGAGATGGAGGGTGTGTGGGAAGAAGGGATTAGGTAAAATCCTTTCTTTATGGACAGGAAGCTTATGAAGTTTGAATGTCATTATATGTGAAGTATGTCATCTTTCGGTAAATCTGCAAACACAAGTCCATATTTTTGTTGTTTGTTTTTATTATTCATACCTCTTCAATAAAATCTTCATTCGATGGCATCAAACCTGTGTATGTATAACTGTTTTGTGAGAAGTTTTGGTAAGTTATGATTCAGGAGTACTGGAGTCTGAGTGACTTATATTGTTATGATTTACAGGTTGCTACTTGCTTCGTATGAATTTACGACCTTAACCTGTATCCCTGATGTGATCATGTATAGAGGTGCTAAAATTCAGGTATTATTACTCTTACTTTTGTTTGGTTGGCAGCTCAGCGATCCTTAAATAGTGTTTATTTAGCTTTGCCAGTGGTCGGAAAGTTATTTTGTTTTATAGTGAAATACTGAAATGTAGGAGCATTAATCAAGCAGCAAACTTGGTGTATTATATACCTCTATAGAGAAAATGCACATTTTTCTCTTTATTTGCCTCCTGATTGGCATAATTGTGCATCCCAAGTTGATTTATTTAACTGAGTGACAGAGTGTAACCCAAATTAGGATCTAATTCTATATCTCTAATATATCGAGAAAATTTTAAGGATGGAATTAGAAGTTTCTGCTGTAATTGAACCAAATTCAGACCGGATAAGGATTCAAATATGATAAATAACTAATGGCTATACACACGCACGTACAGTCGCACACACTATATTGTAATTATTATTATTTTGAAAAGTATGAATATAAAATGTAAATGTTGATATTTATTTTATTTGGATGTGAACTTGAACTTGCTTTTCTGAATATATATAGGATTCTAATTATTTTTATACATTTTTAATAATTTTTATAATAGGATATGGTTTTGGATTTTGATTATATATCATATTGGGGCAATTTAAGATTATTATCTTAGCGCTGCTCTGTTAAGATGTCCCCATTATGGTTTACTCTTTTAAAGTGGTTTTATGAAAGATAAATTTGTCCATTTTGTAATCTCATGATTCACTTTTGAGGTGGGCTTTTTCTTCTGAGATGTACATAATGTCACTTCTTTTATGATTGCAGTTGTTGGATCTTCCTGGTATGAGGGTGCTAAGGATGGAAAGGGTAGAGAGAGGCAGGTGAAGCATTAATATTCTTTTTCCATTTGTATTTCGTGGTCTGTTACCTTGCAAATTGTGTTGTTCATTTCAAAGTGCTATTTCTGATTAACTGTTACTGTTATTCTATTTTGTAAAAAGTAGATAAACATAGTTATACTAGATTTTGTATTTAAGCCAATGTCATATCAATTTATTTCCAGTACACTATGCTTTTTTTTAGTGCTTACAACCCATGATAACACAAGGTTTGATCTTGAGGTCATTATCAATGGACTGAAAAGATATCTGATTATGTTGTGCGAGGTAAGGATATTATAAAATGTGTGATTGTCATCGTCATCAATGATGAGCATAGTTATGGAAAAATCTTCATGTTCATTATCAATTCTAATTATTTTAGTATTTAAAATAGTTCAACTTGAATGCTAATTAGTATATAATGGTAATATATAGACAAGTCTTTTGGATAATATCTAATTACTTAGCATGTTTCTGGTCCATATGCATCTTCATTAGTTCATCTGTTCAAAACGTTTCATTAAAGATTCGTGTTTTTGTAATCCAGGTTATCAGCAGATTCAGCACTGCTAGACAAGTAATTGTATCTTAATTGTTCTTATCACACGAAAGCCAATAACTCAGAAGCGCCGATAGAGAAAGACCTTGAGGGATTTGGCATAAGGTAATAGGACTGTTACTGCATTTTTGAAATATCTTTTTTCTCTGACCCATGCTTTGTTAGCATCACAACTTGATAAGGATATTTATTATTTAATTTATAGAAAGAATATGAGAATTACAACTTGATCCAGATGTTTATGGGGAAGGTTATCAAATGTACTTCCAAATTTAGATGACCTGGGGATGACCTGGGAAAAAACGCCAACTAGCATGATCATTTATAAAGATTCTCTGACTAGGGTTTTGAGCTACAAAATGTGACTATGGGATACAAACTGTATACTATTACGAGTTTGAGTGGCAAGAACACATTAAGTATATGAAAGCAATTTTTGTAGTTTAAAAGTTGCCGTATGTTTACTTGGAACTATTATGAGTGATTTTACATTAACTTGAAGGTGATGATATAACTCATCATATAACATGTGGAACCTGAGGATTTTTTTTTTCTTCTTTTTTACACTTGAGTGCCTTTAAAGGCTACTTTGCTATTAGTGTACATTTCATCTATGTGTTTGTACTTATGCTGTTAGAAGTTCCTGTTGAAATGACTATTCAACTTGTTGCATAAGAAGCTAGTCCCTCTCCCTGTGAAAGGCTTCCTGTTGAATGTGCCAAGAATTTGATTAATTTTCTAGAAATTGTAATGTAGGTGGTTCTACCTTTCTTGATGTAATTTCTGGTAAGTTTTAACATGTTCAGGTGTTAGCCCTTGGACTCTGCATCTTGAATCTTGAATATATATATATATATATATATATATATATATTTATTGTGATATCTATTTCATGCCTCTAAGCTGCATTCTAGAACTTGGTGATCTGTTTATTCCCCACAACCCAATACTCAAATATTTTTTTTTTTTTCTGATCAACTGTTCTCCCTATACTAGTATTGTTTTTATTTTTTCATGTTGATTTAACTATTTCTTCATATTTTGAGAACAGGTTGAACAAGGAACCACCTAATCTGACATTCAGGAAGAAAGATAAGGGTGGTATTAATTTTACCTCAACAGTCACCAACATACTTCTTGACCAAGAAACTGT
This sequence comes from Acer saccharum, assembly GCA_030490815.1. Taxonomy (NCBI): domain Eukaryota; kingdom Viridiplantae; phylum Streptophyta; class Magnoliopsida; order Sapindales; family Sapindaceae; genus Acer; species Acer saccharum. The sequence continues at coordinate 39,310,121 of CM059869.1, forward strand.
GAAGGCTATATGCTGATATCATTGACCTTATTGATGTCACTGAGGGTAGTAGGATATATATGCCTTTCATCTATGTTGTGAACAAGATTGATCACATATTACCCTTGAAGAGCTGGAGATTTTGGTTGTCACTCAGTAGAGCTTTTGGATGATTAAAAAAGCAATTAGACATCTAAAGCTTGTATAAGTAGACCTTTTTGATCTTTTTTTAATAGTACTAAAATGTCTAATAGCATTATAGCCCTATCATTTAATATTTTTTTATAGTACTTTGGTAATCTTATCATTTATAAGAGTTTTTTTAATTGACAACCAAACGAGCACAGCTTTCCTTTAAAAGCTCTACTTGTAGAAGATCTACTACTAAAAGATCTACTTGAAGAAGAACTTCCAAACGGATCCAAATAATACAAAGTTAATGCGGTCTAATGTGGGTTTTTGGAAGATAGCAAAAAAAATTTTAATTATTTTAATTATTTTTATTTATAATCGATGGTTTATCTATCCTACTAAGAGTCTATGATAATACTTTTTTGCAAGTAAATCTGACTTTCATGTAATATTCTAATTGGAAATGGTTTGACAATTGAATTGTAACTCTTTTATTAATTTTTTTAACTGGGTAAACGAACCTGGAGCTATTTGAGGATCTCAATAGTTTTTCTAACAAAATATTTGAAGTAAACTCTCAAGTCTCACCAAAAAATGTTTGAAGTAACAACCTTTTAATCATGGTTAACACAAAGTACATATGAGATGGTTAGGGGTGAGATGAGTTATAATAAAAATATTTGTAACTCATTGATTTTTCATTATGAAACCCCTAAATATGACCATCACTAGACAGTAGACACCAAACCAGTAAGCAAAAATTTACATAAGAATACTTCAGCTCGGAATGGTTTCTACCAAATTACATGGTTGGTTAGGTGTCCAACAACATAAACTAGGAGAAAGAAGCAACAAAAACATATCAATGCCATTGTTGCTATCTGAAACTGAGAGAGATGGGAAAATACCAAAAAGAAAAAACCAACACTTGAAAGGGAAAATGAGAATAAACTCCCAATATTACATTATCACCAACCATGTAAAATGGGATCCTTCAACTTCAGGCCTTCACACAGCAGTTGAAGTAGCTCAAAAAGCTCCTCCTTGTCTGTTCAACAAAAAACAACCAAAATTAACTTGAATGCAAATCAAATAATTATAGATAAACACATCTTCGATCTACCCTAGTAATTTCTAGTAATTAGTAATTTATAGGCTTTTTCCAGTGGGGGGAAGGGCTCAAAATATTTAAGATGTGAGGGCTTGCTTGAAAGATTTTTGTGATCTTGAATGAATTTCAAATACAAACAACCATGCTTCCCTCTTTGTCTGGGCACACATCTTTATCACAACAGTCATTGAAAAGCCTCTTACAAGAATTTAAAAACTCTAAAGTTTGTACTGAACCCCACATGTTTGATCGGAAATCAGAATCAGCAGCAACTAGCCAGATCCTAAATTATTTATATAATTATATTTTTAAACTTAGATTTAGTGCATGACAAATTGACAAGTGACACCTAATCATATAGTTAGCAATGCTCGTCATGTGCATCAAGCTTGATTAGGAGAGCTGTGCCACAAGATAATTAAAACCGTCCTAGTCTTCGAAGCCAGCCAGCCAACCAGCCGTCCATGGTAATATCAAAGTCAGTCAAGAATACAAATTGACCATTGCATATATTAGGTGTAATGTTTGACAACCCCAAATCATCTCAAATTGTATCAGCAAACAACAATCAAGTTGACTGATTTTCATCAAAAACATCCAATATGCTACATACCAAACACAATTGAATAACAACTAACCAAATACCCCGCCATCAGAGCACATGAATGTCTTTGATTTTGCCAACTACTACTATTTTGATTTCAATGCATTTTATGTTACAACTAGAAAAGCTCTTACTTACAGTTGGAGAATGTTGCCTCTGATGATGATGATCGTTGTGGGCAGTGTTGACACTGGGTGCTGTTGGGTTGATGAAGTCCTCTTCATTTCCAAGACTCGCTCTCGACACGTCCCTCTTGTTTTGCTTCCTCATTTCCCTGATTTTTGAGAAGTCCATGGAGTAATCAGGCAACTCCCCCTTCTGATCCCAGTCCCCAAATTGTGGCACTGACAGCCATGGAGCATTTCTCTGTATTATTTTCCATCAGAACCTTCAATTTTCAATATTGAATGCCTATCCAGTGCTTAATTTAACCAAACCCCTTTGCAATTTTATATAATCTTGAAAACCATAAAATGCCATGAAAACTCAGGTTACTTCACAATAAAGGGTACTATTTTTTAACATTTGAAGCTCCTTGAAAAGGATCAATGTCCATAGAGATGGATTGTTACACAAATTCAAAGTAAAAGGAGCCAATTTTGTACCTCTAAACACAAACCATTTATACTCACAAAACCCAAGATCGAAAAAGAAAATTATCTGAATAATGAAACAAAAAAGGAGAAGAAAAAAAAAACAAATGAAGAAGAGGCAGCTTTGACTGGTTCTCATTTCTCAGCTTTTAAAAAAGTGACATGTATGATTGCGTCTTTCAATGTTTCAATAAAGGTAAAAGCAAACTAAATGTAAAGTAAAATCATTCACATAGATCGAAATTTCTACTTGGCAATCTAATTACAATTTCGAGATTTTTTTTTTTTTTTCATAAGTAAATAAAAAACCAAAAACTGGGAATTCAAATTCTTTTGAAAAGTACTGAAATTTATAATCATCTAAGCAAATCGAAATCAAAGACTTCAAACCCACGTCTGTTTGGTTGCCGAGAAAGTGCTCCAAGAAAATGAAAATATACAAAGCAAAGCAAAAGACACATGTAAATATATATGCAAAGCAGTTATTTTTCCCTTTCATTTTCCTCAACTTTCTCAGCAAATAAACACCCAAAAAAAAGAAAAAGCATACACACCCACAAACAGAAACACAGAGAGAGACATAGAAATACAAAGAGAAAGAGAATGATAATCACCTCCTTACGATCTTCCATGATAGCAAGTGTATATATGTATATATATGGTGATTGTGGAGAAAATAACCAGAGAGAAAAGTATAAGAAGTTGAAAAAGCTTGCTTTTTAATTTCTATAGAAACACTAGAGAGGAGAAGAAGAAGAAGTGGTTTTTTTTAACTCTTCACAGCTTTTTAGTTAAAAAGCGATTCTAAAAAAGGCAGGCTCGAAGAGAGAGAGAGTTATAAAGAAGAAGAAAAGAAAAAAGTGTATGAAACTTAATTACAGGCTTACAGGTTACAGCACAATGACAGCACGATACATAGATTCGTGTCTGACATTTCATGCGACCTTTTTTCCTATGTCCATCCAAATTAAATAAATACAATATCTTTTGCTTTCGGTTATTATATGATTATGATTACCGCCCCTGAATAGGCATCTTAAAATAGACTTGTACAGCGGAATCCCCTCGTACCTATGGGTGTGCATTTTCGATTTAATTTGGGTTGAAGTTCAATATCAAATCAAACCAAACCAAATTAATATGAATCGGTTTGGCTATATTTTAATCCAAACTAAACCAATGTGATTTTCCAAACCGATTCAAGCCAAATCAAAAAAGGTCGGGTTGGTTTGGGTAGATTTATCGGTTTAGATTTGAACTCAAAAATTATTATTATTATTATTATTTTTTGTATTATATTATAAAAAAATATTTTTAAAAAAATCATAATAGAAAATAGTAAATATATATATATATATATATATACGGTCTTTCTATTATCAATTCGAACTGACAAAAGTTATATCAGTTCTTTGTATGTAGGCCACTGGGGATTTAAATACTTTGACTGACAAGTGCATACAGCCAAGTCAAAGTATTTAAATCCAGTGGCTCACATGCAAGAAACTGATATAACTTTTATCAATTCGAACTGATAATAGAATTTTTGTATATATATATATATATAAAGGAAGTAAATAAACTAAAGTAATCGGTAAAAGTTATAAAACCTAAACTAAATAGGAAACGTAGGTGAATTTTATATTTTTAGTTTTGTGGTTCGATTTGGGTTGGTGAATTATTTCACGCAACCCCAAACTGAACCACCTCTAATCGGTTTGTCTTTTGAACAAATCAAACCACCCATTTTTTATATTTATAATCGAACCAACCCAAACTTTATGGGTTGGGTTAGTTAGTTTGGTTTGACGGTTTTTTACACACCCCTACTCGTACCTAATAGCTACATCTAAAAGGTTGTGGGAATTAGAGGTGGCTCCAGTTACGGTTAAACTGTCGGTTTCATCCGCGGTTTAACCGAAATCGTACAGACCAAACTGTAACCGAAACCGTGGCCAAAACCGATGGTTAGAAAACCGGTTGGGAACCGGTTTCGCACGGTTCGGTTACGGTTTGGAGTACAAAAAAACCGTTGGTTTTATAATAATTATAATTAAAAAAAAAAAACTATCTGGATGAATCAAAAACTGCCACATGGCAGACAATTTGAAAAATAAATAAATAAATGGTCGTTGGGCAGATGACTGTTGAACGGTTATCTGCTGCCCAACGGCCAGCAACGGCTACCCTTTTTTTCCCCCTTAATTTTTCCTAATTGCAAAGCTGCCCCCCAATTTATTCTCCACACCACTCTCATTCTCTCAACTTCTCCCAATCACTCTCCCCAATTATTCTCCACACCACTCTCATTCTCACAACTTCTCCCAATCACTCTCATTCTCAATTCTCTCTACATTCTACAATTTTCTTTAATTCTCATTTCACATATAAATTAATAAATATTTATTTGTTCTATTTTTTACTATCATCTATTTTTTCAATCATCAAATTTATGTACAATATTTATTTCTTCTATTTTTTACTATAATAAATTTTTTTTCACCACTATTATTTCAACAATTTTTTTTTTTCAATCATCTATTTTTTTTTTAAGTGTTACCAACTTACCACTATTATTCCAACAACATATATTTTTTTTTCAATCATCTATTTTTTTTTTTTTTTTTTTTTTTTTTTTTTTTACCTTGTTACCATTATTATTTCAACAATATTTTCTTTATTATATTTTTTTATTATTAATTTTTCTATGGCAAGTGGGGGAGGTGGTTCAAGAAATTTGGACAAAGGAAAGAGTCTAAGGCAAAACTTGTTGGAACACGTTGGTGATGATGTCACTTACGACGACCAAGCTTTCCATGAGTTCCTTCAAGCTGGATTTAGATCCAATCCCCCTTCTAGTCCTAATCCCCATATAATAATTCCCGAGTTCGATGGACTCGACCCCAATCTCAATACCCCCAATACTAATGAAAATCTATCTGACCCCCCACCCCATTCAGATGATTTTTTTGCAGTTGAAGGTGAAGAAGAAAAGCAGATGAAGTCCAAACTCTTCAAAGTGCATATGAAGATAACTAAGTTAGGTGATGGAATGATCAAAATCCAGTGCAATTACTACCCCCAATCATACAAGACTGCCAGATCCTTCGGATATGGCACGTACTGGACTCATAAAAAAAAGTCACCCATCCAAATACGCGAAGGCTAATAACCAAGTCCAAATCTCCAGGTACAGAACCTCTTCTAATTAATTATTTCATTATACGTCTGAAAAAAAATAGGGAAGAATTAGCATTAATGGTTGCAGTTGAACACTTACCTTTTGGTTTTGGTGAGAAAGTAGGTTTTGTTAATTATTTTCAAAATGCATTAAATCCTGCAATGTAACGTGTTCCTAGATCCACTCTCATACGTACACTAAATACCATTTACAAAAGAGAAAAAAAAAAACAAATTGAAGTCATTTTTTTATCAATTTCAAGGTCGTGTTTCCATATGTGCCGACATATGGAGCGACAATTTTGGTAGTCATTCATACATGGGTGTGACATGTCATTATATGGACAATGACTTGGACATGCAAAAAAGAATTCTTGCATTTCGTGTTTTCGATGACTCATATTCAGCTCAAAATATTTTTCAACTCCTTAAAATAATTTTTCAAGAGTATTATATCCAAAACAAATTTTTTGCTATTGGTTTTGATAATACTGCAAGCAATACCGCATTTATTCCTATGTTACAGGATTTGTACAATCCCTATTTTGGAGGTAAATTATTTCATCAAAGATGTGCATGTCATGTTTTAAATTTGTGTGTTCAAGCTGGATTAACAAGTCTTTCTGCTTATATTAGACCAATTAGAGATATTATTAACTATATCTAGAGGCAAGGCAAAACAAAACCTAGAAACAATGGTTAAAATATTGCTCTCAAAATAATATGTGTCCCATTAAATTTTCTCGAGATATTACCACTTGTTGGAATTCTACTTATAAGTTGCTTAATGAAAGTGTTGAATATAAGGAATTGTTAGTTTCTTTTATTACTTATAATGTTCCTTCAATTTCTCTTCAATTGAACCATTAGGATGCATGTATAAAAATTCTTGAATTGTTACGTGTTTTTAATGATTCTACCAATGCTTTATCTGGTGTTTACTATCCCACTACTCTTTTATTTCTTATTCAAAGTGTTAATATTGCTGGTGCATTTAGTAACTGTGAATTCGATGTTTAATTGAGTAAGTGTGTTGTTGCCATGAAAACAAAATGGGTACAGTATTATTGGGAGATTCCAAATATTTACTTGCTTGCATCGTGTTTTGATCCATGCTTTAAATTAGAATATTTACAGGATTATTTAGCTCATTATTACCAAAGTTTAGGATTAGAAATTGATGTTCTTAGTTATTGTATTTCCGTTAAAACTTTGTTTTATGAATTATATGATGAATATCTTAGAATGTATGGTCCGTCTTTGAACATACCAGTTTCACAACCCCAACCCACATTTGGTGGTACTGCTATTTCCTCAAAATTTAAATTAAAGGGTTTAGGGGATTGATTGTTTTCCTAAAGAGCCAACCATTATCCCACATTACCATAACCCGCCTATTTGGGCATTGACTTGCTATGTGTCCCCTGCCTTGGCATTTAAAGCATTTAATATCACGATTCTGAAAATTAGGGTTTTCGATTTTACCATGATTTCCCTGTTTGTAAGGCTCGGATTTTGGCTTGGGGATGGTGGACATTTTGGCCTTGTCTAATGATAAGTGACAAAGGTATGGAAATGGAAATCACAATAAGCATAAGATCTAAATATAAAGTGAAAAGGAAACAATTAGAGATTCAATTACAAATAGCTAAGCAAATAAATACCCATAACCACAAGTCCCTCAAATCTATCCCCTAAATTAGGGGTTTAGTTACACATAGTTACAATCAAAATAATAGGAAGTAATAGTTAAGGAAATCACCCTTAGGCCTCCTTCTTTGGAGCTTGCTCTTTCTTTTCCCTTGATGCTCCTAGTGTCAAGAATGGTAGAAAGGGATGTGTCTAGATAAGTGGGTGTCTAATGGTAAGTGACAAATGTATGGAAATGAAGAGAATGGAAAGAGAGGAACGGTTAAGTGTAGTAATCAAGACATTTGTGTTGAGGTTTTGGATGGAAAAGATAGTTCAAGTTTAGAGAATGGAGGAGGTTGAAAAGTGAGAAATGGATGAGAAACTAGGGTTAGATTTAGTAGAAGTTTGTGCTCTCTAAGAATGGTGTGTGTCTTAAGTTTGGAAGAAGAAGAATATATATAGTGGATATGGACATGTATTGATAACTGCTGGAAAATCTAATGAGGTAGGGTGTCACCACTTCATTGTCGCCATTTGTCATAGTGACACAAGTGGCGACAGACGGTTATGCCTTCTGAGATTCATATGTCGCCACAATCTTCATCTTTTTCGCCACATTGCAACTGGCGACATAAAGTAGCAACAACCCCGGATGCTTTCAAAGACCTTCTGTCGCCATGGCAACACTTGTGGCGAGATTTCTGTGTCGTCACTTCCCAAATGGCGACAGTAAGTGGCGATGCTTGACTTCCTTCTGTGTCGCCATATGCAAAGTGGCGACGACACTTGATTGAATTAGCCTGGAATAAAACCTTCTGTCGCCATGGCGACGCTTTGTGGCGACAATGCCTTATTTTTCCAACTTGTGCACCTTTTGAATCAAACTCACATTTTCTTCATAAAAGCACTTGAGACCAAAATAAACCAGAAATGCTCAATTTAACACTATTAAATTTAGGGACACGCTCTAGAATCAAGCATAAAAAGATGAGAATGAGGTACAAAATCATACCAAATTTGGCTTGATCATGCGTCTTGCAGACCAGTCATCTAGGAACCTAGAGGAGTAGTTGAGGATGTGATCCTCAAGGTTGATCGTTTGCTCATCCCCACTGATTTTGTAGTCTTAGAAGTAGAGGACAGAGATGAGCATGGAAATTCACAACCCGTGCTACTAGGAAGGCCATTTATGGCAACCTCTAGAGCAGTCGTGGATGTTCATGGAGGGAAACTCACCTTGAGCATCATGGATGACATAGTGGAGTTTGATATGTTTAGAGTTGAAACCTTGACAATGAAAGAAACCAAGGATGAGGTAGGAAACCCATCCAGTCAATTTTCTCCAGAATCCGATGTGATGAGAATAAAGGGGCTACACCAAAGGATCCATTGCATGTACTAGTTGGGCCAATAACAAGGGCAAGGGCTAAGAAACATGGACTAATTCTGAAATATTGAAGTCCAAGATAGGCCCACATGAAGACCAAGGCTTAGTTAACATCATCAAGACAACTAATTGGGTTGAATAAAGATACTTGGGTGTGAGAACAAGAGGCTTGGGCATGTGGAACAAGCTAGGGTTGAAGGAGTCCGAATTTTAACATATTTCCATTTTTTTTTAATTATTTCCTAAATTGTAAGGCAATTAAATGGCCGACTAGTTTATTTCCTTAGGGTTTTAGACTTTCTTTTCCATCTAGGGTTTAGATTTCTTTTAGTATTTAAGAGTTGCATGGATGTATTATTTCGGAACTTTTGATGAAATTAATATTAAGAGCGTTTTCTCTTTGGTTCTTTAATCTCTGACTTATCACTCACAATTCTCTCTCGTTCTTGAGTGTGGCCTCTACAATTTTCTGATACAGTTGGTTCTTATCTCTATATAGATAACGGGTCGCGGTCCTTATATTATTCTTTGTTATAAACTTGAATTAGAAAACGATCATTCGTTACCATATATTGGTTTCGGGTCTCACTGCTCTTGGTGAGGTTCATATCAGTTGGTATCAAAGCTTAGGCTTCTAAAATCAGGTTTGATCTATCCTTGTTTTTCTTTCTAATTTTTTTTCTTTGATTCCATTTGATCAAAAAAAAAAAAAAAAAAGATTGATCAGATCCGTTACCAAAAAAAAAAATCCGATCTTTGCTTGATTCCATTTGATTAAGTAGGGTAAAAAAAAAAAAAAAGAGTACAAATTTTTTCCGAAAAGTTGAATTATATCAACTCTTATTCTTGTTTTCATGCTTTTAGTATCCAAAAAAAAAAAAAAAAATTCTAAAAAAAAATCTAGTAGTGAATATTGTCGTTGTTATTCTGGTCCTATTCTTTACTTCTTGAGCTTTCTTGTGAGTGTTCGTCAAAAAAAAAAAAAAAAAAAACTAAAAGAGTGAATGAAGAGTGGAAAAAGGCAAGAGAGTGCGAGCTCATCTGAGGGTAAAAGCCGAATTTATTAGGTGCAACACACGAGTGTTGAGTGAACTGATTATTCAAGCGAAACACGTGAGGGAGTGCTGTGAGGTCCTGTTTTTTTCTAATCTTTTTTTTTTTTTTTTTTTTTTTTGCAGGAAAACATGTCCAAAAACAAAGATAAAGGCATTACTGAGGATTCTTCCATCCCGATGGATCTAAAGCTTTGGAAGGAGGCATTAGTAGGGGAGATGAGACGGATGATGAAGGGGGAATTGGAACAATTACATGAGCGCTTAGATCAAGTGGAAAACACACGTGTGGAACAGCTACAACCCATTCCACAAGCACGTAGGAGTGAGAGAGTTCCGGCTAGAGAAGAAGTTAATGATTACTACGGGGATAATAATGACATGGAGGAGGATGATCACATGTCCAATGTGGGTGCGGGAAGATTTAGGTGTGGAATGGGAGGTAGAGGAGTTAGGTATGGGAAAAGAGAAGATAGGTATGGGAATAGAGAAGATAGGTATGGAGAGAGGGTTGATAACAACTTGGGAAGCATCAAGGTGAAGATTCCAAGTTTCCATGGTAAAACCAATCCTGAAGCTTATTTGGAGTGGGAGAAAAGAGTAGAATTGGTGTTTGATTGCCATGACTATTCCAAATTGAAGAAAGTGAAGTTGGTAGCCATATAATTCACCGATTATGCCATTGTTTGGTGGGATCAACTGGTTGTGAGTAAGAGAAGGAATGGAGAAAGGCCTATTGAAACATGGGGAGAGATGAAGGCTGTTATGAAGAAGCAATTCATTTCGAGTCACTACTATAGGGGTTTGTTTCAAAAATTGCAAAGTCTTACTCAAAGGCCTAAATGTGTTGAAGACTATTACAAAGAGATGGAGATAGCCATGATTCGGGCCAATGTAAAGGAGGACCAAGAGGCTACTATGGCTAGGTTTCTAAACAGAATAAACCGAGACATTGCAAATGTGGTGGAGTTGTAACATTACGTTGAGTTGAATGACATGGTGCACATGGCTGTTAAGGTGGAACAACAATTGAAGAGGAAGGGTTCCACACGAGTTGGGCAACATTTGGGTCCTTCCCATGGAAACCGAATTGGAACAAGAGAGATGATCAACCTAGTTTTAAGGCCAAGGCCGAACCTTTCAAAGATCATAAGGCCGGAGGCACATCAAACCAAGGTAAATCAGATTCCCAACCTTCTAGAAATCGAGATATTAAATGCTTTAAGTGTTTGGGAGCAGGTCATATTGCATCTCAATGTCCAAACAAGAGAGTCATGATTTTGAAGGAAGATGGTGATATTGAATCCGAGGGTGAATCTGATGAGGAGTCCATGCCACCTTTGGAGGATGCAAGTGACATTAAGTATCCGGTGGGTGGAGAGCTTTTGGTAGCAAAAAGAGCTCTTAGTGCTCAAGCCAAGAAAGACGATGAGGTGCAACATGACAATATCTTTCACACCCGATGCCATGTTAATGATAAGGTATGTAGCATGATTATTGATTGGGGGAGTTGTGCTAATGTGGCTAGCACTAGTTTGGCTGAAAAATTGAATTTGGCCACTTTGAAACACCTAAAACCTTATAAGCTACAATGGTTGAATGATAGTGGAGAAATCAAGGTGACTAAACAGGTGTTGGGGTCATTTTCCATTGGAAAGTACAAAGATGAAGTCCTTTGTGATGTGGTACCAATGAATGTAGGCCATATCCTTTTGGGGAGACCATGGCAGTTTGATAGGCATGTGACTCATGATGGATATACCAATAGATACTCCTTTGTACTCAATAAAAAGCCAATCACTTTTGTACCTTTAACCCCAAGACAAGTATATGAAGATCAAGTGAGGTTAAACGAAAAGAGAGATGTAAAAAAATCAAGTGAGAGTTCAAAAGAAAGAGAGATTGAAACAGCAAAAAAAGAAAAAGAAAAAGAAAAAGATAACTCAGCTGATGAGAAAAAAAGAGAGAGAAAACAAGTGAACTTCTATGCAAGAGAGGGTGAGATTAAAAAGGCTTTATTTTAAAATCAACCAATGATTGTACTCTTGTACAAAGAGGCTTGTTTTAGTACTAACGAAATTAACCCTTCTTTGCCTAGTGTTGTTGTTTCTCTTTTGCAGGACTTTGATGAAGTGTTTCTCGAAGAGATGCCCATTAGTTTACCGGGTTCAAAAATTAAATAGCACTATTTGGGACGGTTTTTTGGTAACTGTCACCACTTTACTAATCTAAGTTTAAAAGGCACCTATTTGAGTGACCAGACAAAAATACCCTCATTTGTCTGTTTGTGCAATTTCAAACGGTGAGAGAAAGTGAGAGAAAAAGTGAAAAGTGAACAGCCCAAAAGTCACCGGACGGTCCAACAGCCCTAAACTCGACGAAAAGTGTACGGTGAACCCCCGGCAACGGCGCTACAGTAAACCCAACAGTAATGGCATCGACGAGAAGTCACCGGAGATCTCAAAAGACTCGGGTAAGTTCTTGTTCCTGACGCATTTTTCCGGTTGATAATTTCATGTTTTTTGATGTTTGATGCCATACTCATGATGTAGATTAGGTTGGATTTGTGATTGTGGTTGATTGTGGTTGACTGTGTTTTCACGATGAGGTTAGGTTAGGGTTTTAGTTTCAGAAAAGAGTTGTTTTGAGGACGATGAATTTTTGGGTTTCCGTGACTTTTGTATAGTGTGTCGTGACTTTTGTTTAGTGAATCGTGACTTTTGTTTAGTGAATCGTGACTTTTGTTTAGTGTGTCGTGACTTTTGTATATTGTATCGTGACTTTTGTATAGTGTGTCGTGACTTTTGTTTAGTGTGTCGTGACTTTTGTATGGTGTGTCGTGACTTTTGTATGGTGTCCCGTGACTTTTGGCTTTTGTTAAGTGTTTCATGATAGCAGTATAGTTTCCCGTGACTTTTGATAAGTGTTCCGTGACTTTTGATAAGTGTCCCGTGACTTTTGTATACTGTCCCGTGACTTTTGATAAGTGTCCCGTGACTTTTGTATAGTGTCTCGTGACTTTTGTATAGTGTCTCGTGACTTTTGATAAGTTTCCCATGACTTTTGTATAGTGTCCCGTGACTTTTGATAAGTGTCCCGTGACTTTTGTATAGTGTCTCGTGACTTTTAATGAATTTCCCGTGACTTTTGTATAGTGTCCCATGACTTTTAATACACTTCCCATGACTTTTAATTCAGTGGTCCAATCATGAACTTATATGGTTTTTTTCTGTGAATATGCAGATGAGGAATGACCCAAAGGATTTTCTGAAGACTCCAGAGGAAGATTGGTTCAACGGAAAAATTAATCGCCATGACCATTTCGATGACCTGGAATATGTTGACACTGCACTTAATAGTGTACCTGAAGATCTGAAGATCGAAGACGTACATCGGTTTACTGAGTCATGTTTCGGTCATTTCCTTCAGATGCATCGTCAGAATAATTTTTCGGGTGGGATTGTCCATTGGTTACTTCTAGGCGAGTTGCATCATGATGGGCCGGCTGATGAGATGAGATTTTTGTTAGGGAAGCATATTGTCCGGTTCTCGAAGACTGAGTTTTGTCTAATCACCGGTTTGAAGTTTGGAGTCGAACCCGACACGGCGAGGTATGAAGTGGTTGAGAATGGCATACATGATCGGTACTTTCGGGGTCAAGAAGAAGTCGAGATTGAAAAGTTGAGAGCGGTGCTACGGATTGGTATTTTTGAATAGCAGTACGATGCGGTGAAGCTTGCCTTATTGTTTATGTTGAACCGGATACTGATGGGGTTCGATGGGAGAGATAAAGTTCCAGTATGGCAGTTTCGCCTAGTTGAGGACCTGGACGCTTTTGATGTGTTCCCGTGGGGCACACACGTGTATAGGCGGTCTATTTACGGTTTCAAGCGGGCGTTTGATGGTCCACGACAGCGGTTGGCTGAAAAACGGCGACAAGAGGGCGAGGACCTTGACGTACAGAACCTCGAGTTGACGTACAACATATACGGTCTACCGCATGCACTATTGGTGAGAATTTCAAGTTTGAATCCGTACTTTAATAGTAGTTTATTTTATATGACTGTTGTATTTACGTGTATCGTACTTTTCTATTACGCAGGTATTTGCCTTTGAGGTTATCCCAGAGCTTGGCATCAGTAAATGTGGGATTCGCCGGACAATCGAGCTACCCCCCCCACGTATTCTGAAATGGGAATTGAGTCAGCGACCTAGGGGGAAAAAGCTGGATGCTGTTTTTACAAAAAGGGTAAGTGCTGATGTTGTTAATGTTGATAGTTATTACTATATATACAATGATAACTATTTAACTTCAATTTCAGATGGTCGCATGGCCTGAATTGGTGCCGACGGTTGCGGAGAGGGCTGAACGGTACATTGAAGGCATAAACCTAGAAGCAAATCTGTATGATTCCGATCACATCCCAGATTCGGAACGACATAGGCCTGCAGGACCCAATGATATGGAGGGTCCGTTTTCCCGACCCAGTGATATTGAGGCTATGTTTTCCCGACGCGATGATAGGGAGGCTTCGTATTCTGAAGGCACTGGTACGGAGGGTTCAGAACTTGAGGGTGGCAATAGGCGTAGGCGGGTACGATTCACGGTTCCCAGACAGCCTAGACGTGAAGGTGATGTAGACCTAGAGGCTCGCACTGAGAGTCTCCGGACGCGTAGACAGCCTCAACCTGGAGGTGATTCACGTAGAGGGGATCCAGAGGTACGTAAAAAAAATAAAACCCTATTATTTAATTCCACTCGATTGAACATTTTAAGTTCTAACAGAGTGTGAAATCCTTTCAGGGTTGGGACCAAAAAATCGATGAAGTGATGGCTGAAGTTCGATCTGTACGGGATGAGGTCATGGCTGCTATCAAAAAAAGTGATGAGGTGCGAGATAAGCAGTATGGAGAGTTGCTGGATATGATCAGGGCGCTACAGGGTACGACGCCGCAGTCCCGTATGGATGGTCCACCATTTGATGACCCACCATTCGATGACGGGCACGGAGAAGACTTTAGTCCCGGCAGGACAGGTGCTGGTCAGGATAGGACAGAGCCAGGGAGTAGACATGGGCAGCCACCAACTACGGAGGGTCAGTCTATGGACACAGTATCCGGTCAGCGGGGTCAAGGTGCGACAGAACGAGAGGAGGTACCCGGTGATACAGAGATAGCAGAGGCAGCACAGGTACCACCTCCGGTTTTACCTGACAGCACTCCCGCGACTGAGACAGCACTGGTTCCATGGGTGGCAGCTGGCGGATCAGAGCTACCACTGGGACAGAGTCCATCCTTACAGAGCACCCCACCTCCGGTCGTTGACCCCAGTGAAGTGCGACCCCTGAAGCGAATCCGGCGTGGCCTTCCCATTCCCCAGAGCGATACACGGAGAAAGAGTGTATCCTCACACCGCAACCATCCTCCTCAGAGCGATACACGGAGGGAGAGTGTATCCTCACACCACAGCCATCCTCCTCAGAGCGATACACGGAGGGATAGTTCCTCCAGACAGCGCACCCCTCCTCCTCAGAGCGATACACGGAGGGAGAGTTCCTCCAGACAGCGCACCCCTCCTCCTCGCGATACACGGAGGGATAGTGTATCCTCACATCACAGCCATTCTCAGAGTGATGCACGGAGGGTGAGTTCATCCAGACAGCAGACCCCTCATGAGCGCACCCCTCCTCATACGGATCCCAGTGGTCAGTACCATACTCCACCTATGGTACCGCGTGTTCGCAAGCCAGGTTGGATGTTGCTGTCCCCATACACAAACCCCTGTCTACCGAAGAAGCCGAGGACCATGCCACCGACATCAGCTGCATTGGTGCATGTATTCAATCCCCATGACTTGATAGATCCCTACTACATTGCAGCGTACAAAGCCTACAAGAGGAACACGACGGGGGAAACGTAAGTATACGTGTTCATTTTGCAATATTTTATTATTATTACTTGGTTCTTTAACTTGTTCAACAAGTATGCAGACGTGATGTGGATCTACCTTTACCAGTTGGCGTAACTTGGTTCCAACGGTTCCAGACCAACTTCATGGACTTGGAGGAATCGGTATGTTAATTAGTTAACATACTGTGTATAAGTTTGTATGAGTAATAGTTGATTCATAATAATATAAAATGTTTACATTGTCAGCACATGGACGCGTACCTGAATATTCTACGGAAGCGTCAGCGAGCATACCCCGACGTGTACACTCAGAGGGTCAACTTACTCCATACACAGTTCTTTGTAAGTGTCTGTACTGATAGGTTTTCATTTGTGCATTGATGTGTTAATTAATGCTGCGATTATGTAATTGGTGTACAGTCATACTTAGAGATTCAGTGGCGGCAAATATTCGGTCCTAGGGTTGAGGGCAAACCCCCAACTGCATGGAAGATGCTGGAACACAAGTGGCCTACTGAAGACCTGAAGATGGTCCGAGGAATTATCCCATACGGATCCCGACCATGGCACGAGGTTGATTATGTAAGTGTTCCAATTATTTTTGTTTCCATAATGTAATATATTATGTTTAAAATTCCGTCAAATAAGACTATGTTAAACCACGTACAGGTTCTCATTCCTTGCAACCTTGGAAGGGAGCATTGGGTACTGGCGAGCCTAGATCTCAGGGAGGGGAAGATCTTCCTGTTAGACTCGTTCAGACAGTAGGTTCCCTGGGAGCACAGGCTTAAGCAGGTCGCATGCCTACGTTGGTTTATTCCGTCGATGTTGCATCAGATCGGGTTTCACGATAGCAGAAAGGCGGATGATATGACGTACAAATTGTCGAAGAGTGCCTTTCGGATGAGCATCCTGGACGGAAGACATGGGGTGCCCCAACAACAGCAGAGGTATGTTATTTTTAAGATTTTATTCTATCCCATTAGGTTTTAATAAAATTACAGTCTAATGGTCATTTAATTGGTGATTTTGCAGCGGTAACTGTGGTGCCCATGCTTTGAGATTGGCAGAGTACTTGCTAGCAAACAGGAAGGAGTTCGACTGGACAGAAGATGATATGGGCACCATCAGGGAGAAGATGGCTGTGGAGGTTTTTTGCAACTCGCCACACAACACTGTTGTGTAGCTGATGTATATATGTGTTGTTCTCTATTATACATTTGATGTACATAACATATGTATTTTTTGTTTAAATTATTCGATTAAATTTATTCAATTCCACCACACATGATTTTGCCTATTTAAGTGAATAAGAATAATAAAAGAAAACCATTAATAAAAGAAAATTTTCTGAAAAGTCACGGGTAAGGCAACAAAAGTCACGGGTAAGGCATGAAAAGTCACGGGTAAAGCAACAAAAGTCACGGGTAAGGCATGAAAAGTCACGGGTAAAGCAACAAAAGTCACGGGTAAGGCATGAAAAGTCACGGGTAAGGCAACAAAAGTCACGGGTAAGGCATGAAAAGTCACGGGTAAGGCATGAAAAGTCACGGGTAAGGCAACAAAAGTCATGGGTAAGGCACACATCAAACATGAAAAGGCTCTGGAAGAAACTACACATTGCAAGAAACTACACCATGTGGTTTTCATTTCTAAAATATTGACATATATCAAAGCATACACAAAGTTAAAAAGTATCAAAGCAAGAAAAGTCCTAAGATGATTGCATCATTCACTCAGATAAACATCACTAACTCTGGGCCACTGTATATGTTATTATGCTCGTCGTCTAGTGTCGGATAAGCAGCCACAAGAGCATCTTAAGCGCCAATATATAGGGAGTTGTAAATCTTCCAGTACACTTCCCTAACCTTCCGAGCAGGATGGAAAAGCCCCTACAGACAGTAGTTTAGCACAACAGCAGCACCCAATGCAACTCTCATCCCTTCAATCGCTTCCATGACAACATTTATGACGTGGGGTCAAGTCTCCTCTTGTAAGGCTCCATTCATTCCACGGTAGAGTCCTTCTGAGGGCATGTTTGTTTGTTGTGTCCAGTTGAATGACAGATGCTGCACTTGCGACGGTATTCTTCGGGAACAATTCTACTGGGACCTTCATTAACCATAGGCGGGTTGGAACACCTCCTGCTGTTATGTCCTGGTTGTCCACATCTTCTACACGACTGTGAGGTTGTCCTCTCAGAAGACGAGACATGTCGACCCTTCATCGGGCTACCGGATTGTCTCTTCGTCTTTGGATTTAAAACCACCCGCGCTGCGATGTCAGATGGCACTACCCATGAAGAAGGATGACCAACAGGCATAATAGGAACCGAGTATGCATCAATAAGTGTCTCCCTCTTGTAGTAGTCCGCACATAGAGATGTGAAATCCACGTTCCGCTCCCTGCAACAATGGAAACAGTTAGATTCACGTTTGGGTAATATAAAGCGTTAACTGGACAAAGTCCGCATGTACCTTGCCGCTGCGAGTGCGTGTGAACATGGTAAAAAGTCCATTTAGAATTTGTTGCATGTGCATGTCTTCCGGGCTAAGTCAACCGTCCACTGTTTTCCCTTGTGTCTGACGGAGAATATGTTCCAGTCAACTGGATTTACGGTCATATAACCGCACTTCTCGACACGTTTGAGGATCACAAGATGTGCTGCGTCGGTCAATCGATGCCGCATGGACTGTGCATTTGCATGTCGATCGTGGAACCACTTTTGTAGCATATTCCGAATGAACTCTACCAATGTCATCAGTGGCAGTTGCCGTGCGAATCTTAGGCATGAGTTTATGCACTCTGCAACATTTGTGGTCATCAACCTGTACCTTCTTTGGGGACAGTGAACGCGGGACCACTTGTGTGGACCGGCATCAATGGCATAATCGTATGCACCCTTGTGCAGCTTACGTAACTCCTCCATGTGGCGATCATACTGGATTTGCCTGTACGACCTGGCAGCGTTATCCATTATGTCGGCAACATCCTTTCTGTGGAATCGCTTCTTCATATTTTCACCAAAATGCCAGCAACATATGGTATGGGTTGCATAAGGGAACACTTTAGAAATCCCTGCATCAATGCTTGCATGACGATCGGAAATGAAAACCAGATCATCTATATGACCAAGGGCACCTCTCAAGCATTCCAAAAACCACTCCCATGAAAGGTTGTTTTCTGAGTCACCGTACCCAAAAGCAATTGGATACACCTGTTCGTTTCCATCTTGTGCAGTTGCCACAAACATTGTACCACCGAATCTTCCCTTCAAATGGGTACCATCAACTGCAATCACAAGACGCATACACCTCCGGAAACCTCTAATTGAGGACCCTAACGACATGAAAAAGTAAAGGAATTTACCATCGTCTGCGCACTGTAAGTCTGTGATTGTGCCAGGATTTTGCTGTTCCAGAACGTATGCAAAAGATGGCAGCAGTTGGAAACTTTCTTCATGGGTTCCATAGGTCAATGACAATGCATATTGCAGGGCATCATGTGCCTTACTGTACATGATTTGGATGCCATACATTGTTTTCATATCGGCAATTACATCCTTCGAACGCATGAGACGACCATCATGTTGTTGAAGTCTAGGTGCAATGAGTTCTCCGATTGTGACTGCACTGGCTTGTCTGTGGCGACGGTGAACATCCTCCAAAGGACAACTGTGTTCATTGACAAAACTTCTGACTTGAAAGTAAGTCCCTTCATCTCTCCTCACCGCTCTTAATTTCCACGAACAGTCATCAACGATGCAAACCAGATGTAATGTTGTCTTATTAGACCTTTTCACCTTCCATTCAAAGTTCTGCCGCATCGCAAAATCACCAACTAGCCTCTTCAAATCCTTTTTACTTGGAAAAAATTGACCTTTATAAATCATGGTTGTCGGTTCTAGCGCTGCCAAGGTGTTGCTTCTACCAGTACCAAACGAGTATGAATCTGCTCCCGGAATAACCCAAGTTGTAGCATTAACAGAATCAGATGTTGTCACATTATAACGGACCTCGGACGTCCCTGGCATATCTGGTGCAGTGCCACTACCTCCTTGTACACGTCTACCACGTGTTTGCATTTGTGCAGGCTCTTCATCCACATTTTGCAGATCATCAACCTGTTGATTATTTGCCTCATTATCCACCTCATTGTTCAGCGCATCGTACTGCGCATCATACTACGCATTGTACTGCTCAATTCGACAACCAAACACATCACCAATTTGAGGTTCAACTGCAGCTGCATGGTTGACTGCAACCTGTGGGACACCACACATGTTTCCCACACCTTCGCTGCCACTCCTTTGGGTGTACACTTGGTTACTACCGCTAAAGGATCCTAATTGTTGGGCATTTTCAAGAGGAGGAATATCATTCCCTACCATATCGCCAGCTGTCCGCTCAGTTAGACTGACACATACTTGAGGGATCACTCGATCTTCCCCTAGCATAAACTGAACATCGTCGTCATTCCTTATAAATGTGTGACACGTACTGCCGGGAACGATTGATATTGATGACAAATCAACATTGTATTTGTTTACATCATAGTTCACAATAGTTTGTACGATCGCCACCAATTCTTTGTAAGTCATATTCTTTGACACATACATTCCCCGGTTATCAGATCCAACAAACCTCTGACTTCCATCAGGTAACTGCTCCCATCGATCGTTGTAAGATATTACTATTCTAACCCGATTCATGACGCTGTCAAATTAATAATCACAAACCATTAATAAAAGAAAACACATCAAAGTGGGGTGAAAAGTCACGGGTAAGGCAACAAAAGTCACGGGTAAGGCATGAAAAGTCATGGGGTAAGGCATGAAAAGTCACGGGTAGGGCAACAAAAGTCACGGGTAAGGCATGAAAAGTCACGGGTAAGGCAACAAAAGTCACGGGTAAGGCATGAAAAGTCACGGGTAAGGCAACAAAAGTCACGGGTAAGGCACACATCAAACATGAAAAGGCTCGGGAACATATCTATGGAAAACTCTTAGAGATCCAAAAATGGCTTACGGTTTAAAAAATAAACAAAAAATACTCGGAAAACATATGAAAAGGAACAAATGAAAATGTTAACAAATTAAAACAAGAAAGTTCAAGAAATTTTACCTTATTTTACTGAACCACGTCACGTCTGGAAGAAATTCCAGAGAGAGAGAGAGAGGTAACAGGAAGAACAAATTCCAGAGAGAGAGAGAGAGAGCTATTGTCAGTTTTTTTAACTGTCAGTTTTTTTTCTCGAGTGTGGAGGACAGAGAAAAGTACAAAGAAAGGGAATAACATAAATCATTTAAGTGAGGGCAATTTTGGTAGTTCACCATAATAGGTGCCTTTTAAACTTAACTTATTAAAGTACTGACAAAGTCACCAACTCTCTTTAAAAAGGTGACATTTCTCACCAATTCCACTTAGTTTACCACCAATAAGGGAATAGAGCACCAAATTGATTTTGTACCCGGAACACCCATCCCAAATAGACCCGCATACAGAAGTAATCCCGAGGAGAAAAAGGAACTTCAAAGACAGGTTAGTGAGCTCATGGAAAAGGGGTATGTACGTGAGAGCATGAGTCCTTGTGCGGTTCCCGTATTGCTTGTGCCAAAGAAGGATGAAACATGGAGGATGTGTGTTGATTGCCCAGCCATCAACAATATCACTGTAAAGTATCGACATCCTATTCCTAGATTAGATGATATGCTTGATGAATTGCATGGTTCTTGTGTTTTTACTAAAATTAATCTTAAAAGTTGATATCATCAAATTAGGATGAAAGACGGTTGACACGCCCAAACCGGTTCTAATTAATTACACTAAATGAGACTAACTAAAACTAATTGGATCCTAGGTCAAGGATTCTAGCTACTTAACTACAACGGCAATTAAAGGGGCACGAGGTAGATTTACCCTTCGCAAGTGCACGAGTCGTACGAGTAGTAAAGTGTACACGAGTAAGGGTGATCGTTCCCACGAGGAATGTTGTTTAGCTAACAAGTAGGTTCTAGGTGATCATTACTTATTGAATGTCTAATTGCTAACAAGTTCACTAATTAATGCTATCAAGATCAATTATACTAAGATTGCAATTAACTAAGATTAAAGCTTGATTAAAAGATGATTAAACTATACTAAGAGATGTTAGGGGATTGATTCATTCAAGTAACTACCAATTCATTAACCAATCATTCATTAAGCACATTCACAACATTCTAAGGCATGCAATTCATTTATCAATAATATTAAGCACAAAATCCATCATCTAACACATAATCTAATATCATAGATAAGTGATTAAGAGAGGATTTAGGAATAGTGATGTAGAGATTCTCTAATTAACCCAAATCATGAATTACTTAGAGATATCTCTATGAAATGGATATTGAAACCTTCATACACAAAGTGTGACACATTTATGTATGAAATCAACTACCAAGTGTGTACAATTATATGTTTATGCAAGACATATCATCAACATATCATTAGAGTTCATAATACACACATACATAGCCTTAGAGAGTGAATAACAAATGGATTGATTAAATCATTGGTTTAATTACAAGAGTTACATCAATCCCTTAACAAAAGGATTAGTTACACATAGAAATACATGAACTAGAGAATACAAAAGAAGAGCAAAACAAACCCATTTGGATTGGTTTCTTGGCCAAGAAGACTCCTCTTTGCAATCCAAGAACAATTTCCTTCTAGAGCAACTTGAAAAGATCAAGTCTAAGTAGCTCAAATTGGTGTTTGGCTACCTAGAAAATGATGGGAAAATGATGAAGAACACTAACTAAAGTTGAGAGAGTTATTCTCTCTCTTAATTCTACAACTAAAGTCTAACTAAAACTAAAGTATTCTATTCTAATTAATTGTGTAGTATAGTATATGGTGTATATTACTTACTAACTAAGACATATATTAGATATTTTGTATATTATAAGTTAAATGTAAAATATCTAATAATATCTAAGGTTGTAATGTGTATGGGATAAGCTCAAGTCAGAGGAGAAGCAAGTGGACGAGCTGCCTTCCTTCCATGCGTTCCGGCGAGCTTATACCTTCTGGAAGGCGAGCTTGTTCCCGCCATCGTGAAGTCGCCGTGAAAACGGAAGGTTTTCGGTGACTTCTAACCTTCGGGACTGCGGGCTTGTTCCCGCCACATGAAACCGCCGTCATTGGGCGAGTTTGGACATGTTTGGAGCGGGCAAGAAGCCGCTGGAGGCAAGCTTCCAAGCTTGGTTGGCCATGGTGGTTTGAAGACTTGGAGGAGTTGATGGAGGTGTAAATTGCGTGCATGGGAGGCCGAAATTGGTGGAAAACGGACCGGAGGAGCTCCGGTAACAATTCTGGGCGGACGGCCGTCGGAAACGACGTCAGAAACTGGCCGAAATCGTCCGGGTTGAAGCCGGGTCAGAACCGGGTCGATGGGCAACCGGGTCGGGTTCGTGGGTCTGTGCTGACCCGCTTGAGGTTGAAGACGCGTGACGTCATGCTGACGTCATGCTGACGTCACGCTGACGTCACGCTGACGCGCGCTGAGACAGGTGCAAAACGATGTCGTCCCACTTAAGTGACGTGGCAGCTTTCTGTGCGTTGGCTGGCGAATTACACATTACACCCCTCAGCTCTTCCTTAATTACCAAATATGCATTAATTCCTCCAGAATTGCACTATGACCCCTGATTCTCCCAAATGACATATTTGCCCTCTTTTGCCCTGATTTCGCTACTTTTCTCCAGTTTGGTCCAAAATACCCCTAATGAGCTGAAATACCTGAAAAACACTTATTTACAATATTAAATACCAAAAAGGGCTCGTAAAACGATTACAAAAGCTAAGTTAGGGAGCGCTAAATATAAACATTTGAAGCGCGATCAACGGTGATGAATGGAAAACTACTTTTAAAACAAAATATGGGTTGTATGAGTGGTTAGTTATGCCTTTTGGATTAACTAATGCACCAAGTACTTTTATGAGATTAATGAACCATGTTTTACGTGCTTTTATTGGAAAATTTGTAGTTGTTTACTTTGATGACATTCTAATTTATAGCAAAAACTTAGAAGAGCATGTTGAACATTTAAAACTTGTTTTAGATGTTTTAAGGAAGGAAAAGTTGTTTGCTATTCTCAAAAAGTGTACCTTTTGCACAGATAGACTTGTTTTTCTAGGTTTTATTGTTAGTGCTAAGGGGATTGGGGTTGATGAAGAAAAGGTTAAGGCAATTAAGGAGTGGCCAAAACCTACAAATGTAGGACAAGTGAGAAGTTTTAATGGGATGGCTAGTTTCTATAGGAGGTTTGTGAAAGATTTTAGTAGTCTAGCCGCACCCTTAACTGAAGTTATCAAAAAGAATGTGGGTTTTAAGTGGGGTAATGAACAAGAAAAGGCATTTAACTTGATTAAGGAAAAACTAACTAATGCACATTTGCTTGCTTTGCCTAACTTTGCTAAAGCTTTTGAAATTGAGTGTGATGCTTCAGGAATAGGTATTGGAGCTGTGCTAACGCAAGAAGGACGTCTGTTACGTTTTTGATCACTCTTGTAATTCATTGAACATCTATTGAAATACAAGTATTCTTTGTTGTTGTGTTTATTTGTTCTTATACCTCACACAACTAGGTGATAGACATAAACCTTGTTTACATGATTATAATCTCATATTGTCTATGTATGTCTTTCTTGATTTATTTTGTTGTGTGTAAGGCTACTTTGAGGGACAAACGAAAGTTTGTTTAAATGATTGAAAAAAGGTGTAAAAACCTATTCACCGCCACCCCCCCCCCCCCCCCCCCTTCCTCCTAGGTATGCCTTAAGCAATTTAACTACGTTTCTATACTTTCTGAAACTAATTATAGCACTGTGTGTATAAAACTATCTAGAGGGGGGGGGGGGGGGGGGGGGTGAATAGATTTTAAGCTTATTACCCAATTTTTCGTATTAAGACAAAATTATGAATTTACCCCTAACTAGATAAAGCAACAAATCAAGTATAAAATACGGAAATTAAATAAGACTTGATTTTTACGTGGAAACCCTCACGAGAAAAACCACGGGCTAGTAAGTAAGCCACACTCGAACCTCGAATCCACTAAATGTGTAAAACGATTACAACCTAATCCCGGAAGTAATCACACACCTACCTAATCCCGGTATGAGTGAACCTAGTCCAATTTGCTTGCGATCTAAGCAACCTAATCCCGGATGCTACACACAATACTTACTTTCTTTATGAAGAGAATAACACCCTAAGTGAATATATGAATATCCAAATGCAACATAGAGCAAGGGAAACCCTATATGCTTATCTAAGATGATTAATATGCAATTAGAACAATCCCAGATATCACAAACTAAATGACATGTCAAATAGTTTAGCTAATCAAGATTAAGCACAAAACCTAATTAGCTATCACAATACAACTTTTCAAACATACATCACACTAATCTCAATCTTGTATCCAAAGTATAGAAAATAACATACAAGTAATTAATTGAGATTGCTTGTTAAGAGAAACACAAAATATGTAAGATATTAGTGAAAAGCTTACCGAGCAAAGTATGATGAAGAATCCATGCAAGAAGACATTTAGATGATCTAAGATGATGCTAGATGATGATTGATGATCATGAAAAAGTGTTTGAGTGATTAAAAATGAGTTCTTGGAATTTTTCTTCTCTTTGAAAAATATCCTAAGTATGAAATCTGAATATGAACTTTTGTTCTTGACCTAAAGTCAAAGTGGCATATATATAGGGGGCCAAATCAAAGTGTGGTCGTTTTGATAAGTTAGCCTCATATTTGCCTTGGGTGCTGTACGTAGGGCGCTTCTGTACAGTGCCTGTACAGCGCCCCTGCTCTGTTCTCACAAGAAAATAGAGGGGCGCTCTACGTAGAGCGCCCTGTACAGCGTTTTGTACAGCGCCTGTACAGCGCTCGTACAGCGCCTGTACAGCGCTCGTACAGCGACCGAATTAAATCGATCAGGTCTGTACAGCGCTCGAAGGGGGCTGTTCGTACAACGCTTTTGTAGAGTGCTTTTGGGAGCGCCCTAATGCAAAAATGCAATCCTAAGTCTAAGCATGACAAGGCAATTAGATATGCAAAATGCAATCAAACTAACATGCAAGAAGAGATGTTAATGAACATTAAAGCACACAAATAAGACACACAACATACAAGGATTAAACATATGCATGAGTTGTGAGTGTGTGCAACTATCTCTTCAAGACAAGTAAGCACATAGAAAATTACCTTCGGTGCTTATCAAGAATGAGGTCTTCAAAGGGCCTTAGCAATAACACCTACACTTAGGCTACCCTTACAAAGAATCCCCAACATGTGGTTTGTCCACGAAATGAGCCAATCAACAAATGGGAACCTTACAATCTCCCCCTTTGGCTATTTCGTGACAAAACCACCACTCACATTGATTCCTCACAAAAAAAATAGAAACTACGGGACTACAATGATTATCTACATTACAAAGAGATAAGAAAATAAAACTTCAAGTCTTCAATCTCTTGTAGAACAATCAACCTCTGAAATTAAAGTTTCTAATATTTCCAAAACAAGTAAAGTGTGAGATTAATCATGTGATATCAAAATAAGCATTTGCATTTAAAAAAAATAGGCACAACATTATGCAATGTATGTGTATGCAATGCTCCCCCTCAACGGGTTACTCCCCCTCACTGAATATTCTCCCCAACAAGCACAATTGCTACTACAATTTGCAACTCCCCTTACCATATCCTACTCCCCTTACCATATCATACTCCCCCTTTTTGTCATGATATAGGCAAAGGAGTAGTCTCCAACCGGGTCACTCATAGCAACGAGAGATAGTAGCATGCAAGATATTTGCATAATCAATATAAGTCACTTTATGCATCTCAATTAATTGGAGAGAAACAAGGAGATTTATTTGTAGAAAATGTGTGAATCCAACATGCTTTGCACACAAGACATATAGCATTCAAGTCCAAAATACAATGGTATTTGACAAAGCAAATGACAAAGGTTTCTAATAAGAATTCAAACCAATTTCACCAATGTCATGGGAAAAGCAAGGATATAGAGATTATTGATTTCAAATTTTAGAGTAACTATATCCAACTTTATAAGCGAAACATGGCATGAGCGACTTTGCACCCTATTTGATTTTTTCAGATAAGATATCCGTATGATAGTAGCCATGTTCAACTAATAAAGAAAAAGAGACATTTGGAATATAAATTCCTTTGAACGGATACAAGATCCTTTATTCATTTTGAGTCTCATAAGCTTTCACACAAGTTTTGCATGTTAAGAGTATGCAATCATCAATTCATGCTTTTCATGTGATCATGTTATATGAATTTCATGCTTTTTCATTTGACAATAGCATGTTATAAAAGAATCATCATGTCATGGAGATAACTATAGGTCATTCACATCATACTTCCTATGTAAATCTCCTAGTCCAAAAATGCATGTTTGAACATAAATATGACATGGATTGTAAACAAGCAAGGTTCACACTTATAGAATTTGAAAACATATATACATATGTACAACCAAGCTTACTCAAGCAATCAAAAGAAGAGGCATAAGTTATTTCAAATTTTTTGCAAGTTACAAGAATGCAAAATAGCCCTCTTTGCTTGAGTTCCCCATATGGGGTCAATCATAGAACACATCACTCCACAAGACATATCCTAATAGATCTACTAAGAGTTTTAAATCGAGTAGCATCTAAGGGTTTAGTAAATAGGTCCGCAAGTTGATCATTAGTACCTACATGTTCAAGTACTATGCATTTATTTTCAACAAGCTCTCTAATGAAGTGATGGCGGATGTCAATATGCTTAGTTCTAGAACGTTGCAACAGATTCTTGGAAATATTAATAGCACTCACGTTATCACAAAAGAGAGTGAGAGTACCTTGGTTGAATCCGTAGTCTACTAGCATTTGCTTCATCCATAGGAGTTGTGTGCATCCACTCCCCGCGGCTATGTACTCGGCCTCGGCCGTGGACAAGGAAATCAAGTTTTGCTTCTTGCAAAACCAAGACACCAAGTTGTTGCCTAGAAAGAAGCAACCGCCCGATGTGCTCTTCCTATCATCACAATTTCCTGCCCAATCCGCATCACTATATCCTACAAGACTAGGATTAGTGTCAAATGAGTACCAAATCCCATAATTAGAAGTCCCATTCACATAGCGAATGATCCTCTTTACGGAAGAGAGGTGGGACTCCTTAGGATCCGCTTGGTACCTAGCACACACACCCACACTAAAGGAGATATCAGGCCTACTTGCGGTCAAATAAAGCAAGCTTGCTATCATGCCACGATATAACGTTTGTTCCACACTTTTACCACTAGCATCCTTGCTTAGCTTCAAAGTGGTACTCATGGGTGTATCACAATGTTTGGCTTTCTCTAAACCAAACTTCTTCACTAGGTTCTTAGCATATTTGGCTTGGGTTATGAAAATCCCATCATCCATTTGCCTAATTTGCAAACCTAGGAAGTAACTAAGCTCACCAACAAGACTCATCTCAAATTCATGAGACATGACATCAACAAATTGTTGGACCTTGGTGTTGTTAGTGGAGCCAAAAACTATATCATCAACATATATTTGAGCTATGAAAAGCTCATCATTGTCTCTCTTGATGAATAGCGTCTTGTCAACATTACCTCTTGTGTAGTTATTGTCAACAAGAAATTGAGTGAGGTGCTCATACCAAGCCCTCGGTGCTTGTTTCAACCCATATAGTGCCTTCTTGAGGCGATAGACATGGTTGGGGTGGTGTGCATCCACAAACCCCTTGGGTTGTTCAACAAACACTTCCTCTTGCAAGAAGCCATTGAGGAAGGCACTCTTGACGTCCATTTGGTGCAATTTGAACTAGTGCACACAAGAAATGGACAAGAGAAGCCTAATGGACTCTAAGCGAGCAACGGGAGCAAAAGTCTCCTCAAAGTCGATACCCTCAATTTGAAAGTACCCTTATGTTACAAGTCTAGCCTTGTTCCGCACTATGTTGCCCTTCTCATCGGATTTATTCCTAAAAATCCACTTAGTTCCTATCACATGTGAGCTTTTAGGCCTAGGAACTAGAGTCCAAACCTCATTTCTTTCGAATTGGTTTAGCTCTTCTTGCATAGCAAGAACCCAAAACTCATCATTCAAGGCTTCATCAACCTTTTTGGGTTCTATTTGAGAGGTGTAGCATGTAAAGCTAATGAGATTAGCTATTTGACGCCTAGTCCTAACACCCTCATTCACATCTCCAATAACATCCTCTTTGTTATGGAGTCTTCTAACCCATGGAGCGGGTTCATTAGAGTCCAAGAGAGGGACTCTAGTACTAGGTTGTGTGACCTCATTATTGTCGTTGGACGTCCCAACATTGGGAGTCACCACAACTCTCTCCAAAGGAGAGTCATCCTCTAAAACATCCTCCTCCTCATGGTCATTAGACTTGAGCCTTGTATCATCAATGACCACATTTGATGATTCCATGACGGTTCGAGTCTTCAAGTTGAAAACTCTATAGGCTCTACTATTCAAGGCATAGCCAATAAAGATACCCTCATCACTTTTAGCATTAAACTTGCCAAGTTGATCACGGTCATTTAAAATGTAGCATTTGCTTCCAAATGTGTGGAAGTAGCTAACATTTGGCTTCCTACCCTTCCATAGCTCATAGGAGGTGTTTCTAGATCCAGGCCTTAGGAAAACTCTATTCCCTATATAGCAAGCCGTATTGACGGCTTCGGCCCATAGGTTCCTAGGGACATTGTTGCTAAGCAACATCACTCGGGCCATCTCTTAGAGGACCCTATTCTTCCTCTCAACAACTCCATTTTGTTGAGGTGTCCTAGGCGCCGAAAACTCATGGGAGATGCCTAAGCTATCACAATAGCTTTCAAAAGAGGCATTCTCAAACTCCCTCTCATGGTCACTTCTAATCCGTTTAATGCTTCTAATGTTAGAATTCATTTCATTTTGTAATTTCATACAAAACATTTTAAACTTATCAAAAGTTTCGGATTTTTCTCTAAGAAAATATGTCTATGTAAATCTAGAGAAATCATCAACACAAACAAAAATGTATCTCTTTCCACCTAAACTCTCGGTTTGCATAGGACCCATAAGATCCATGTAGAGAAGCTCTAGGGGCTCCTTGGTGGAGAGATACTTGCCCTTTTTGTGCATGCTTTTGGTTTGTTTTCCTTGTTGGCAAGGTCCACAAATACCATTGGCTTTCTTCCCAAGCTTAGGGAGGCCACGCACACAGTCGAACTTTCCAAGGGTTCTTAAATCCCTAAAGTTCATGTGGCCAAGTCTTTCATGCCACAACTCTATTTGCTCATCCATGGACACATTATTTGAGACTATTCTAGCTTCAAGACAATAGCAATTGTCACTAGATCTCATACCTTTCAACAAGGTTTGTCCATCGGGCTTTAGGATAGAGCAATTATCTTTACAAAACAAGACGGAATATCCTTCATCACTTAGATGTGAAATGCTCATTAAATTGGCTTTCAAGCCATCAACAAATAAAGCATCAGATAAGGAGGGTAAACCGAGAACGGAATGGTTCCTTTCCCTACAACTTTCTTTTTTGGATCCATCACCAAAAGTGACATATCCACCTTCCTCCATAACACGAGTCTCGAAGAAACTCTTGTTTCCCGTCATGTGCCTAGAGCACCCACTATCTAAATACCAAAAATTAGAAGAATTTGCCTTCAAGGCTATTTGAGCAACATGGCAAACAATTTCATTCTTTCTAATCCACCTAGAAACAATCTTAGCTTTCTTAGTGGTCTTTGGTACATGGGTTCTAGATGTTCTAGGATCATACATAATAATATTATCATTCCTAGGAACATGCATCATGGCTCTTTTCTTTTTCTTCTCTATTATGCTTCTAGTTTTGCACATTTTAATATATCGAAAGCAATGTGGTCTAATATGACCATCAAATCCACAAAAGTGACAAATAGGAGTAAAATAAGGAATCATACCTTGTCCTTGTCTTTGTGGATGAATGGGTTCAATCTGTAAGAAAAAAATCAGAGTCACGCAGCGGAAGCAAGACTAAAAAGGGGTTTTAGTATAGTTTAAAATTTTTCCATAATTTGAACCTTAACCCTTTAATTAATTAACATATAATACTAAAGATATCATACCTTTGTCGTGTGATCCGATTGACATTGCGTCGATGGTAATCCGCAAGATCTTCCAATCCAATCACGAACGTGAATCACCTAGGAGCGTGGTCTCCCTTCTCTTTGAATTGTGTACCTGAGGATGGATTAACAAAAACTTTTTCTTTTTCGTTAGTCACAACAAATTCCAAGAGGCTACAAAGAATGTTCCGGTCACTTTTGAATTCACAATCGTTAGATCGAAACTCGCGTGAACCTTATTCGAAATTGTGCACAAAACCTTTTGATATAAAAGTTACTAGTGCACTATCGAATTAAGAACAAACTTTTCTTTCTTTTCCTCTTGGCCGAATTCTCACACTAATCTAAGAGTTGGATTTTATTTTTCTCAAGCAAAAGAAAAATAACTCTCAAGTAAGCATTAGGGTTAGCCAAATTCTCTTTGCACTCAATATATATATATATATATATATATATATATCGCATAATCTATATTGCTGCACGACTTTAATCTTGCATATATAAAATATTTCTTGCTGCATGAATTATCTCTGTTGGACAACTTCTTTTGTTGCTGCATAATCTATATTGCTGCACGACTTTAATCTTGCATATATATTCTATATATTCTGCATGCATATATATTATATACAAACCCTAATCCAACTCTTTAGTGTATTTGTGACTATATAAAAGACTTCCTTATTTGACTAGATAAATAAATTCCTTATTTATCTACTTACTGTTATAATATGTGGTTTTTACCACATGTGATAACAAGCAAAATATCACCACAAATATCACCACAAAATATCTTCTCTTACACATGCAAAATATCATCACAAAATATCTTCCCTTGCCTCCACTCCACCGTCTCTCTCTCACCTGATGCCACCCATTTGTTCAACATGCTTTGCCTATATATATGTTTGTATCTCATGTAATTTTTTGGTTAGAGAAATTATCCAATATCAATACATGTAATACACTGCTCTCTCTCGCCTCTCTTGTTAACATTTTTCTCTCATATCTCTCTCTCAATTATTAATTAATTGTTCTTCATCTATCAATTCTTCTTTTATTTTACAACACGTTATCAGCACGATCGTATGTAAATAAAAATAATCCCTGATGGGTGATTAGATTACATCTCAATATTTTGAATCTGTATATATTCCGTATAAACTGGCTTTTGCCGACAACGGAACATATATATATAGTTTTGAATTTATTCTCTCTAAAATCTCAATATTCTGAATCTGTATATATTCCGTATAAACTGGCTTTTGCCGACAACGGAACATATATATAGTTCTGAATTTATTCTCTCTAAAATCTCAATATTCTGAATCTGTATATATTCCGTATAAACTGGCTTATGCCGACAATGGATCATCTATTTATTTACACACATAACAGGTGAGCTCAGCCTCCTGGAATTGTTTTTACAAGACATATATATCGTTCTGGAACTGTTTATTTACGGTACATAACAGGTGAGCTCAGCCTCCTGGAATTGTTTATTTACAGAACATATATACCGTTCTGGAACTGTTTATTTACGAAACATATGAGATTGGCTAGACTGACGAACCAGAACTTAAAGTTTCTGGAATTATGATATTTAAGTCGGCACGGTTTTGTAAACCGTGAAAACCTGGAGTTCTAGATCCAGTATTATATTCATGAATGCCATACGGCACGGTATTGAAAACCGATGAGAACCTAAAGTTTTGGATCCAGTGTTATATTCATGAATGCCATACTTCATTATTTGGAACCTGGGGTTTCAAATCCACTCATAATCTGAAGTTTTCTAGATTATAATTATATATGAACTTACAGTTCATGGTCGAACCGGAAGTTCAAAAAATCATTATGATCTATGATTTTATTTTATCTCATATATATAAAGTGATATATTTACATATCATTCATTTGAGAAAAAGGATTTACACATCCAACAGGATGTTGTGAGTATCATAAAAATGATTTAAGATCCTAATGTTTAATGAAATTGGAAATAATATTTTATCCATTTCATACACATCCAACAGGATGTTGAGAGTATCATAAAAGAGATTTAGGATCCTAACGTATAATGAAATTGGAAATAATATTTTATCCATTTCATACACATCCAACAGGATGTTGAGAGTATCATAAAAGAGATTTAAGATCCTAACATATAATGAAATGAGATTTAAGATCCTAACATATAATGAAATTGGAAATAATATTTTATCCATTTCATACACATCCAACAGGATGATGTGAGTATCACATAAAAGGATTTAAGATCCTAACGTATAATGAAACAGGATGTAATATTTTATCCATTTCATTCATGTTTGATGCTCCTAGAGAGCAAAATTTAGAGTTGCTGAAAAAGGGGAATTCTGAGATCAGTAGTCTACTTGACAGTAGATGAACTTGATAAACACGTGAATGTGATTGGTGTTGGATCATCAGATCATCTAATTTGGTATCACCAAACCCCTATATGGGTTTGCTTCTGGGTTTGGTGGGTTTCAACCTAGACCCATCGCCTCCTCGGGTCAACGCCACCTTGTTGGTGGGCTTCGTCTGTTTTCACACCAGCCCAGTGCGTTTTACGGCGATGATTAGAGATCGTCGATCATGACCCATGATCTGGTCCAGATCAGTCACAA
Organism: Acer saccharum; assembly: GCA_030490815.1. Classification (NCBI taxonomy): domain Eukaryota; kingdom Viridiplantae; phylum Streptophyta; class Magnoliopsida; order Sapindales; family Sapindaceae; genus Acer; species Acer saccharum. The sequence continues at coordinate 39,343,565 of CM059869.1, forward strand.
AGCTCGTTTTTCTTTTGGGCCACTTTTGGAGAATTCGATAATCTTGATGGACTGTTTTGCAATTATTTTGACAAAATTTTGGATCAATTTATAATTACCAAAACTTATTGGTCCAGTTTGCAATTTTCAAAGAGTTTTGGGTTGATTTATAATTAATAAAAATTTTGAGGGGTCTTTATTATCATTCCAGATGAGATATAAAATGATATTACAAATAATGTCCATAAAATTCCTAGAAGGAAAAATATATGTCTTGCTGAGAGTGCAACGACTCATATAATTCTGCGGAGTCAGAAATATTTTATAAATTCGACTTTGCTGAGAGCAAATGTTATTGATGTATTAGGTCTAACGGATCTGATAGAAAGCTCTGAAAGAGCCATGATATTGTTATCAAACAATACTAAATTATGTATCAATGATATTTGATATTATTTAAAGAACAACATAAAGAAATATGTTTAGTTCAAAAGCATATAAAGTTAATACCATATCAGATCCAGCGGATCTAATTAAATGCTCTAGACGAGCTACAATCTTATTACCAGACAGTATTAAATTGTGTATCAATGATACTTTATATCATTCAATCAAAATATAAAGAAATATGTTTAGATCAAAGACATATAACTTTATTAATGTCATAGGAGTGTTGAATATCTGTGCATGATTCAGGCCAGAAACTCATTATAGAAAAGTTGTGTGATTTATCATCTGGATTATATCGCTGATCAGAAAAGGGGATATATGTGGATATATTCATCCACCAAATAAACCATCTCATTCTAAAGTTGGTTTTGAATCCCTATCATTCAAGGGAATGTATGTGGACATATTCATCCACCAAGAGAACCCTTTTATTATTTTATTGTTCTAGTTGATGCATCTACATGATGGTCACATGTTTGTGTATTATCAAACGTCTCCAGTTGAGATCGACGTTGTTGACGGTGAAATTTGGATTGCCACGCACTCAACAATTAAATCAATTTAATATAAAGCAAGAAAATTAAGAACACATGCAAAAGACAAGTTTTACGTGGAAAACCCTTGAATGGGAAAAAACCACGGCGCCCCTGAGGGCAGAAGAATAATACTAGGTTTTCGTTGCTTTTTTACACACTCAAATCTCTCACAATTGCTCTCTTTTCTCTCTCTATATTTCTGAACCCCTTCCTCGTGGGATAGGTGATTCTATTTATACATGTTTATTTAGGGTTTCCCCTTGTTGATTTGTACTAGGATCCTTTTCTGTCGCGGATTGGGTCTTCTTTCCTTTTTATGATTCCTTGTTGCTTCTGTGTTTCTGCCGAGTTGGTTTGAGCCCAGTGTGCTGGTCCAGCGAGTACCTTTATTTTCTGGGTATTGCATATCTGGCGAGCACACTTCTATATTCGGCGAGTAGGTTTTTGGTTTTGGCGACCATGCCTTCGACTTCCTTATGGTCTAAGCTATTCTATCATCCTGACTTGTCAAACTCCTTCCCTTGACCCGGTCAATGAATGACGTGGCAATCTTTTGTTAGCTCCTTTGATGACGTGTCAGTTGGGCGAGTTTATACATACAACAATACCCCCATAAATACTTCGAGCTGGGCGAATGACTTGTCCTTCCTACTTCGTTTGCCTCTGCGAGTAGTATTTATATTTACGTTTATGAGATTTCAACGCATTTTTGCAATAACTCCTTCTTTTAACCACGCGCTGTATTTATTAATTGATTCTTCCGGTGCACGCTTTCAATTTCAACCACATAACTTCTGGCGTTTCCACTTGTTTGACAGGTGAAAGGACGTTCTGACGGCTTGGTTATCCCCAAGATGCCACATGTCACTTATTGGGTGGTGACTGTTGCGGTTTGGTAATAGTGGCCGTCATTCTCATTAAATACATATCATTGTACTTGATTGCTCCTTTTTTGAATTTCGAAGTTCCCTCTTTTTAAGGCCCGATCGTTTCTCCTCTTTCTCTTTACTTGCTTCATCGTGTTTCATCAGAGCAGAAGAAAGAACCGTTGATCTCTTGCTTTTGTCTTTTTTATTTTTTCGAGAGCTAACTACAGTCCTTTTCCTGTGCCTCTTATTGTCGGTCGGTTCACCGGATTTCGACTCTTCTTGCTTCTCCGTGTCTCCGATCTTTTCTGCACATTTTGCGAATCTAGGGTTTTCTGGTGAGTTTTCATGGATCCCTCCTTGCGCTCTTTTCTTTTTAATCGGATGATGCAAGCTATGGGGCTTAGTGATAAGTGTACTGCGGATAAAATTGAGTCTCTGATTCGCAATTTTCGTCCAGATTCTCCGGTCCCAATTTCCGTTTATATTCCATCTTTTGAGGATACTTCTAATCCTGACGTCTCTCCTCCAACTTTTGACAGTGATTCTCCAGCAATGACGAGATCTCCTAAAACCACAAGCAGTAAACGACGCTCCACTAGGGCTCCTCGTGAATCTCTGCTGGATGTGCAGACGGTTGTTGACTCTGATGTTGAAGACCATCAGAGGGATAGGCTGCTTTTCTCGCCAGCACGCCCATGTTCTTTTGACACAGAAGTAAATGTAGTCAGCGAGGGCGAGCTTCGTAAATACAAGAGTCGTTTCGACATTCCAGACTCGGTGACTCTTATGTTACCTGGCGACCGGGCTGTGTGGAACCCTCCCGAAAATGCGGTCGCCATTTACGGGGCTATGCTCAGTTGTGGGGTAACTCTCCCTCTTCAGCCTTTTATTGCCAGGTTCTTAGCGGAGGCTCAAATTGCACCGGCCCAGCTCGCCCCAAATAGCTACAGGATACTGATGTGCCTGTGTCTTATGTGGAAGTTGAAGGGTTACGGGCCTCCTACACCCCGCGAGATCCGCCATTTTTATACTCTTAGACAGGCGGGCAATGGTGGCACATACTTTCTTCTCTCCTCGCCAGTGGAGAACTGGATTCCTGAGGGTGTGGCGAACCCTGGTCAAGTTGAGGTCTCCAGTGATGAGAAGAAGTAGGGTTTCATCTGGGGGCTTCCCTACTTCAAACAAAAGGTGGAAAAACAGTTGGTTTTTCATCGGCGGCGAGTGGGGTCGAAATGTACCTGCTCTCACTCGCCACAATCTTTTGGCGAGGAAGGTTCCCAGGCATTTCACATCTCCTGAAGCCTGGTCGAAAGCGGCCCCTGCTTTGACGGATAGGGAAGTTTCTCACTTGGCCGCGGCGGCTGTTCTTCCCTTGGATTCGAGGGGTAGATCCTTCCTCTTGGATGAGGAGAAGATGATTTCCTCTGAAATCTTCACACGGCTTCATGCAAGGCTCCCTCGCCGTAAGTCTTGCTCTGTTCCTCCTTCGTTTTTCTCGCTTTATTTTATTCTTTTAGTTGACACTTGGTTTTATTTTCCTTGCAGTGTGTGATTTTGACACCGTTTGTGATTTGCAAGCACGGGCGGTGAAGAATTCCGAGGCTGCCAGCAAGAGGCATGCTGCTGGTTTGGCTAAGGATGGAATTGCTAGTCCTGACGGTGATGATCACTCAAACGGCGGCGAGGAGGCCGGTGATGTTTCTAGGGGGGGTCCTGTGAATACTCCTGCTGCACCTGCTGCTGTTACCCCCAGCCATAAAGGCAAGGAGAAAGCAGGTGCCTCAAGTGGGGTCGGTAGTGTTGAGGGGAGGCGTGTCGAGTCAGGGCCATCGCCTGTTCGCCCGAAGGTTGTCGCGAGTACTCCTGCTGCGAGTACTGCTGCGACTGTTCCTGCTGCCACAGCCCCCAATCGTAAAGGAAAAGAGAAAGTGGGGGTTTCAGGCGTGGCTAGCGACATCCCTATTTTCGACGCGGATGTTCCTGAGACTCCTCTCGATCCTGCGAGTGACCTGGCTCCCAGAGCTAGGAATAAACGTCCCGCTGAGAGTGCATCTGATCACTCAGCTCGACCTCCCAAACGGGCTTCGCGGGTGGTGCAGTTCGTTGTTTCTTCTGATGAGGAGGATGTCCAGGAACCGGCTGTTGCCGAGGCCCCTTCTACCCAACCTGAGGGGTCTGCTGAAGTGGAGAATGTAGCGGCGCCTCCCTTTGAGGGGGTTAATGAACAGACTCTCCCTGCTACTCCTCCTCGACCGGCTTCTCCTCGGCCAGCTTCTCCTGCAGTGGTTGCGGGCGAGCCGGGTGTCTCAGATCAACCTAGGCCATCTGGCCCATCTAAGTCGACTGATCGGCCAGGCCCATCAAATCAGGCGGGGACCTCTGCTTCCGGTTCGGGCTTGGCCCGTGAAGTTCCTCCTACCGGACCGGTTGAAGCCGATGAAGGGAACGTGTCCCTTTTTGATTTTTCGGCCACTGAAATATGCTCCCACTTGGCTAATAATGATGTATATATCGGCGATGGCTGGGGACATGTTAAAAATAAGTCTTGCAACAAGAAGATGGAGTTTTTCTTCAACTGCCACTCCTTGGTAAGTTCTTCGCCGCAAATCTCTATGTATTTTTATTTTTCATTCTTTTTTCTAACTTTGGCTGTCTTCTTCCTCAGATGATGTCTGAGATGGGCGAGAGCTATAAGTTCGGGATCAGAGCTTCTCGTGAAATTAAGCGCTTGCGCGAGCAGGCTTCTGTTTTGGCGGCCGAGAAGCTCTCCGCCGAAGAATCCCATGTTCAACAGCTCGCTCAGTTGAGAGAATCCTCGGACGGTCATCTGTCTGCTCGGCTAGCCGCTGAAGAAAAACTTTCTGCTGCTGAGGAGGAAATTCGCTCGTTGAAGGAGCTCCTATCTTCGAGTCAAGAATCCTTCGCAGCACGTTTGGAGGCTGAGCGGGTAGCTGAGGAGGCTAAGGAGAAAGCTGAACAGGAAACGGCAGATTTACGTAACCAGCTATCTTCCCGCGACCTCATTTTTGAAAATTTGAAAGCCGTGCTGGAGGCTGAGTCAGTTGATCGCTTCAAGAGATCCCCTGCTTATGATGCGTTTTTGTTGCACGAATTCGAGAAAGGCATGAGGCAGGCGAAGAAATTCTTTGCCATGAAGGATCATTCTAATGAGAAAGCTCTGAAGCGTTTCGACAAATCCCTCCAGCAGCATATGGCCCACGGCGTGGACTCGATTAAAGATCAGATGAAACGATGGAAAGCCCACTGCCGTTATAACCGGACTGAGCCTCATCCTATGCATCTAGAGATCCCCAGCAAGCGTGCTTTCAACACTTACTACTCAGGTCAGAAAGGCAGCTTTTCTGGCTCTGGCGCTGAGCCTGATTTGGGTCCCGTTGCTGGGAGAGATTATGAGCCTTTTATGCCAACGGAGGATGAGGCAGTCATTTGGCCTTCAGATGAGGAGATTGAAGACGAGGAAGATAGCGAGGGCCCTCCTGCAGCCGGTTGATTCTTCTGTTATTTTTTTTGGAAGACTAAATTTATTTTTGTCCATTCTTTTGTAAATAATACAAAGTTTATGAATATATATATTTTTCTTCATTCAGCTGCCTTTGCTGAGTTTTTGGCTTTTGCTTGGTTTTTCATCAAGTGTTGTTTCAGCTTACTTTTGTTTTTATTCAGCTGCCATTGCTGGGTTTTCGGCTCACTTAGTATTCGCCAGGACGTATCCGACTATATACCAAGTTTTTATTGTGTTTTATAGCTATATTCAGCTGCCGTTGCTGTATTTTGGCGTACTCAGTGTTTTGGCAGGATTTATTCGACCATGCCCTGAGTTTTTAACATGCTTTTGTTTGTTCAGCTGCCATTGCTGATTTGCGGCTTTTATTTCTCGCCCGTTATCGCTGCAGCGAGCATAAAGCTCGTTTTCATGTGATGATAGCTATGTGTGATGGCGAATGCCTTTTGCGTTTGGCGAGTCAGAATCGAGAATCTCTTAGTAATAAATTACTCTTTATTGAATACTTCCTGCAACTTTGTTAACATAGTCATAAAGAAAAAACGCTAAAACGAACAACTGCTCTAAGCTAAAAAGAAAAATAGAAGGGATTCAAAAGAATCTGACTTGTCCCTTAAGGATAATATATCTTCAAGTACTGTGCATTGCATAGACGGGGTAGCTCGCCAAATCCTTCTCGAGTAATGCGATATGCCCCATGGCCAGCTATCCCTGTAATCTTATAAGGCCCTTCCCATTTGTCTGCGAGTGATCCTGCAGCCTTGTCTCTTGTTCCTGGATTCACCCTCTTCAGTACTAAGTCGCCAAGTGTGAACCTTCTTTCACGCACATGCGAGTTGTAATATCTGGCTACCCTCTGTTGGTACGTCGCATTCCTTATTTGTGCGCGCTCTCTTCTTTCTTCTAATTCATCTAGGTCGCACTTTAGCATATCAACGTTGATTTCTGGCTGGAAGAGTTGTACCCTTGGTGAAGAGAATGATGTTTCCACGGGAATAACAGCTTCTGCTCCGTAAGCCATGGAATACGGGGTTTCGCCTGTTGAACCCCTTTCTGTTGTTCGATATGCCCAGAGCACTTGTGGTAACTTATCCGCCCAGCTGCCTTTTTTGGTTGCCAATTTAGCTTTCAGGTTGTGCTTGATGATCTTGTTCACTGCTTCAGTCTGGCCATTCGTCTGTGGATGTGCTGGAGAAGCGTAGTAGTTGTTGATGCCATACTTATCACATAGTTCCTTGAATTTCCTGCCATCAAATTGGGTCCCATTGTCCGTGATGATGGTGTTTGGTATCCCGAATCTGTATAGGATATTTTTCTTCACAAAGCTTATGGTGTTTGCTTCTGTTATATGTACCAATGGCTCGGCTTCTACCCATTTTGTAAAATAATCCACGGCTACTATGGCATGCTTTGCTCCTCCAGTTGCTGTTGGCATTGGGCCGATCAAGTCTATTCCCCACATGGCGAATGGCCAAGGTGAGGTAATACTTTGCAGGAGCTCAGGTGGTTGTCGGATGTTATTGGCGATTTTCTGACAGGCTTCACATCTCGCCGCCACCCTTTTGGAGTCGGCGAACAGAGTTGGCCAGTAAAAACCCTATCTCAATGTTTTGTGAGCTAGGCTAGGCACCCCCAGCGTGGTTCCCACAATTTCCACTATGTATGCTTCTCAGGATACCTTCTGCTTCTTCAGGCCCGACACATCTCTGCAGTGCCCTCGAGTATCCCCTCTTGTATAGTTCTCCATTGAGTACTGAGTATCTTGTAGCTCTGTATTTCAGCCGTTTTGCCTCCAATGGGTCACTCAGAAGTATATCGTTGACGAGATATTCTTTAATTGGTGTGATCCAGCTGTTCCTCTCGCCAAAAACTGCCCCGACTTCCTTTGTTTTAACTATACTCGGCTGCAATAGGCGGATCATAGAGATATTGTTGGGCCAGATGTTGATCGTGGCAGACGCCAATTTGGCTAAGGCATCAGCCTTTTCATTTTCTTCTCTGGGGACATGAACAATTCTGTACTCTTTGAATCTTTCTAACAGCTCCCTTGCTAATTCTAGGTAAGTGATCATGCTTTCCTCTCTCGCCTGGTATTCATCTAGCACCTGATTGACAACAACTTGAGAGTCGCTGAAAATTTCCACCTCGTCTGCTCCTAAGATTGTGCTAATCTTTAAACCTGCTATGAGTGCCTCGTACTCAGCTTGATTGTTGGTGGCTTTGAAGTCAAAACACAAGGCACATTCGATTGAGTCTCCTTCCGGTGTTGTCAGCACTATACCTGCCCCGCTGCCGTGCGTGTTTGATGAGCCATCAACGCGAAGTTGCCATTTGAATATTTTCTTATTTTGCTCCACCATCATTCTCGCCACCTCTATGCTTGGTTCAGTGAACTCTGCTACGAAGTCTGCCACTGCCTGGGCTTTAATTGCTGTCCTTGGGAGGTATTCCACATCGAATTCACTTAATTCGATCGCCCACTTTGTTAACCGACCGGATACCTCTGGTTTCTGTAGGATTAACTTCAGTGGGCAGTTGGTGTATACCCTGATTCTATGAGCCTGGAAATATGGTCTTAGCTTCCTTGCTGCTGTTATTAGGGCGAGTGCCATCTGTTCTGCCGGTGAGTACCTTGTTTCGGCTGGTAACAGTGCCTTGCTGGTGTAGTATACTGGCTTTTGGATTCCATCTTCCTGTCGTACTAGCACGGAACTTGTGGCTGCTTCAGAGACGGACAAGTACATGTACAATGTCTCGGCTGTTTCTGGCTTTGATAGCAGTGGTGCCCGTCCAAGGTAATCTTTCAAGGCCTGGAAGGCTTTTTCGCAATCTTTATTCCATTCGATCCCCTTTCCCTTCTTTAAAGCTTTGAAAAATGGTAGACATCGGTCTGTTGACTTGGCTATGAATCTGCTCAGCGATGCTAGGCACCCCGTGAGTTTTTGGACATCTTTCAGAGTCTTTGGCGAGACCATTCTTGCTAGTGCTTGGATTTTTTCAGGGTTCACCTCTATTCCTCTTTGGTGTACCTGATATTCGAGAAACCTCCCAGATGGTACGCCGAATACACATTTTGCCGGATTCAACTTCATTCCATACTTGACCAGTACGTCGAACGTTTCCCTCAGGTCATCTGCATGTCTATCTGCGGTGACACTTTTTGTCAGCATATCATCAACATAAACCTCCATATTTCTCCCTATTTGCCTGGCGAACATCTTGTTGACCAAGCGTTGATAAGTTGCCCCTGCGTTCTTCAGGCCGAATGGCATGACCGTGTAACAATACAACCCCTGATCTGTGGTGAATGCTGTCTTCTCTTCGTCAGGCCTGTGCATCTTTATCTGGTTGTATCCTGAATATGCATCCATGAAACTCAACATCTCATGTCCGACTATTGCATCTACTAACTGGTCAATCCTTGGTAACGGGAAGCTGTCCTTGGGGCAGGCTTTGTTCAGGTCGGTGAAGTCGACCACATCCTCCATTGATTGTTTTTCTTTTTCACTAAGACTACATTCGCCACCCATTCCGGGTACTTAACTTCTCTAATTGACCCTGCGGCGAGCAACTTTGACACTTCCTCTTTTATCGCTGCACTTCTTTCTGGGTTGAAGCTTCTCCTTTTCTGTACTACCGGTTTGCATTTCTCATTCACAGCCAGATTGTGAGAAATTGTGCTTCTATCAATCCCTGGCATGTCTTCGTGGCACCAAGCGAAAATCCCCCTATATTCTTTCAACAAGTTCGTCACATCTTTTTTAACTTGTTCAGTCAGCCTTGCTCCGATCTTTACTGTTTTATCTGGTTCCGCTTCATCTAGAATAACCGACTCAGTCGGTTCTTCCTTCTCTCTGCTTGTTTTGTCCCTTGGATCCAGTTCGAAGTTTTCCGGATTATCTTCCTGCACTTCCATGTCTACTTCGAATATGTTCAAGGTTTCCATCCCTGTTTTATCTTTGAAGATTGATAGGTTGGCGCGGCGAGCCATCTCCTGCGACCCTTTCAATTCTTCGACGCCGAACTCTGTAGGGAACTTTATTTTCAATGCATGGGTTGAAGTAACAGCTCGAGCTTTGTTAAGAAACGGTCGGCCAAGTAGAGCATTATACGGCCAATTATGGATGTCAACCACGACAAAGTCCAACAGGATTGTTCGCCGGCATGGTGCTGTTCCAAATCTTACAGGTAGTTTCACTGTTCCTAACGACCTAACCTCTGCGCCACCAAATCCTTTTAATGGTACATGGAATGGTTCAAGATCTTTCCTGTCCAGCCGCAACTCATCATACACTCTGGCACTTAAAATATCAGCCGAACTCCCATTGTCAATCATCACTCGAAGGACATCCCTGTGGGCTATTCGAACTCCCACGACAATTGCATCATTAGGCTTTGCATCAATCCCGTCTGAGTCTTCTGTTGTAAATGTGATGGGATCATGTCCTTCTCTCCCTTTCTTGGGGTTTCTCTGCACAGAATTGACTTCCATGTTCCTGCCCTCGTACATTACTTCTCGAACCTCCGACATCCTTTCTCGATTGCTCCTCCCAGTGTGAGGTCCGCCGAAAATAGTGTTTATGGCTGTGCTAGGACTGTTCCTCCTTGGACTCTTCCTTTCTTGCCCGTTTCCTTGGCGGCTATCTTGGCGACCCCCGTGCTTGTCCCCTTTCAAGGCAAAGTCCTTCAGGTGCCCATCTCTGATCAGGCTTTCGATGTGATCGCGCAACTGAAAACACTTTGAAGTTTCATGTCCATGATCTTTATGGAATCGACAGTACTTAGTTGTATCTCTCCTTGCATTCGCTGATTGCTGTCGGGGGTATTTGGCGAGTCCCTTGTCTTCTACCACAGACAATATCTCCTCCTGGTCGCCAGTTAAAGGGGTGTAATGGTTGTACCTTCCTCGAAACTTATTGGCTCGAGTGTTTCCCCTGCTCTCTCTTGAATATCCCTTTTGGCCCTTCTCATCCTTCTGGCGATCACGTGATTGCATCTTTTTGTCATCCTTATGGTCTGTTTTCAAGTTAGGCTTGTGCCCATGCACGTAGCTACCCCCTTGTGCTACTTCTTCTTCCTCTGCCAGTGCATAGTCGCCAGCTATTTCCATCATCTCCTCGTAAGTTTTAGGTCTATCCCTTCGCAGGTCAAAGGATAATCGTCCACTCTGTAGCCCATTGGTGAAAGCGGCGATTACAGCTACATCACTGGCATCCTCAATTTGAGCTACTTCCTTCCCGAACCTGGCCAGATACTTCTTGATTGACTCGTTATGTTCCTGTTTCAAGTTTGACAGATGGGCGAGTGACTTTCTTCTTTGGACACTTCCCATGAACTGCCTTATGAATGCCTTACTGAGGTTTGAGAAGCTGCTTATGGTTCCGGGCGGAAGCCTTCCGAACCATCTAGAGGCGAGGTCGCCGAATGTTTGCGGGAAGGTGAGACACAACAACCCGTCATTGGATGAATACTGGGCCATGATATTGCGGAATCGGCGAACATGTTCCTTTGGATCCCTGTTCTCCTTATACTGCTCAATAGTTGGCATTATAAATCTGTCTGGAAATTGGGTGCGAGCAATAGTTTCGATGAATGGGCTATCTGACTCATCATCTGAGGATACATTACGACCATACCTTCGCGCCATTGCTGAAACCTTTCTTGATAGCTCTTGTAAGGTGACATCTCGCTGACCAGTTGGTTCTCCTGCTGGATCGAGCCTACTCTTGATTGTCATTCTACCATGATTGCCTCTCTCATCTGGGCTTCTTCGATCTTCAGTACTCTCGGATCTTCTCCGCTTCGTTCTTTTAGATCGCAACTCCCTTCGCGGACGAGGACTCTTGTCCTCAGATGAGATGGACCGGTGTCTCTGCCGGTTTCGCTGGTATGTGTCGCTGGAATTGACCCCATGTGTTCGCACCTGGTCTCGTTCCTCCCTGGATTCTTCATTCATCACACCTTTTCCCTTCCTTTGTTTTCTCCCCTCGAAATCCTCAATGTGGTCTTGGGGGGTCTCCTCGGTGGATTGTCTTGCTTGAGTGTCGGGAATTGTGATGTGAACTTCTGACCGCAGCCTTCCGGGTGGATGGGTTCCAGGGGTGGTTAACTCGTAAGGAGATGAGACTCCTAACCCTATGGGAAGCGAAAGTCCTATTTTGCTGGCTTCGCTGATTAGGTTTACCAATGCGGCTTGGAAGTGCTGCAAAATCCCCGGGATCAGCCGCCCTAGTTCCTGGCGTTGCTGCTGACTGCTCCCCAACTGTCACTGCCCTGTCTCCCGTTGGCACAGCTGGTTCAACAACTAAATCTCCGCTGGAGTTACCATCTCTGTCGCTGTCGTTGTTCATGCTGTCTGATTCGCAATGGTCCCTCGAAGTTTTCTGTTCAAAAGCCCCCTTCTTCTAGCGCCAATTATTGACGGTGAAATTTGGATTGCCACGCACTCAACAATTAAATCAATTTAATATAAAGCAAGAAAATTAAGAACACATGCAAAAGACAAGTTTTACGTGGAAAACCCTTGAATGGGAAAAAACCACGGCGCCCCTGAGGGCAGAAGAATAATACTAGGTTTTCGTTGCTTTGTTACACACTCAAATCTCTCACAATTGCTCTATTTTCTCTCTCTATATTTCTGAACCCCTTCCTCGTGGGATAGGTGATTCTATTTATACATGTTTATTTAGGGTTTCCCCTTGTTGATTTGTACTAGGATCCTTTTCTGTCGCGGATTGGGTATTCTTTCCTTTTTATGATTCCTTGTTGCTTCTGTGTTTCTGCCGAGTTGGTTTGAGCCCAGTGTGCTGGTCCAGCGAGTACCTTTATTTTCTGGGTATTGCATATCTGGCGAGCACACTTCTATATTCGGCGAGTAGGTTTTTGGTTTTGGCGACCATGCCTTCGACTTCCTTATGGTCTAAGCTATTCTATCATCCTGACTTGTCAAACTCCTTCCCTTGACCCGGTCAATGAATGACGTGGCAATCTTTTGTTAGCTCCTTTGATGACGTGTCAGTTGGGCGAGTTTATACATACAACAGACGTTCAATATCCAGTTTTCGCATGTACTTATAATCAGAATGGATCAGCGGAATCACTTATCAAATGTTTCCAGGTAATTACGAGAACTTTATTATTTCAATACAATTACCGATTTTTATATGGAATATTCTATATTACAAGTTGATGCATTCATCTGTGACTCACTACCTATCATTGGTATTTACCATTACAACTTGTAATTGGTCATTGGATTGCTCACATTTTTAAGATATTTGATTGTGTAATATATCTCCTTATTTCATCTCTGACATGATCTAAGATAAGAATTCTATATCATTATGAGATTAATTTTGATTTTGATTAATCTCTATTAGATTATTTAAACTTCTAAAAGTTTATATTTTTACGCACAATCTATATATCATTATATTGATTAATTTCCAAATGGAAAGTTTCTCCAGAAAGAGTAAATGAAAAGTTACTCTTATATAAAATAGAGATACCAGTTCGGTTCTCTATATATAAATGTGTCTCATTTCAATCTTTGTATCACTCAAATACAAAAGATAATTGATCATTAGATAATTATCAATTTGTTACTTGATATATTAAAGGTAACAAGATTTTATAAGTTGTCATCTCATAAACCCCGGCCGGGTGATTGTTCTTAAATAATGATCAGAGTAAATGACAATAAATAAATCATCTGATGCATATCATAAGCTTATGAACCTTTTTGAAAGGTATTGTTATCAAGATCCTAATATAAGCAAAACTCGAGTTATAAATAAATCCACTTTCTCTAAACCAATTCTGAAAGAGTCTGATATATCTAATGAGACACAAGTCTATAAAATGACTAAATCCATTGAAAATGGAAGAAATCTCAATAGAGATACAAGTATATTGAAATTGAGAAAATTTCCATACTAGTCTATGAAATGACTAAATCCATTGTAATGGAAGAAATTTCAACAGAGATTCAAGTATATTGAAATTGAGAAAATTTCTATAAATCATATGAGAGAAATGTGGAATCATAAAGAAACAATCATTGATGATGTATTCTTATACACAGTAGCGCTACTGAAATTATAAACGATAATTATGATATTCATAATATCAGTGATTGTATACAAAAGGCATGATTGGCCTAAGTGAAAATAAGCAATTCAAGAAGAATTGACTTCATATGCCAAACATAAAGTATTTAGACCAATAGTACTCCAGACACCTGGAGATGTCAAATTAGTTGGATACTAATGGGTCTTTATACGGAAACGTAATGAGAAAAACGAGATCGTGAGATATGGAGCACGACTCGTAATACAAGGTTTCTTACAGAAACTTGATATTCACTATTGATGAATACGATTACGTTCCGAATTTTTGAAAATTTGCTGCCTTTGAAAGGCTTGAAATGCGTCTTCAGACGTAATAATAATTTATCTATATGATTCAGTCAATGCAGATATTTATAATCCTAGAAGGATTTAAAATACTAGAAGCATGTCAATTGAGATCTCGTAATCTGTATTTGATGAACATACAAAAATCCTTATATGGATTAAAAACAATCTGGACGGATGTGGTATAACCGTCTCAGTAAATATCTGATAAAATAAGAGTATAATAATTATATTATATACCCAAGTATCTTCGCAAAGAAATCAGAATTCGAATTTACTATATTCACAACATATGTTGATGATATGAATTTAATTGGAGCTCCTAGAGAGCCTTTGAAAACTCTTGAATTCTTGGTAAATGAGTTTAAAAATGAAAGACATGGGAAAGGAAATATTGTCTCGACCTGAAGGTTGAACATACATTAAATGGAATGTTTGTCCATCAATCAGAATATTTTGAAAATATTCTGAAAAGATTCCATATGGATATTACTCCATAAATCAAGTCTTTGTTTATACTCCCTATAATCATTTATAATAATATTTCATTTCATGAAATAAACATCTGTATACCCCAATTTAGCAATCTAAAATATTGTTTTAAAATAACTTTTATCAGGGGGAGCGTCCCATCAGGGAGAGCATATCAAATGGATTATATTAATTATATTGGGGCATATGTGCATTGTACTCTTTTCCCTTTCAATTAGGTTTTTCGTCCCATTGGGTTTTCTTGATAAGGTTTTTAATGAGGCAATTCTTTAAGCACACCCAAAAATCATTTGATCCACAAAATCATCTGATCCACAAAATCATCATAAATATTACATTGATTCAATATATCATCGTGTATATGTTATTTTGATCAAAAATATCATTGTAAATATTACTTTGATCTTGCTAATCATCGTATATATATTACTTTGCTCCAAAAGATCATTATAAATATTACTTTGATTCGACAGATCAATAGATATCTTTGCTCAGGTTTTTATCCCACTGGGTTTTTCCCTAGCAAAGTATAAATGTGAGAAATGTTTTGAAGAAAACATTAACTATTGTTATATTTGCATTGTACTATTTTTCCCTTTGATCAGGTTTTGTCCCACTGGGTTTTCCTGACAAGGTTTTTAACGAGACAATCAGGGGGAGCAAAGTTCAGAACGGACATATGTACACTATACTCTTTTTCCCTTCGATCAGGTTTTATCCCATTGGGTTTTCTTGACAAGGTTTTTAACGAGATAGTTTTGAGATCGTCCAATATCACAAGATCCAGGAGATCATTGTATATATTTTACTTAAGTTTCATCCCATTGAGTTTTTCACTAAAAGATTAATACATGTGGTATAAATCCAAGGGGGAGTGTTATAATATGTAGTTTTTACCACATGTGATAACAAGCAAAATATCACCACAAATATCACCACAAAATATCTTCTCTTACACATGCAAAATATCACCACAAAATATCTTCCCTTGCCTCCACTCCACTGTCTCTCTCTCTCACTTGATGCCACCCATTTGTTCAACATGCTTTGCCTATATATGTTTGTATCTCATGTAATTTTTTGGTTAGAGAAATTATCCAATATCAATACATGTAATACACTGCTCTCTCTCGCCTCTCTTGTTTACATTTTTCTCTCATATCTCTCTCTCAATTATTAATTAATTGTTCTTCATCTATCAATTCTTCTTTTATTTTACAACACTTACCAAATAAAGTCTTTTATTTTAATTATACTACCACAATAGTATAACTCTAGGAAACATATTTCTTGATCAGAAAAAGATTTTGATTCTTAATTAAATGATTAACTAATAAATTAATTAATTTCCATTTAATCAATCAATAAAATAAAATAATATTTTAGACTATTATTCTAGTCTTGCCGCCCACACCATATACATGGGCCTAATATTATTTTCTTATTTTATTTAATCCATTAGACTTTAATTAAAAAGCCCACATGTGAACCAGACCCATTCTTACTAAAAGAAACAAGCCCACATGCCTTTCATTAATATATTAATATAATTGATCAGCCCATTAAATAAATAATGTGCAAATTATATTCTTAATATATTAAATACAATTCTAGATGGACCCATAAATTGGTCCGGTAGAATATATCAAGTGATCCATGCAAGTCCGTGTGGATTGGGGATCTTGGCGGGCTATCTAAATTTAAGCTTCAATAGACATAACCTAATCACAATCAACAAATGATTCACTTAGGTCCGATCTATTAATTTTAACTCATTCCACTAAAGAGCTAAAATTGAACTCTTAAATAAAGATAGAATAAGTAAATATTTCTCATTCGTACCCTAGACAATCTTATAGGAGATGGTGTATCCTCGTGAAGAATATCAGTAATCGCCAAGAGCTCATAGATCGCCTATAGCTCTCCAAGTTACCATATTTACTCATATGACCACATTTTGAACTTGGATATTTTGACTTGTCCAGAAGCCATGTTTCAATAGACTCTATCGAAAACTTAACGTTAAGATTCAATATCCAAAACCTCAAAACATCCATATGATGATATTCTACTCACATTTAATAAATGGAGCCACGATGTCCATATCTATAAATGAAGTCCTCTATCGATTAACAAATGAATACCACCAAACTATCGAGGATAGACTATGCTATATAATCGTACTCATTGATAACTCAAATGATACCACTTGCAACCATAAGTCCATCATTTATCTCAGGATTAAGATAGACTCTCCGATTATCCTGATAATGAAAAGACTATTATCTATTGATGGTTCTAGATAAAGTATTTAATTGTGATCCAGTTCAATGCACCCAGTGCACTAGATTCTTTTACTCGAAGACCCTCCAATGATTTTAGACTCATCATAACACATTTGATCCCACTCAAATGCTAGTAAAAGAATTCTACAACTTTAACAAGATAAAGGTGCCCAACCTTTAACTTAAGTTGTGAACATTATTCAAGACTAACTAAAGAATTGTATCTACCTCATACATATCCAGATGTACGAACAATTCTTCTTTTCTCATAGTCTTTTGACCTTATGATTATTTACTTTTGACAATTATAATAATTAAACTATAAATGCTATAAGATTTGTTAAACCAGAAATCACATTATTAATATGAATAGATTGTCAAAAACACTATTACACTCTTGCTATTGAGCATAATCCTAACACAATCCGTCTTCGTTGTTGAACCGGTCTAGATTGCTTCCTAGCTTGAGGTTGCATGATAGGTCTCTTTCCTTTGTGAGCCATTTGTGGAGGAATGTTGGCTTGAGGGACCCTAGGGGGTTGAGCTTAAGGTTGCCTTCTTGGCCCCATCTTCACTTGAGCATTTGAACTTTGTCCTATTTCTAACTTCTTCCTAGGAATTTGCACAAATGAAGTTTCTTCGTTCTTCAAGCTCTTAACAAACACGGTCTTGTTAGAGGTTGAGATCTTCTTGCCATCTTTATACCCAAAACCCCTCTTATCACATGGACTCTTTCCAACACCAAGCATATGGTCAAGCTTCTTGGTGCTAGAATCCATCCTAGTCATAGATTCTCTAACTTCTTCAAGCTCCCTCTTTAGACTATCTTCATTCCTCCTAGATAAGACTAACTCCTCTCTTAGTTTATCTTCCATCTTCTTGAATCTTTCCACTTGTTCACTTAAGTGGTCATTTTGAGATGCAAGCTCAAGATTTTCTTCTCTCTGTAGGGAAAAAATAACAAAAGTAGTACACGCAGCGGAAGCGATACTAAAAACAATTTAGTGACTTTTAAAATTTTTTTTTCTTTATGAACCTTAAACCCTTTTAATCAATAAACATGCATATATATTAACAAAAGTAAATTACCTTTTGTCGCGTGATCCGATTGACTTACGTCGATGGTAATCCGCAAGACCTTCAATCCGAGCACGAACGTGGATCACCTAGGAGCGTGGTCTCCCTTTTCTTTGAATTGCAAACCTGTGAATGGACCAAACAAAAACTTTCTTTTCTTTGTTAGTCACAAAACAATCAAAAGAATGTCAAAAATTATTCCGGTCACTTTTGAGTTCTCAATCTAATGATCGAAACTCGCGTGAACCTAGATCGATATCGTATACACAAGCTTATTGATGATTAAGCAATAGTATACTATCAAAGAATAATCTCACACTCCTTTTTGTCTTTTTAGAATAAAAACTCTCTTGGAATTAAGAAGAAGAAGAAAGAAATAAAAACTCAAGCACCATTCATTGTGGTGGCCGAGTTCTATAAGTATGCTTATATAGGTGGCCAAAATTTATTCCTTCTTTCCTTATAGGGTGGCCGAATTCTCTATGTGCTTTTGCCTAGGGTTGCCGCAATTTTCCTCTACAAAAGAGGAGTTGTATTGCACCCAAAAAACACATGTCTTTTAAGACTTCAAACCCTAATCCAACTCTTTTATTTTTATTCTTTTATTTTGACTAAATAAAAAGACTCCTTATTTGATTAAATAAATAAAACTAATTTATTTATTTACTTATCAAACAAGTCTTTTACTTTTAGGAAAGATTTGTTTCTTTAATTAAACAATTAATCAATAAATTAATTAATTCTTATTTAATTAAAACAAATGAAACAAAATAATATTTTTAGGTTAAAACATTAACCTAGCCGCCCCACTTATATAAGATTGGGCCTAATATTATTTTCCTATTTCATTTAATCCATTGGACTTTAAATAAAAAGCCCACATGTGAACCAGACCCATTCTTACTAAAAGAAACAAGCCCACATGTCTTTCATTAATATATTAATATAATTGAGCAGCCCATTACTTAAATAATGTGCAAATTATATTCTTAATATATTAAATGCAATTCTAGATGGACCCTTAAATTGGTCCGGTAGAATATATCAAGTGATCCATACAAGTCCGTGTGGATTGGGGA
Source organism: Acer saccharum (assembly GCA_030490815.1). NCBI lineage: Eukaryota > Viridiplantae > Streptophyta > Magnoliopsida > Sapindales > Sapindaceae > Acer > Acer saccharum. The sequence goes on from CM059869.1 coordinate 39,362,269, forward strand.
TCTTGGCGGGCCATCTAAATTTAAGCTTCAATAGACATAACCTAATCACAATCAACAAATGATTCACTTATGTCCGATCCATTAATTTTAACTCATTCCACTAAAGAGCTAAAACTGAACTCTTAAATAAAGATAGAAAAGGAAGATGCTCCTCATTCATACCCTAGACAATCATATTGGAGATAGTGTATCCTCGTGATTAATATCAGTAATCGCCAAGAGTTCATAGACCGCCTACAACTCTCTAAGTTACCATATTTACTCATATGACCACGTTTTGAACTTGGATATTTTGACTTGTCCAGAAGCCATGTTTTCAATAGACACTATCGAAAACTCAACGTTGAGATTTAATATCCAATTACCTCAAAACATCCATATGATAATATTATACTCTCATTTTATTAAATGGAGCCACGATGTCCATATCTATAAATGAAGTCCTCTATCGATTAACAAATGAATATTACCAAACTATCGAGGATAGACTATGCAATATAATCGTACTCATTGATAACTCAAATGATATCACTTGCAACCATAAGTCCATCATTTATCTCAGGATTAAGATAGACTCTCCGATTGTCCTGATAATGAAAAGACTATTATCTACTGACGGTTCTAGATAAAGCTTTTCATTGTGATCCAGTTCAATGCACCCAGTGCACTAGATCCTTTTGCTCGAAGACACTCCGATGATTTTAGACTCATCATATCTCATTTGATCCCACTCAATTGCTAGCAAAAGAATTCTACAACTTTAACAAGATAAAGGTGCCCAACCTTTAACTTAAGTTGTGAACATTATTCAAGACTAACTAAAGAATTGTGTCTACCACATACATATCCAGATGTACGAACAATTCTTCTTTTCCCATAGTCTTTAGACCTTATGATTATTTACTTTGACAATTATAATATAAACTATAAATGCTATACGATTTGTTAAACCAGAAATCACTTTATTAATATGAAAAAGATTGTTAATTACAACATTACACTCTTGCTATTGAGCATAATCCTAACAATCTCCCACTTGCGCTATAGCAAATGTGTCATATCTCTCAAGCCCATATTCTCTAGATGCCCATCGAAACTCTTCTGAGGTAGAGCCTTTGTGAAGGGATCCGCTAGATTTTCTGCTGACGCGATTTTGGTAATCGTCACGTCACCTCTTTGAACAATCTCCCTTAAAAGATGATACTTTCTTTCAATGTGTTTACCTCTCTTGTGACTTCTTGGTTCTTTCGAATTAGCCACTGCTCCACTGTTGTCACAGTAGATAGTGATCTACTTATTCGCACTAGGAACCGCTTCTAAGTCAATCAAGAATTGGCGGAGCCAAACAGCCTCTTTGGCAGCTTCGCATGCAGCAACATACTCAGCTTCCATGGTGGAATCAGCAATACAAGATTGCTTGATACTCCTCCATATAACTGCTCCTCCTCCAATAGTAAACACAGCCCCTGATGTGGATTTTCTGGAGTCAGAATCTGATTGGAAATCAGAATCTGTATACCCAACGGGAACGAAATCCCCTCCAAAGTATACAAGCATATTATCTCTCGTTCTCTTGAGATACTTGAAAATATGCTTGACTGCCGTCCAGTGATCAGGACCAGGTTTCAATTGAAACCTGCTAACTATGCCAACAGCAAAACAAATATCTGGTCTAGTACAGAGCATTGCATACATGAGACTTCCAACTGCCGAGGCATATGGAACTCTACTCATGAATTGCTCTTCATGCTCATTCTTGGGAACTTGTTCCTTAGAAAGCTTGATTCCATGTCTGAAAGGTAACATACCTTTCTTGGAATCCTGCATGGAAAACCTAGACAAGATCTTGTCTATGTATGAAGCTTGGGATAATGCAATCGTTCTATTCTTTCTATCCCTTATTACTTGGATACCTAGAATAAAACTTGCTTCTCCTAAGTCCTTCATATCAAATTGTTTTGCTAACCATTCTTTTACTGATGTCAATACACCTACATCGTTTCCAATGAGTAGTATATCATCAACATAAAGAATCAAGGAAAACCAACTTGTCGCCCTTAATCCTTTTGTATACACAAGGTTCGTCAGGATTCTGAATAGATCCAAAACCTTTGACAGCTTGATCGAACCTTATGTTCCAGGATCTGGATGCTTGCTTTAATCCATATATGGATTTCTACAACTTGCATACCTTATCCACTTGGCCCTTTTCAATGAATCCCTCTGGTTGCATCATGTAGATGCTTTTCGTCAAGACTTCCATTTAGGAAAGCTGTCTTGACGTCCATTTGCCAAATCTCTAGATCTAAAGATGCTGCAATGGATAAGAGTATCCTAATGGATTTAAGCATGGCCACAGGAGAGAAGGTTTCCTCGTAATCGATACCTTCTTTCTGTGTATACCCTTTAGCTACCAATCTAGCTTTAAAGGTTTCCACCTTTCCATCCATACCTCTTTTCCTCTTGTATACCCACTTGCACCCAATGGGTTTTATCCCTTTAGGCAAGTCTACAAGGGACCAGACTTTGTTATCGAACATAGATTCAATCTCGGATTGCATTGCCTCTTGCCAATGGCGACTATCAACATCCTCCATAGCTTCCTTGTACGTATAGGGATCATCGTCATCCGGGAGATTCTCCACTGATTCTCCCAGACCGATGTATCTTTCGGGTTGTGTTCTAACCCTCCCACTACGAGGAATGGTAGGTTGTTGATCTTGTGTTGGATCGGAACTTACAATTGGGTTAGGTTGTGTAACCTCTCGTGGAATTGTATCTCCTGACATCTCATTCAGGACAATTCTACTTCTAGGCACAAAATCATTCATATAGTCCTTTTCCAGAAATTTAGCATTTGTCAAAACAAATACTTTAAGATCTGAAGGACTATAGAAATAATATCCTTTAGTTTCTTTTGGATACCCTACAAATATACATGTTTCTGAACGGGACTCCATCTTTTCTGTCTTTCCTTTTAACACATGCGCAGGACAACCAAATATCCTTAAGTGTTGTAAACTAGGCTTGCGCCCAGTCCACAACTCATGCGGTGTTTTAGGAACAGACTTAGATGGTACATCGTTTAGAATGTATATAGCAGTTTGTAAAGCATATCCCCAAAAAGAAATAGGAAGCGTTGAATAACTCAACATAGACCTAACCATATCCAAAAGAGTTCTACTTCTCCTTTCTGCTACCCCATTTTGTTGAGGTGTACCTAGTGCAGAAAACTGAGAAACTATCCCATTATCAATAAGATATTGCTGAAACTCACCAGATAGATATTCTCCACCACGATCAGATCTCAAGATTTTTATGTGTTTCTCAAGCTGATTTTCAACTTCAGCTTTGAATGCTTTGAACATGTCAAAAGCATCCGACTTATGTCTCATGAGATACACATAACCAAATCTCGAGTAATCATCCGTGAAGGTGATGAAGTACTCATATCCACCTCTAGCTTGAATGCTCATAGGTCCACATACATCAGTGTGTATCAATCCTAAACATTCAGTGGCTCTTGCACCTTTGGTAGAGAACGTCCTTTTGGTCATTTTACCTTCCAAACAAGATTCACAAGTTGGTAGATCATCAACCTTTAAGTCACTCAAAGGTCCGTCACATACCAATCTTTTAATCCTATTAAGGTTAATATGTCCTAAGCGTAAATGCCAAAGGTAGGTTTCATCTGTTGATAATTTTACTCTTTTATGATTAGGTTCCGTTATTTCTGTGTCTAACGAGTGAGAGATATTTCTATGCAAAAAGTATAGACCGTTTTCCAATGTACCTTTGCAAATAATTTTGTCATTCTTACTAATAATAAAAACTTTATTAAAAGTAACCGAATATCCAAATTTATTCAAACAAGAAACTGAAATTAAATTCCTCTTGAATTGAGGTACATAATAAACGTCTATTAAATCTAAATGCCTTCTAGAATCCAAATAAACTCTAATATCTCCCACTGCACTTGCAGACACTAACGTTCCGTTGCCCAAGCGCAAATTGATTTCATTCTTACTCAGCTTTCTCCTTTCTTGAAACCCCTGCAAGGAATAACAAACATGATTAGTGGCTCCTGAGTCTATGATCCAAGAATCTGTAGAATCAGCCAAAAAACATGTTTCAAGATAATTCAAATTACCTTCTTCCTTCTTGTTCTGGGACTTTGGGCAATCTCTCTTCCAATGTCCCTTTTCACCACAAAGGAAGCATTTCCCTTTGATCTTGGTTACTTTCTTGGTCTCCTTCTTGATAGGCCCAAGTTGCTTTTTCTTCTGTTGTTTCTTGACCTTTTGACGGGCCTTAACAGTAGCAACTTTACCAACCATATGAATCTCTTGACCTTTGCTTTTCACAAGGATCTTTTCAGCACTTTGAACATCTTGCATCAGGCCTTGTAAGGTGTATTCCTTTTTGTTCAAAGTGTAGTCCAATTTGAACTGATCAAAGGAATCTGACAATGAATTGACAACCATATCAATCTTTGTCTCACCATCTATCTCAGCGCCATGCAGTTCAGCAATGTTGAGATGTGCTATGACTTTCATCATGTGATCTTTCACAGCCTGTCCAGGTTTCATCCTAAGATTCATAAAAGCAGTCATTGCCTCTCTCTTAGTCGTCCTAGACTTCATAGCAAACATCTCCTCTAGAGACATCATTATATCAGCAGCGGACTCCATTCCTTCATGCTGCTGTTGCAACACGTCGGAGATAGTGGCCATAATGTAACATTTTGCCATATCATCTGAAGTCTTCCACTGCTCATACTCATCTCTATACATTATGCTAGATTCATTATTAGGAGCAGGTGGTTTAGGAGTAGTTAGAACAAACTTATGTTTTTCACTTTGCAGCAACAACCCAATTTTCCTTTTCCATGTGACATAATTATCTCCAGTTAAAGTGTTATCTTTCAGGATGTTCATAAGTGATGGGGTCATGATTTCTGAATAAAACAAAACATATATAAGTAAATAATCATGATAAAGCACTTTTAAATATTTATCTTGAATTAAATAAATAACTCAATCATAAAATTCAACGGTGATCTAACACCCATAAATGTTACGCCTCCTTTGGGAGTTCGCACCATTTACTAGTTAGACTAGGTCCCACCTAATTGTTAACATAACAACCAGCGTTTTCAATTTTAGCCTTGCAATTTTACTGACAAGAACTCTTGGGAGGATATCAATAAAATTACATTGAGTGTGTTACCAAGATATCGACCCTCAATTTTCTCTCACGAAAATCCCTCCTTGGGGAGTATATCTCGTTTGAGTCCATTGTCTAGTCTATCCTTGTAAGGAAGTATGTTGCTAAATTCCATTCATGGACGCCCCTTGGGGGGATTACCAATAAATAATAAAGCTCAACTAACCTTGGAGGCCATAGGTGTTACAAAAACACCTTCTCCCACTCAATTATTTAAGGCGTGTGATTAAATCCCATAGAATGATTTACCGAGTTATCTAGATGCCAATTTAGATACCTAAATCATTCAATGCATGTTCATACCAAAAGAGATATATGCGTGGCACTCCTATTCTATATGTCATGTTATCATACAATAACAAATATTGTAATATTTAAGCATAAATTAAATAGCAACAATTTTGGCCCATCCTAGAAAAACAAGTAAATTACAATTGTCAGGAATACAAGATCTTCAGGTGGCCCATCAACCATACGCTCATCCTTCGGCCCAAACCCCATGGGCGTGCACGACCCACAACCCCACAAAGGGGCTGCCATGCGCAGCCCATAGGGCCTTCAAGGCTGCCGTGCGCAGCCCACCTTGCAATGGGCTTGCCATGCGCAGCCCAATCAACTCCTAGGGTGCGCACGGTGCTCGTTCATGGTTCCGGTTGCTTCGTTTTTCATCGTGTCTTCGAATCTTCAAGACCTAAATATATTACGGCAGTATTTAAACAAATAAAATACTGCAGTATTTTTTTTTTTTTTTTTAATCACTGCAGTACTTTTTTTTACAAACAAAAACTGCATATAATAAAAAAAATAAAAAATCTGCAGTAGTATAATAAAAATACTGCACCTAAAATAAAAAAATAAAACCTAGCAATCTACCAAGAAGGAATTATGGCGATAATAGACCACCCTTCTTGTTACAACTCCGAAACAAAAATTACATTGAAAATCTAGGGCCAAAATCGAGCAATAACAAACCACATAAAACATATATAAATCCATACATCACATGTAATTATATATTTGAATACCTAGAGTGCCATCTCTTTCTAAACATGCATAATCACAATAAAAAGAAATAGATCCACGTATATATACGTTAATTAATTAAAAGGGTTCAACCTAGGCTCTGATACCAATTGTAGGGAAAAAATAACAAAAGTAGTACACGCAGCGGAAGCGATACTAAAAACGATTTAGTGACTTTTAAAAAAAATTTTCTTTATGAACCTTAAACCCTTTTAATCAATAAACATGCATATATATTAACAAAAGTAAATTACCTTTTGTCGCGTGATCCGATTGACTTACGTCGATGGTAATCCGCAAGACCTTCAATCCGAGCACGAACGTGGATCACCTAGGAGCGTGGTCTCCCTTTTCTTTGAATTGCAAACCTGTGAATGGACCAAACAAAAACTTTCTTTTCTTTTTAGTCACAAAACAATCAAAAGAATGTCAAAAATTATTCCGGTCACTTTTGAGTTCTCAATCTAATGATCGAAACTCGCGTGAACCTAGATCGATATCGTATACACAAGCTTATTGATGATTAAGCAATAGTATACTATCAAAGAATAATCTCACACTCCTTTTTGTCTTTTTAGAATAAAAACTCTCTTGGAATTAAGAAGAAGAAGAAAGAAATAAAAACTCAAGCACCATTCATTGTGGTGGCCGAATTCTATAAGTATGCTTATATAGGTGGCCAAAATTTCTTCCTTCTTTCCTTATAGGGTGGCCGAATTCTCTATGTGCTTTTGCCTAGGGTTGCCGCAATTTTCCTCTACAAAAGAGGAGCTGTATTGCACCCAAAAAACACATGTCTTTTAAGACTTCAAACCCTAATCCAACTCTTTTATTTTTATTCTTTTATTTTGACTAAATAAAAAGACTCCTTATTTGATTAAATAAATAAAACTAATTTATTTATTTACTTATCAAACAAGTCTTTTACTTTTAGGAAAGATTTGTTTCTTTAATTAAACAATTAATCAATAAATTAATTAATTCTTATTTAATTAAAACAAATGAAACAAAATAATATTTTTAGGTTAAAATATTAACCTAGCCGCCCCACTTATATAAGATTGGGCCTAATATTATTTTCCTATTTCATTTAATCCATTGGACTTTAAATAAAAAGCCCACATGTGAACCAGACCCATTCTTACTAAAAGAAACAAGCCCACATGTCTTTCATTAATATATTAATATAATTGAGCAGCCCATTACTTAAATAATGTGCAAATTATATTCTTAATATATTAAATGCAATTCTAGATGGACCCTTAAATTGGTCCGGTAGAATATATCAAGTGATCCATGCAAGTCCGTGTGGATTGGGGATCTTGGCGGTCCATCTAAATTTAAGCTTCAATAGACATAACCTAATCACAATCAACAAATGATTCACTTAGGTCCGATCCATTAATTTTAACTCATTCCACTAAAGAGCTAAAACTGAACTCTTAAATAAAGATAGAAAAGGAAGATGCTCCTCATTCATACCCTAGACAATCATATTGGAGATAGTGTATCCTCGTGATTAATATCAGTAATCGCCAAGAGTTCATAGACCGCCTATAACTCTCCAAGTTACCATATTTACTCATATGACCACGTTTTGAACTTGGATATTTTGACTTGTCCAGAAGCCATGTTTTCAATAGACACTATCGAAAACTCAACGTTGAGATTTAATATCCAATTACCTCAAAACATCCATATGATAATATTATACTCTCATTTTATTAAATGGAGCCACGATGTCCATATCTATAAATGAAGTCCTCTATCGATTAACAAATGAATATCACCAAACTATCGGGGATAGACTATGCGATATAATCGTACTCATTGATAACTCAAATGATATCACTTGCAACCATAAGTCCATCATTTATCTCAGGATTAAGATAGACTCTCCGATTGTCCTGATAATGAAAAGACTATTATCTACTGACGGTTCTAGATAAAGCTTTTCATTGTGATCCAGTTCAATGCACCCAGTGCACTAGATCCTTTTGCTCGAAGACACTCCGATGATTTTAGACTCATCATATCTCATTTGATCCCACTCAAATGCTAGCAAAAGAATTCTACAACTTTAACAAGATAAAGGTGCCTAACCTTTGACTTAAGTTGTGAACATTATTCAAGACTAACTAAAGAATTGTGTCTACCACATACATATCCATATGTACGAACAATTCTTCTTTTCCCATAGTCTTTAGACCTTATGATTATTTACTTTGACAATTATAATATAAACTATAAATGCTATACGATTTGTTAAACCAGAAATCACTTTATTAATATGAAAAAGATTGTTAATTACAACATTACACTCTTGCTATTGAGCATAATCCTAACACTCTCAACATCTTGATCTTTCTTGTGCTCTTCATTGCTAAATCATTAAACTCGGCATGATATTTAGCAAGCACTTTTTTCTCCACAAATCCATTTATGGAGTTAGAAGAGGAATCACTTTCTTCTCCACTTGAGTCATTTTCCTCTTGACTCATTTCCTCTCTCTCACTAGCACTTTTGCTTTTATGGGAGGAGGCAAAAGCTAGGAGATTAGCCATGAGCTCTTCATCATCCGAAGACTCATCTCCCTCATAGGAGTCATCACTACTTCCACTCCAAGTGGTGGCCATCACTTTCCCCTTTTTCTTCTCAACATGATTTGCACAATTGGGGGCAAAATGACCTATGCCACCACACTCGAAACAACGGACCCCTTTCCTTTCGGTCCTTTCTTGCCTAGGTTGAAACTTCTTGAAAGGGCCCTTTTTCTTCAAATCTTGACCTTTTGATCCAAAGCCCTTTCTTCTAAACTTCATAACCTTGTTGAACCTTTTTACAAACAAGGCAAGGTCTTCATCCGAGTCAATCTTTTTTGCCTCATTTTCATCCTTGGAGGTCTTCAAAGCAATTCCTTTTTGCTTTTTAGGAGGTGTGGAGATAGGACCCTTCCTAGACTCATAAGCTAGAAGTCTCCCAATCACCTCACTCGGCTTCATATCCTTATAACCACTATTTTCTTCTAAAGCCGTCACCTTCGATTCAAACCTATCGGGTAGAGATCTCATAATTTTTTGCTTGATTCTTCTATCCGAATATGGATCACCAAGTTGATGACTTTGGTTGACTATGTCCATCAACTTAATCTCGAAGTCGTTGAAGCACTCATTCTCCTCCATCTTAAGCATGTCGAATTGAGTTTGGAGGACTTGAAGTTTAGAGTCCTTCACCACTTCGGTTCCCTCATGTGCAATCTCTAGGATGTCCCATGCCTCCTTAGCTATCCTAGTATTTTGAATCAATTTGTATTGATTTTCGTCCATAGCACACAAGATGGCATGCATCGCCTTCCTATTCCACTTTGAAGCCTCAAAACTCTTACGCGTTCCATTGTGCCTTAGGCTTCAAAACTTCTTCTCCTCCACCACCGGGAGTCATCATGGCTAGATCATATCCGTCTTCCACCGCCATCCATGCACGGTCATGAATTTGGCATATGTAGGATTCCATCTTCCCTTTCCATTGGGAATAGTTCAATCCGGTAAGAAGTGGAGGCCTTGTGCTAGAAGCACCTTCGTTGCCACCACCATTTCCACCGTTTCCACTCATAGTGTTTATGAATGAATGAAAAGAATGCAAATGTATGAATGATCAAAAATCACACAAAATGTAAAACACACCAAAATAAGCAAGGATCACCTATGTATGTCTAGGAACCCGCTCTGATACCAATTGAAACTAATTATAGCACGGTGTGTATAAAACTATCTAGAGGGGGGTGAATAGATTTTAAGCTTATTACCCAATTTTTCGTATTAAGATAAAATTACGAATTTACCCCTAACTAGATAAAGCAACAAATCAAGTATAAAATACGGAAATTAAATAAGACTTGATTTTTACATGGAAACCCTCACGGGAAAAACCACGGGCTAGTAAGTAAGCCACACTCGAACCTCGAATCCACTAAATGTGTAAAACGATTACAACCTAATCCCGAAAGTAATCACACACCCACCTAATCCCGGTATGAGTGAACCTAGTCCAATTTGCTTGCGATCTAAGCAACCTAATCCCGGATGCTACACACAAGACTTACTTTCTCTATGAAGAGAATAACACCCTAAGTGAATATATGAATATCCAAATGCAATATAGAGCAAGGGAAACCCTATATGCTTATCTAAGATGATTAATATGCAATGAGAACAATCCTAGATATCACAAACTAAATGACATGTCAAATAGTTTAGCTAATCAAGATTAAGCACAAAACCTAATTAGCTATCACAATACAACTTCTCAAACATACATCACACTAATCTCAATCTTGTATCCAAATTATAGAAAATAACATACAAGTAATTAATTGAGATTGCTTGTTAAGAGAAACACAAAATATGTAAGATATTAGTGAAAAGCTTACCGAGCAAAGTATGATGAAGAATCCATGCAAGAAGACATCTAGATGATCTAAGATGATGCTAGATGATGATTGATGATCATGAAAAAGTGTTTGAGTGATTAAAAATGAGTTCTTGGAATTTTTCTTCTCTTTGAAAAATATCCTAAGTATGAAATCTGAATATGAACTCTTGTTCTTGACCTAAAGTCAAAGTGGCATATATATAGGGGGCCAAATCAAAGTGTGGTCGTTTTGATAAGTTAGCCTCATATTTGCCTTGGGCGCTGTACGTAGGGCGCTTCTGTACAGCGCTTGTACAGCGCCCCTGCTCTGTTCTCACGAGAAAACAGAGGGGCGCTCTACATAGATCGCCCTATACAGCGCCTGTACAGCACTCGTACAGCGACCGAATTAAATCGATCAGGTCTGTACAGCGCTCGAAGGGGGCTGTTCGTAGAGCGCTTTTGGGAGCGCCCAATGCAAAAATGCAATCCTAAGTCTAAGCATGACAAGGCAATTGGATATGCAAGATGCAATCAAACTAACATGAAAGAAGAGATGTTAATGAACATTAAAGCACACAAATAAGACACACAACATACAAGGATTAAACATATGCATGAGTTGTGAGTGTGTGCAACTATCTCTTCAAGACAAGTAAGCAAATAGAAAATTATCTTCGGTGCTTATCAAGAATGAGGTCTTCAAAGGGCCTTAGCAATAACACCTACACTTAGGCTACCCTTACAAAGAATCCCCAACATGTGGTTTGTCCACGAAATGAGCCAATCAACAAATGGGAATTTTACACTTTCAATTGGTATTAAAACGGGTCATCGAACGGCACTCAACGAGATCCGGTTTATACTTACGTGTGGATTGCTTAGGTTTTTGCAAGTATGGTTTTCCAAGATGATGTGATGACCGAAGGGGCTTCGAATTCTAGGCCTCTTCTTCTCAAGGGTCACAACTATGGGTTTTGGAAATTGAGGATGAAGGTTACATTCGCTCTATTGATGAGAGAGCTTGGATGACCGTTGAAAAAGGTTACCTTGCTCCCAACAAGATTGAGAATGGAGTGACCGTTTCCAAGCCTAGGAGTGAGTGGTCTACTAATGAGTTTGAGTTAGCAAAATGGTATCATCGGGCGGTGAATGCTATTTTCGGAGGTGTTGATAGTAGGCAATTTTCCTACATTCAAAACCTAGAAACTGCAAATGAGGCATGGAAAGCTCTCCAAGTCACCAATGAGGAGACTAAAGCGATGAAGAAGTCTCATCTTCAATTGCTCACTTCCCAATTTGAGGTTTTACAAATGGGTGAGGAAGACAAGTTTGTTGACTTCCAAGACAAGCTACTAGACATCGCCAACCAATGTCAAGCTCTTGGTACTCCTATCTCCGGTGAGAGGCTAAATTGGAAGATTCTTATATCACTTTCAAAGAGGTTCAAAGCCAAGGTTACTGCCATTGAAGAGAGCAAAGACGTTGACGTCATGAGCTTAAATGAGTTGCTAGGGTCTCTTCAAACTTTTGAGGCGTGCATGAAACCGAAGGCTAAGTACAAGGGTTTAGCTCTCAAGGTTGTCAAGGAAGCTAGTAGTAGCGATGATGATGAGGAGATGGCTTTATTGGTTAGGTAGTTTAGGAAGTTCATGAGGAAAGGTGCCAAACCAAGTGGCAAGTACTCAAGGGACAAGGAAGTCAAGAAGTCCTTTACTCCACCTCATGAGAGGAGTGGCCATGCTAAAAGCAATAGAAAGGTTCAATGCTTCAAGTGTAAAAAGCTTGGACACTATGCTTCGGAGTGTCTTAGTGGTGATTCTAAGAAGGACAAGAAGGGAAAAGCTATGGCGACTACTTGGAGTGAAGATGATGACTCTAGTGATGAGGAGAGCTCAAATGACGAGTCTTCTAGTGAAGAAGAGCTAGTGAGCAACTTTGTTGCATTCATGGCTTCTCACTTTACTCTAGAGGATGTGAATCAAGATTCGTTGGATAAGAAGAGTGATCCAAGTCATCAAGAGTGTTTAAATGATAATCCAACCTACATTGATCTTTTGGCTAAGGTGAAGTTTCTTGAGGAGAAGTTGAAGATAGCCTTAAGAGAGGTTGATGAGAAGGATGACTTGATCAAGATACAAGTGGATGAGTTTGTAGCTACAACTCGTAGGCTCTTGGGTGCAAAGAATGCTCTTGCTAAGAAGCTTTGTGAAGTTGAGGGTATTGTGCTTGAAAAGGATAGAATCATCTCTAATTTGTCCTTAGGAAGCTCAAGTGACGCGGTAGTTGAGGAGAAGCTCATAGAAGCATCACTTCCTACAAGCGAAGTCATTGTTGAAGAGAAAGCTCCTAAGAAGAGACGTTCTAAGAAGAAGAACAAGTTGAAGAATAAGGTACCCCTTGAAACTCCCATTTGTGCTTCTCCAACTCCGGAAGGTAAAATCTCTCATTTTGTTCCCATATATCATTTTTGCAATACTATAGGTCATATCAAGCCCAAGTGCTACAAATTCATTGAATATTGCAACTTAAAAAATGCATCTAGGAATAGAGAGATTGTACCTCATTTTATGCATGCTAAAGCTTTTGAATATGGAAAGCATGAAAACATCTCAAAGCATGTTAAGAATGTCCGGAAGGTGAAGAATGCATATCCTTCAAAATTTGACAATGCATGTGTTACTAACAATGTTGACAAGAAGAGTTTTAATGATATTATTGTGAATCAAGTTATGGAAGAACTTTACTCTAGGTTCAACATTGTGGTCAAAGAGAATCTTGATAATGTTCGTGTAAGTCCACCCAAGATAAAATTTGTCAAGGGTGAGTGCTCTTACCATTAGTGTAAGTTGCACATAAGAGTTAGCTTTAAGACTAGTGTTTTGTTATTAAGAAACTTAGCTTGTTTGCTTTATATCTCTACAACTTGACATGAACTTAGCTATCTCACATTGTTTGTTATGATAGTCAAAATTTGTTGATTAACTTTTGAGAAGTTGTTTTTTGGAATCTGTATGGTGACAATTATGTTAAGACTTTTAGAGAAAGTAAATTTTTTGTTGTTTGAGTTGTATTGCATTGTCTTTAGTCTCTTGGAATCGACACACCTATAACTTGTAGTCATGAGGACTTACAAGCCAAGAGGACTCATAAAAAGGGTGAAGACCTTGCTTTGATGAAAATAGCTTGCGAAGGTATCTCTATATTATATTGCTTGCTTACTTGATTTTTAATCTATCAACTCATGGTTTGTACCACATTCATGAAGCATGTCATAATTGAGAACCAGTAAAGTGTTTATATGGTCCTCTTTGACATTTGCTAGTTTAAGATCTTTTGGTGATAAGTGTTCACATTGATCTTATTCATGATGTGTGTTATTATTTGTATGATTGTTGAGTGGCTAATTTTTGAATAAATATGAGCTTCATATTCTTTGATAGCTACTCACTTGAGAAGTAGAGATCTTAAGCAAGTCTTTTTACTTGCTTCTTGATCATGTGCTTTTAAGCCTTAATTTTTGGTTTCAAAAATGCACTTTGCTTCTCTTGTATGTCTTGTTAAGTATGTTGAGTTTTGATTGATGTAAGCTTTGGATACACCTTGAAGTCCTAAGGACTAGTACATTTAAAAATGACCAATGGTTGATATCCATTTGCTTCGGCAACATAGAACTCAACGAGCACCCTCATGGAAAGGGCTACACACCTTTGTTGTGCAGCCGCCCAATGTAGGAAAGGGCTACGCCATTGTGATGAGTGAAAGCCGCCATGAGGAGTATATGTTTTTGTTAGAAAAATCAAAGAAGTGTTGAATTGAATCATAAAAAAAAAAAAATCTTTGATTCAAGCCTAAATAAAAAAAAAAAAAGGCTTATGGAGTATATTTGAATAATCAAATGAGCTCGGGTTGACAAATAGAAATGGGTTGACGAGCCACATGCACACACACGCTCACATGTTGAAATCTATTCTCTTTATAAGCAAAATTTCAGATGATAACTGGTTTGACCTTTTTATGGAAAGGCCTAAGATGAATAGATGTTGAGAATGTTTGCATGCTTGATTATCAAACTACTTCTTTTCATATACTTGAAGCAAAATCTTCACACACTCACTTTTGCTTATTTAGTATTTTGATACTTTAGCAATTTTTGATGACATATGAGAGTGATTGAAAATCTTGGTGTAACTCTCTTAGATATGTGAAGCTTATTTGCAAATCTATTAAAATTGCTTGTGATGTGAATGTGTGGTGATTTTTGTGAACATTTGTCTATCTTGATTTTAGATTAGGCACTTGTCAAGGGGGAGCATAATATGCTAAATTTTTGTTCTCTTTTATGACATGTTCACATGTTCTTCAAGGTTGTTGTTTGTTGGCATTATTCTTATTTTTGATAAATTGTGTAGATGCTATGATAAATTCTTATATGCATAATGATTTGTTGAATATAATGTTTTTGCCTTTGTATATGTTTATTGGTTACTAATTTGTTTCTATGTTTCCTCTCACTTTTTGTTTTTAGTGTTTTTGTGTTACAAGATCATGGGTAAAGCGAAGAAGGTTGGTGGTAACGTTTCTTCTATTCCCATTGACAAGTCTAAACCTTCACTTTCTTCTAAGGTTTTCAAAGTCAACAATGTGAAGGATTTGGGAATATTTGGTTGCAAGAAGATCATTCAAGAAAGAGGTATAGATTTGAACTCTTGTGGTGGTTCTTATGTTTATATGGTGCTTATGGATAGAAATTGGGGTTCTTGGATTGACATGTTAGGAGTTTCTAATGAGACCATGGTTAGAGAATTTTATCATGTTTACAAAGAACGTTCTACTGTGACTAGTGCCGTTATGAACATGAGGAAAGTTGTTTTTAGAGTTTGTGCTAGGAAGTTGAATGAATTTCTAGGCTTACCCTATGATATTGAGTCGGATTTCCTTGATGTTGATGTCTTGGAAAACCTTGACTTAATGGGTAAAACTCTTTGTGATGATGTTAATTTTATGTGGGGGAAACATGCTTTTATTAGACAAGGCGAGCTAACCAAAGTGAGTGCTTTTTGGCATTTATTCATTTGCTCCAATCTTGTTGTTTCTACTAATGCTTCCGAGCTTAATAGAGATAAAATCAAGATTGTGTATGCCTTGGTGACTAACAAACCTATAAATCTTGGTGAATTACTTGTGGAACAAATTGAGATTGCGGCTTGCACAAGTCGATTGGATAAGAAATTAGCATTTCTGGGATTTATTACTCAATTGTGCTTAGCTAAAGGGTTGAAGACCTTTGATGATGATGTGATACTTCCTCCCTTGGAAAAGTTAAGTGAGAAACGTGTGACAAGCATGTCATACAAGGAAAAAGGAAAGTCTTGTGATACTTTTAGGCTATTTGGTGAATCTCTTGATTCTAGCCATGTTCCTTGCTCACCTACTCTTCCAAGTTGGGCTATGCAATTGAAGAATGAGGTTGAAAAGTCACGAAGATTGATTGAGGCGTCACAAAGGAAGATTGAAGATCTTAGTGCCAAGATTGTTGTACAAGATGAGAGGATCAAAGAATTGGAAGCAAAAGCAACTACAACAAAGCACTATGTGAGATCATCAAACTGCACTACTTTCCTTGGTGGCACAAGTGGCTAGAGAGTTCCTTGAGGTATATTTTCTTACTCTTTCCCTTTGGCTTCATATCATGTCAAAAAGGGGGAGAAATATGAGAGATATGGTAGATATCTAGCATGCTTAGTCTCATTTTTTTTTTGTTTTTTTGTTTTTTTTGTTTTAGTATATTTGGTATCAAGTGTAAACTTTATGGCTTGTAATATTTTTTGTTGAATCTTGGCTAACAATGCTTTGTTGGATAGTATGTATTAAGGGGGAGCATACATGATCCATTTGAACTTAAATGTTTTTATTTTCTTGCCTAAGATTGTATATTGCCATATGTGTTGTCTCTTGGATATTCTTATGCTTTCAAGTTTATTTTAGGTGATATCAAGAGAAGACCAAGATGAAGTTCAAGACTTGTTGTTTTAATTTGTGTCCATATGTGTAACTCATTGTACTCATTGTGACCAAATTTTCTTTGTAATTGTTTTAGTATATGTTTAGGGGTTTTGACATGGAATTTGCCAAAGGGGGAGATTGTTAAGTTTTTGATTTGTGCTGGCATGTATTCCATATCAAAATGTGTTTATCTTGTAATGTTTAGTGGTCCTAAAGTTGAAGATTCAAGAAGACAAAGAAAGTATTGGCCACAATTCATGCAAGATGCCGGTTTCAAAGAGATATGTGCTTCATCGATCTACAAAGGTATATTTAAGACCTCATATCTCTTACAAGGCTAGGCACACACACACATGGCATCCTTGTGTGTTCCTTCATTTTTAAAACATCATTTATATATCACTTTCACACACTTGATAATATATGCTCATGCATTTATACTATCTTGACAAACTTTGCTAATTGCATGTTCTAGGACTATGTCTAGAAAATAGCATATGTGTGTGTCTTTGTGTTTGTATGTTTTTGTATTTTTGTATTTGGACTTGAATATGCTCTATTATGATTCCTTATTGAGTTCCAGTCGTTTCGGTTACTCATTCACTTAATTTCGAGTCCAAACGATGTAGCTACGCTACTTTTCGTTCTCATTCGTTGAGTTGATTTCATCATCGTTTTCTAAGATGATTTCTCAACCATTTTTCAAATTTGTGTAGTCGTCGTCATGCGTGAGGGAGTCACGGTTTGTAATCCAAAAATGGATTCAAAATTGGAGTTCGGATGCCCAAATTACGGCTGAAGAACATGAGGGAGCGTGCGAGAGGAGAGCGTGGCCAAAGGCCACATTGCCCAAGCCGTGTGGGAGCCGTGGGACCCACGGCTAGAGGACCTCTTTGGTCCGATGTGGCCCACGCGCCCCCCACGAGGATGGGTGACATGGCCACCTCTGATTGGCTCAAAAATTCCCTCTCTCTCCTCATTTTAAATCCCATCCATTCCTTCCAATTCATTTCCAAGAAGAAAAAGTCTAGAATCCCCGTCAGAATATTTCTCTCCAATTTTCTCACCTTCCAAACACCATAACTTCCTCATACGAAGTTGGAATTGAGTGATTCAAGTTGGAGATCGTTCGTAATCGAGTCCTCTACCTTTTCCAAGTGGTTTGGCAGCTGTTTGGTCGATATTTCTGGTGTTTCTACATAGAAAACCGAACCAGCTCGTGAATCTAAGGTATTGGTCATAGCTTTGGGATTTCTTCTTTTATAACCTTCAATTTAATTGGGGTTTCTTCTTTTATATATACTTGTATATTTGGTGAATGCTATTGAGAAATATAGCTTCACAATCAATCCTAATCAAAAGTCTATTTAGAGACATTTGTGAACTAGTTTCCATGATTCTAGGTTTTTCACATGATTGTGAGTTGTATTGTGATTAGGTTGATA
This sequence comes from Acer saccharum, assembly GCA_030490815.1. Taxonomy (NCBI): domain Eukaryota; kingdom Viridiplantae; phylum Streptophyta; class Magnoliopsida; order Sapindales; family Sapindaceae; genus Acer; species Acer saccharum. Next base: position 39,380,379 of record CM059869.1, read on the forward strand.
TCTTAGGTTGTTTGTGACTTGATTGAATCAATTTTGTGATAAATGACCTTGAGATTTGTTTTGATCCTTTGATTGATGAAATCTAGGATTATTGTATTTGTATGTGTTTTAGAGCTATCTAGGATTTAATTGATTTATATCTTAAATCCTTGTTCTATATTTTTGGCTAGAATATTGATTGATTTAATCTCATGTATCTAGCATTTTATTGTATGCTTATAGCATCTTGAACTTGTACTTCATGAATATATTTTGTTCAAGTGTTGTATGTGTGAATGAGACTTTGAGTTTATGTGTTTGGTGTTTACACATGCTTTAGGTTTTATTCTTGTATTTTGCATCTAGACTTTTATTACTTGTGATATCACATGTTTAGGTCTATTTGTACCATGAAATGTATTGATCACATGTTCTATGTTGAATTGGTTGTTTGCCTCATTCGAATTCACATGATCACACTAGGAAGTCCTTGTAAAAGGCATGAAGTCTTGGTTAGAGTTAAGATGACTCGGATAGCCAAGCAAGAAGACTTGTCTAGAGTCGGGAGGACTCGGATAGGCAAGCAAGAAGTCATGGCTAGAGTCGGGAGGACTCGGATAGTCATGCATTGGAGGCTCCCTAGAGGCATGAGTGCCTTGGATAGGGAGTTGGCTATTATATTGGTATGCCTAGGCGTATGGTTAGACATAGACTCCAAAAGAGCGGGGTGCATGGGAGGTGTATGCACTCTTCAGGAATTTCTAATCTTCCATCGATGTTGGTTTTGTGTGTTGTCGAATATATGGTGGTTCCGCATCATTGAGGGATTTCATACTTTCCAATGTTAGGATTATGCTCAATAGCAAGAGTGTAATATTGTTTTTGACAATATTTTCATATTAATAAAGTGATTTTTGATTTAAGCAAATCTTATAGCATTTATAGATTGAATATTATAATTGTCAAAAGTAAATAATCAGAAGGTCAAAAGATTATGAGAAAAGAAGAATTGTTCGTACATCTGGATATGTATGAGGTAGACACAATTCTTTAGTTAGTCTTGAATAATATTCACAACTTAAGTTAAAGGTTGGGCACCTTTATCTTGTTAAAGTTGTAGAGTTCTTTTACTAGCATATGAGTGGGATCAGATGTGTTATGATGAGTCTAAAATCATCGGAGGGTCTTCAAGTAAAAGAATCTAGTGCACTGGGTGCATTGAACTGGATCACAATGAAATACTTTATCTAGAACCGTCAATAGATAATAGTCTTTTCATTATTAGGACAATCGGAGAGTCTATCTGATGCAGCAGCAGCTAAGGCAATGGAATACATGGAGCGGGTGGCGAATTCGTATTTTGGTCGCATGGACCAACCAAATCCGGGCTGAACTTCATGGACCTCTACAGAGAGCATATGGGCTCGGATCATCTATTATAATATGTTTCCGAAAAGCCCAAGACGAGCCCTACATATGTTATGAAGACTCTGTCTTCCGTAACAGATCACAAAAGGCCCAAATTCGGCCATTTAGATTATTGCGCGAAGACTTGAGCTGGACGAGAGCTGGACACATTGAGCTGGACGAGAGCTGGACACATTGAGCTGGACGAGATGATCCGGGCTGAACTTCGTGGACTTCTACAGAGGGCATATGAGATCGGATCGTCTATTATAATATGTTTCCGGAAAGCCCAAGATGATCCCTACAAATGTTATGAAGACTCCATCTTCTATAACGGGCTCCAGCATGTCCGAATTTGGCCGTTAAGTTTCGTGCGCGACAAGACAATTGTTGCTTTAATTATTATTTCCAATTATCTTCATGATTTGATATTAATTATTTTATGATTTGATTTTATTAAATCAAATTCGATTTCCTTTTTATATAGGTTTTTAATGTTTTATGATTCTTTTGATTTTAGGAGATTTGATATCTTTTCCATTTAGGATTCTTTCCCGTTTGTTTAGGATTTTCTTGTTAGTCAAGTTTTGCAATTCTATTTAAGTAGATTGTATTAGGGTTTGAAAGGGAGCTTTTGATTAATAAAAAATATAGAGAATGTTTCTCAATTTCCAGTTACTATTCGTAATTGAAGCCTTTTAACAATCCTTCGTGCGCGAAGTTGAATGTTATCAGTAGCCTGTTATCCTGGTATCCGTGCGTGGATCAACAGCATAATAGTAGGGTTCGTTTCCGGTATTCGTGCGCGAATCAACGGATCTGAATCGTTTATCCTGTCTTTTATCTATTGTTGTTTTGCGTTGAATATGAGTTATCAATGAGTACGATTATATAGCATAGTCTATCCTCGATAGTTTGGTGATATTCATTTGTTAATCGATAGTGGACTTTATTTATAGATATGAACATCCTGGCTCCATTTATTAAATGTGAGTAGAATATCATCATATGGATGTTTTGAGGTTTTGGATATTAAATCTTAACGTTGAGTTTTTAATAGTGACTATTGAAAGATGACTTCTAGACAAGTCATAATATATATCCAAGTTCAAAGTGTGGTCATATGAGTAAATATGGTAACTTGGAGGGCTATAGGCGGTCCATGAGCTCTTGGCGATTACTGATATTCTTCACGAGGATTCACTATCTCCTATAAGATTGTCTAGGGTATGGATGAGAATCATTTACTTATTCCATCTTGAATGTACACAAACGAAGTTAAATTGCTTAAAGCATACCTAGAGGGGGGGGGGGGGGGGGGGTGAATAGGTTTTTACACCTTTTTTCAAACCCTTGAACAAACATCCGTTTGTCCCTCAAGGTAGCCTTACACACAACACAATAAGCCAAGGTAGACATACATAGACAATACAATGATACAATCATAAGAGAAATGTCTAAGTATATCAACAAGTCATGTGAGGTAAAACATCAAATAAACATAACAACAAAATAAGCTTGTATTTCAAGAGATGTTCAATGTGTTACAAGAGTGAGCAAAATGTCACTAAACAAATATTACAATATACAAAAGAATCAAAGATACAAATTGATCTATAGAATGAATACTCTAATCACACTATACAAAGACTTGGTTCACAATACATCACAAGTGAATATTATGAATCAAGACAATAAAATATACAATTAAAATATAAGAGAAGAGATAGAAAGAATTAACACAAGGGATTTTTTAACGTGGTAAAACCTCCAAGGAGGAAACATCCACGGGTTGAATTACAACCATTGGGTACTATATTATTGGAAAGTAAACAAAGAACATTCACAAAGTGACCAATCTTTAGCTCACCCAACCTAGTGAAGTCTAAGCCTACCCAACCCTATTAGAAAGTATGAAATCCCTCAATGATGCGGAACCACCATATATTGGACAACACACTCAACCAACATCGATGGTAGATTAGAAATTCCTCAAGAGTGCATACACATCCCGTGTACCCCGCTCTATCGGAGTCTATGTCTAACCATACGCCTAGGCCTACCAATATGTTAGCCAACTCCGTATCCAAGGCACTCTTGCCTCTAGGGAGCCTCCCATGCATGACTATCCGAGTCCTCCCGACTCTAGCCATGACGTCTTGCTTACCTATCCGAGTCATCCCGACTCTAGGCAAGACTTCTTGCTTGGCTATCCGAGTCATCCCGACTCTAACCAAGACTTCATGCCTTTTACAAGGACTTCCTAGTGTGATCATGTGAATGCAAATGATGCAAACATTCATTTCAACATAGAACATGTGATCAATACATTCTATGGCACAAATAGACCTAAACATGTGAAAACACAATTAATCAAGTCTAGATGCAAAAATACATGAATAGAAACCTAAGCATGTGAAACACCTAACACATACACTCAAAGTCTCATTCACACACATAACACTTGAATCACAAAATGTTCATTAAGTCCTAATTGAAGATGCTATCAATATACAATCAAAGTCTAGATATATGAGATTAAAATCAATCAATATACTAGACAAAAATATAGAGTAAGGTTTTGAGATTTACATCAATCAAAACATATATTCTCTAAATCACAAACAAATACACAAATCCTTGATTTCTTCAATCAAAGGACCAAATCAAATCTCAAAGTCATTTTAACACAAAATTAATTCAATTAAGTATCAAACAACCTAAGATGCCATTCTAATCACAATACAACTCACAAACAAATGTAAAACCTAGAATCATAAAATCTAGTCAACATAAGTCCATAAATTGAATTTCAATTGGAATGATAATCAAGCTACCTTTTCAAATAGCTTTCATAAAACAATAACATAGATATAGAAGAAGAAACCCCAAGCATTTGGAAGGTCAAATAACAAGAAATCCCTAAGATGAGACCATTACCTCGGATTATGATGCTGGTTCGGAATTCAGTGGTCAACCACTGGAAATCACGATCAAACAGCTACCAAACCACTTGGAGATGTTAGAGGACTCAAATACGAACACTCTCCAACTTGAATCACTCAAATCCGACTCCGGATGAGGAAGATATGGTGTTTCGAAAATCTGAAATTTCAGAGGAGAGGGCTGACGGGAAATCTAATTTTTCTTCTTTGAAATTCAAAATGAGAGAGAGAGGGAAGAAATAGGAGGAGAGAGAAGACATTTTTCGACCAATCACGTGGTGCCACGTCACCCCCAGGCCGTGGGGGGCGCGTGGCCCACACGGGAGCAGAGGGTGCTCCAGGCCGTGGGGCCCACGGCCTCAACCACGGCCAGCCCATGTGGCCCACGGCCTGGGCTGTCCTCTCCCGCGCACTCTCGGTTCGTCGGCCCGTATCTCGAGCGTCCGAACTCCGAATTAGAATCTGTTTTTGGATTACGAACCGTGACTCTCTCACGCACGAAAACGACTATACAACTTTGAAAAACGGTTTAGAAATCATCTCGGAAATCATCGATGAAGTCAACACAACGTAAGAGAACGTAAAGTGGCATAGTCAACACGTTTGGACTCGAAACCTTATGAATGAGTAACCGAAACGACCGGAACTCAATAAGGCATTGAATAAGAACATGTTCAAGTCCTAAACACAAAATACGGAAACATACAAACACAAATACACACACATATGCTAGTTTCCGGACATAGTCCTAGAAAATGCAAAACACAAAGTTTATTAACTAAATGTGAATGCATGAGCATATTTTGCCAAGTGTGTGAAAGTGAAATGTAAATGAAATAAAATCATGAAGGGACACACAAGAATGATATGTGTGAGTGTGTGCCTAGCCTTGTAAGAGATAAGAGGTCATGTATACCTTTGTAGACCGATAATGTCCGAAACTCTTAAAAGCCGGCAACTTGAACGAATAATGGTTGAGACGTCCTTCGTCTTCGAAATCCTTCATTTACTACCCACTAATCATTACAAGTAAAACACGTTTTGATATGGAATTAATGCCAACACTAATTATCAACCTAACAATCTCCCCCTTTGGCAAATTCCATGACAAAACCCCTAAACAAACACTAAAACAATTACAAAGAAAATTTGGTCACAATGAGTACAATGAGTTACACATATAGACACAAATTATAAATCAAGTCTTGAACTTCATCTTGGTCTTCTCTTGATATCACCTAAAAAAAAACTTGAAAGCACAAGAATATCCAAGAGACACCAAGTATGGCAATATCCAAGTATCCAATCATAGGTAAGAAAATAATAGCATATAAGTTCAAATGGATCAAGTATGCTCCCCCTTAATACATACTATCCATCAATATATTCTAAGCCAAGATTCAACAAAAATATTACATGCCATATAGTTCAAGCTAGATACCAAATATACAAAAACAACTAACATAAGGCTAAGTAAGCTAGATATCTCCCATGTGTTTCTCATATTTCTCCCCCTTTTTGACATGATATGAAGCCAAAGGAAAAGAGTAAGAAATTATACCTCATGAAGCTTTCTAGCCACTTGTGCCACCAAGGAAAGAAGAACGGTGTGCGGATCTTACATATTGCCTTGTTGGAGTTGATTTTCCTTCCAACTCTTTGATTCTCTCATCTTGAGCAACAAGCTTTGCACTAAGGTCTTCAATCTTCCTTTGTGACACCTCAATCAACCTATGAGATTCTTCAACCTCTTTCCTCAATTTTAAAGCCCAACTAGGAAGAGCGGGTGAGTTAGGGACATGGTTAGAATCAAGAGAATCACCAAAAAGCCTAAGTACATCATTAGACTTTCCCTTGTCCTTGTATGACATGGTTGCCATACGTTTTTCACTCAACTTCTCTAAGGGAGGAAGCATAACATCACCATCAAGATTCCTCACACCTTTAGCTAAGCACAATTGAGTTATAAACCCCGGAAAAGCCAATTTCTTGTCCAAACGACTAGTACAAGCCACACTTTGAATTTGCTCCACAAGCAATTCACCAAGGTTTATAGGTTGGTTAGTAACCAAGGCATACACAATCTTAATCTTGTCTCTATTGAGCTCCGAAGCATTAGTAGAAACAATAAGATTGGAGCATACAAATAAATGCCAAAATGCACTAATTTTTGTTAGCTCACCTTGCCTAATAAAAGCACGTTTCCCCCACACAAAATCATCATCATCACAAAGAGTCTTACCCATTAAATCAAGGTTTTCCAAGACATCAACATCAAGGAAATCCGATTCAATGTCATCGGACAAGTTAAGAAATTCATTAACCTTCCTAGGGCAAACTCTAAAGACAACTTTCCTTATGCTAAGAGTAGCACTAGTCACAGTAGAACCGGATTTGTAAGCATTATAAAATTCTCTAACAATGGTCTCATTAGATACTCCTAACATGTTGACCCATGAAATCCAATTCCTACTCTTAAGCACATCATAGACATATGATCCAATACAAGAGTCCAAGTCAATACCCCTTTCTTGAATTATCTTTTTGCACCCAAAAATTCCCAATTCATCAACTTTGTTACCTTTGGTAATTTTGGACGAAATTGTAGGTTTCGACTTGGCAATGGGAGATGAAGAAGTATTTCCACCAACCTTCTTTGCTTTACCCATGATCTTGCAACACAAAACAAACTAAAAACAAAGTGAGAGGAAACAAAGAAACAAATAAGAAACCAATAAACATATACAAAGGCAAAACACTATATTTAATAAATCACCATGCAAGTAAGAATTTATCATAGCATCTTCATGATTTATCAAAAATAAGAATAATGCCAACAATTAACAACCTTGAAGAACATGTGAACATGTCATAAAAGAGAACAAGAATTTAGCATATTATGCTCCCCCTTGACAAGTGCCTCATCTAAAATCAAGATAGACAAATGTTCACAAAAATCACCACACAATCACATCACAAGCAATTTTTATTAGATTTGCAAATAAGCTTCACATATCTAAGAGAGTTACATCAAGATTTTCAATCACTCTCATATGTCATCAAAAATTGCTAAAGTATCACAAATACAAATTAAGCAAAAGTGAGTGTGTGAAGATTTTGCTTCAAGTATATGAAAAGAAGTAGTTTGATAATCAAGCATGCATACAATTTCAACATCTATTCATCTTAGGCCTTTCCATAAAAAGGTCAAACCGGTTATCATCCGAAATTTTGCTTATAAAGAGAATAGATTTCAACATGTGAGCGTGTGTGTGCATGTGGCTCGTCAACCCATTTCTATTTGTCAACCCGAGCTCATTTGATTATTCAACTATACTCCAAAAGCCTTTTATTTTTTTTTAATTTTTTTTTATATTTTTTTTTATTAAGGCTTGAATCAAAGAATATTTTTTTTCTATAATTCAATTCAACACTTCTTTGATTTTTCTAACATAAACATGTACACCTCATGGCGGCTTTCACTCATCACAATGACGTAGCCCTTTCCAACATTGGGTGGCTTCACAACCAAGGTGTGTAGCCCTTTCCATGAGGGTGCTCGTTGAGTTCTATGTTGCCGAAGCAAATGGATACCAACCATTGGTCATTTTTAAATATACTAGTCCTTAGGACTTCAAGGTGTATCCAAAGCGAACATCAATCAAGCTCAACATACTTAACAAAACATACAAGAGAAGCAAAGTGCATTTTTGAAACCAATTTCAAGGCTTAAAAGCACATGATCTAAAAGCAAGTAAAGAGACTTACTTAAGATCTCTACTTCTCAAGAGAGTAGCTATCAAAGAATATGAAGCTCACATTATTCAAATATTAGCCACTCAACAATCATACAAATAACAACACGCTTCATGAAATAAGATCAATGTGAACACTTATCACCAAAAGATCTTAAGCTAGCAAATGTCAAAGAGTACCATATAAACACTATATTAGTTCTCAATTATGACATGCTTCATGAAAGTGATACAAATAATGAGTTGATAGATGAAAAATCAAGTAAGCAAGCAATATGATACAGAGATACCTTCGCAAGCTATTTTCACCAAATACAAAGCCTTCACCCTTTTTATGAGTCCTCTTGGCTTGTGAGTCCTCATGACTACAAGTTATAGGTGTGTCGATTCCAAGAGACTAAAGGCAATGTAATCCAACTCAAACAAACAAAAAAATGACTTTCTCTAAAAGCCATAACAATAATGTTATCATATAGATTCCAAAAAAAAACTTCTCAAAAGTTAACCAACAAATTTTGACTATCAAAACAAACAAAGTGAGATAGCTAAGTTCATGTCAAGTTGTAAAGATACAAAGCAAAAAGCTAAGCTTCTTATCAACGACACTAATCTTAAAGCTAACTCACATGTGCAACTTACACTAATGGTAAGAGCACTCACCCTTGACAAATTTTGTCTTGGGTGGACAAACACGAACATCATCAAGATTCTCTTTGACTACAATGTTGAACCTAGAGTAAAGTTCTTCCACAACTTGATTCACAATAATATCATTAATACTCTTCTTCTCAACATTGTTAGCAACACATGCATGGTCAAACTTTGTAGGATATGCATTCTTCACCTTCCGGACATTCTTAACATGCTTTGACAAATTATCATGCTTTCCATATTCAAAAGCTTTAGCATGCATAGAATTAGGTCCAATCTCTCTATTCCTAGATGCATTTTCTAAATTGCAATATTCAATGAATTTATAGCACTTGGGCTTGATATGGCCTAAGGTATTGCAAAAATGACATATGGGAACAAAAGGAGAGATTTTACCTTCCGGTGGTGGTGGAGGACAAATGGGAGTTTCAATGGGTACCTTGTTCTTCAATTTGATCTTGGTCTTGGAACGTCTCTTCTTAGGAGCTATCTTGTCAACAATGACATGATCTTCGCTTTGTAGGAAGTGATACTTCTATGAGAGTCTCCTCAACTACAAAGTCGCTTGAGCCTCCTAGAGTCAAACTAGAGATTATCTTATCCCTTTCAAGAACAAACCCTTTCAAGAACAAACCCTTCAACTTCTCTAAGCTTCTTGGCAAGAGCATTCTTTTCACCTAAGAGCCTCCGAGATGTTGAGACAAACTCATCCACTTATAGCTTAATCAAATCATCTTAAGCACTCCCAATGATTTGGATCAACCTCCTCATCCAACGAATCTTGACATACATCCTCTAGGATAGAGTGAGAGGTCATGAATGCAACAAAGTTGCTTACCAACTCTTCTTCATTAGAAGACTCATCACTTGAGCTCTCCTCATCACTAGAGACATCATCACTCCATGTGGATTTCTTCATTATGTTTCTTGAGTAAGTGATCAAACCTAAATTGATCAACCTTTGGAACACAAGAACATCTTCTTCTTTGCTTTTGTAACTAACACTCTTTCAAGCTTATCAACAAATTTGTTAGTAGACAAATGCAATGAAAAATAAGAAGAACCTTTTCCACAACAAATAAAAGAGGACAACTATGACACAAAAACCTAAGCAATTTACACGTAAGTATAAACCGGATCTCGTCGAGTGCCGTCCGACGACCCGCTCTGATACCAATTGAATGTACACAAACGAAGTTAAATTGCTTAAAGCATACCTAGAGGGGGGGGGGGGGTGAATAGGTTTTTACACCTTTTTTCAAACCCTTGAACAAACATCCATTTGTCCCTCAAGGTAGCCTTACACGCAACACAATAAGCCAAGGTAGACATACATAGACAATACAATGATACAATCATAAGAGAAATGTCTAAGTATATCAACAAGTCATGTGAGGTAAAACATCAAATAAACATAACAACAAAATAAGCTTGTATTTCAAAAGATGTTCAATGTGTTACAAGAGTGAGCAAAATGTCACTAAACAAATATTACAATATACAAAAGAATCAAAGATACAAATTGATCTATAGAATGAATACTCTAATCACACTACACAAAGACTTGGTTCACAATACATCACAAGTGAATATTATGAATCAAGACAATAAAATATACAATTAAAATATAAGAGAAGAGATAGAAAGAACACAAGGGATTTTTTAACGTGGTAAAACCTCCAAGGAGGAAACATCCACGGGTTGAATTACAACCATTGGGTACTATATTATTGGAAAGTAAACAAAGAACATTCACAAAGTGACCAATCTTTAGCTCACCCAACCTAGTGAAGTCTAAGCCTACCCAACCCTATTGGAAAGTATGAAATCCCTCAATGATGCGGAACCACCATATATTGGACAACACACTCAACCAACATCGATGGTAGATTAGAAATTCCTCAAGAGTGCATACACATCCCGTGTACCCCGCTCTATCGGAGTCTATGTCTAACCATACGCCTAGGCCTACCAATATGTTAGCCAACTCCCTATCCAAGGCACTCTTGTCTCTAGGGAGCCTCCCATGCATGACTATCCGAGTCCTCCCGACTCTAGCCATGACTTCTTGCTTACCTATCCGAGTCATCCCGACTCTAGACAAGACTTCTTGCTTGGCTATCCGAGTCATCCCGACTCTAACCAAGACTTCATGCCTTTTACAAGGACTTCCTAGTGTGATCATGTGAATGCAAATGATGCAAACATTCATTTCAACATAGAACATGTGATCAATACATTCTATGGCACAAATAGACCTAAACATGTGAAAACACAATTAATCAAGTCTAGATGCAAAAATACATGAATAGAAACCTAGGCATGTGAAACACCTAACACATACACTCAAAGTCTCATTCACACACATAACACTTGAATCACAAAATGTTCATTAAGTCCTAATTGAAGATGCTATCAATATACAATCAAAGTCTAGATATATGAGATTAAAATCAATCAATATACTAGACAAAAATATAGAGCAAGGTTTTGAGATTTACATCAATCAAAACATATATTCTCTAAATCACAAACAAATACACAAATCCTTGATTTCTTCAATCAAAGGACCAAATCAAATCTCAAAGTCATTTTAACACAAAATTAATTCAATTAAGTATCAAACAACCTAAGATGCCATTCTAATCACAATACAACTCACAAACAAATGTAAAACCTAGAATCATAAAATCTAGTCAACATAAGTCCATAAATTGAATTTCAATTGGAATGATAATCAAGCTACCTTTTCAAATAGCTTTCATAAAACAATAACATAGATATAGAAGAAGAAACCCCAAGCATTTGGAAGGTCAAATAACAAGAAATCCCTAAGATGAGACCATTACCTCGGATTATGATGCTGGTTCAGAATTCAGTGGTCAACCACTGGAAATCACGATCAAACAGCTACCAAACCACTTGGAGATGTTAGAGGACTCAAATACGAACACTCTCCAACTTGAATCACTCAAATCCGACTCCGGATGAGGAAGATATGGTGTTTCGAAAATCTGAAATTTCAGAGGAGAGGGCTGACGGGAAATCTGATTTTTCTTCTTTGAAATTCAAAATGAGAGAGAGAGGGAAGAAATAGGAGGAGAGAGAAGACATTTTTCGACCAATCACGTGGTGCCACGTCACCCCCAGGCCGTGGGGGGCGCGTGGCCCACACGGGAGCAGAGGGTGCTCCAGGCCGTGGGGCCCACGGCCTCAACCACGGCCAGCCCATGTGGCCCACGGCCTGGGCTGTCCTCTCCCGCGCACTCTCGGTTCGTCGGCCCGTATCTCGAGCGTCCAAACTCCGAATTCGAATCTGTTTTCGGATTACGAACCGTGACTCTCTCACGCACGAAAACGACTATACAACTTTGAAAAACGGTTGAGAAATCATCTCGGAAATCATCGATGAAGTCAACACAACGTAAGAGAACGTAAAGTGGCATAGTCAACACGTTTGGACTCGAAACCTTATGAATGAGTAACCGAAACGACCGGAACTCAATAAGGCATTGAATAAGAACATGTTCAAGTCCTAAACACAAAATATGGAAACATACAAACACAAATACACACACATATGCTAGTTTCCGGACATAGTCCTAGAAAATGCAAAACACAAAGTTTATTAACTAAATGTGAATGCATGAGCATATTTTGCCAAGTGTGTGAAAGTGAAATGTAAATGAAATAAAATCATGAAGGGACACACAAGAATGATATGTGTGAGTGTGTGCCTAGCCTTGTAAGAGATAAGAGGTCATGTATACCTTTGTAGACCGATAATGTCCGAAACTCTTAAAAGCCGGCAACTTGAACGAATAATGGTTGAGACGTCCTTCGTCTTCGAAATCCTTCATTTACTACCCACTAATCATTACAAGTAAAACACGTTTTGATATGGAATTAATGCCAACACTAATTATCAACCTAACACATCTTTATTTAAGAGTGCAATTTTAGTTCTTTAGTGGAATGAACTAAAATTAATAGATTGAACCTAAGTGAATCATTTGTTGATTGTGATTAGGTTATGTCTATTGGAGCTTAAATTTAGATAGGCCCGCCAAGATCCCCAATCCACACGAACTTGCATGAATCACTTGATATATTCTACCGAACTAATTTATGGGTCCATCTAGAATTGTATTAAGGCATGTGGACTTGTTTCTTTTAGTAAGAATGGGCCTAGTTCACATGTGGGCCTTTTATTAAGGTCCAATGGATTTAATAAAATAGAAAAACAATACATAGATATATTAATATATATGGCACATGGCCGAGATATATATATGATATTATATTGTTTTATTTTTATTATTTGATTCAATGGAAATTAATTAATTGATTAATTAATTATTTAATTAAATATCAAAATCTTTTTCTGACTAGGAAATATGTTTCTTAGTAGTATACTATTGTGGTAGTATAATAAATATAAAAGACTTTATTTGGTAAGTAGATAAATAAGGGATTTATTTATCTAGTCAAATTAAGAAGTCTTTAATATAGTCACAAAAACACTAAAAAGTTGGATTAGGGTTTGGAATTCTAAGGAAATCTACCTAGAGTTAGGTTTTAGGTCAAAAGGCATAAAACCTATTTGGTAAGAGGAATTCGGCCACCCTAATTAGTTTAGGCCAGAATTAATGCAGCTATATATTTTATATATGCATGTTAAAAGATGTGTAGAGATATATATAAGATATTGATATGCAAGTTGAATTAAGGTAAATTATATATTATATATGCATGTTAAAGTCGTGTATATATATGGATTATATAATTAAAAAATTTGATTCGGTGCACTACATATATAATATATTGGCAAGGTCATCGCACTATATATACATATAAAATATTGTGCAAGACTTTCGTACTAGATATATATGTTAGGATTATGCTCAATAGCAAGAGTGTAATGTTGTAATTAACAATCTTTTTCATATTCATAAAGTGATTTCTGGTTTAACAAATCGTATAGCATTTATAGTTTAATATTATAATTGTCAAAGTAAATAATCATAAGGTCTAAAGACTATGGGAAAAGAAGAATTGTTCGTACATCTGGATATGTATGTGGTAGACACAATTCTTTAGTTAGTCTTGAATAATGTTCACAACTTAAGTTAAAGGTTGGGCACCTTTATCTTGTTAAAGTTGTAGAATTCTTTTGCTGGCATTTGAGTGGGATCAAATGAGATATGATGAGTCTAAAATCATCGGAGTGTCTTCGAGCAAAAGGATCTAGTGCACTGGGTGCATTGAACTGGATCACAATGAAATACTTTATCTATAACCGTCAGTAGATAAAAGTCTTTTCATTATCAGGACAATCGGAAAGTCTATCTTAATCCTGAGATAAATGATGGACTTATGGTTGCAAGTGATATCATTTGAGTTATCAATGAGTACGATTATATCGCATAGTCTATCCTCGATAGTTTGGTGATATTCATTTGTTAATCGATAGAGGACTTCATTTATAGATATGGACATCGTGGCTCCATTTAATTAAATGAGAGTATAATATCATCATATGGATGTTTTGAGGTAATTGGATATTAAATCTCAACGTTGAGTTTTCGATAGTGTCTATTGAAAACATGGCTTCTGGACAAGTCAAAATATCTAAGTTCAAAACGTGGTCATATGAGTAAATATGGTAACTTGGAGAGTTATAGGCGGTCTATGAACTCTTGGCGATTACTGATATTAATCACGAAGATACACTATCTCCAATATGATTGTCTAGGGTATGAATGAGGAGCATCTTCCTTTTCTATCTTTATTTAAGAGTTCAGTTTTAGCTCTTTAGTGGAATGAGTTAAAATTAATGGATCGGACCTAAGTGAATCATTTGTTGATTGTGATTAGGTTATGTCTATTGAAGCTTAAATTTAGATGGCCCGCCAAGATCCCTAATCCACACGGACTTGCATGGATCACTTGATATATTTTACCGGACCAATTTAAGGGTCCATCTAGAATTGCATTTAATATATTAAGAATATAATTTGCACATTATTTTAGTAATGGGCTGCTCAATTATATTAATATATTAATGAAAGACATGTGGGCTTGTTTCTTTTAGTAAGAATGGGTCTGGTTCACATGTGGGCTTTTTTATTTAAAGTCCAATGGATTAAATGAAATAAGAAAATAATATTTTGGCCCATTTACTCTAAGTGGGGCGGCAAGGGTTATTTTTAACCTAATATATTATTTTGTTTCATTGTTTTAATTAAATAAAAATTAATTAATTGTTTAATTAAAGAAACAAATCTTTTCTAATCAGGAAATATATTTCCTAAAAGTAAAAGTAAAAGACTTGTTTGATAAGGAAATAAATAATTAGTTTTATTTATTTAATCAAATAAGAAGTCTTTTTATTTAGTCAAAATAAAAGAATAAAAGATCTATGAGTTGGATTAGGGTTTGATGTCTTAAAAACTATATGGAAATTAGGGTGCAACATAAGCCTATGGTGGGCATGTGTTTTGCGGCAACCCTAGTTATTTCTAGGTTAGGATTTCGGCAACCCTAATAATAAAAGAAAAGAAGAAGCAAACTTAGGCCACCTATATATTGACAAGTATAGAATTCGGCCACTTGATGTGTTCTTGATACAAATTTCTTCTTCTTCTCAATTCATAGAAAGATTTTATTCTACTAAAACAAAAAGGAGTGTTAGATTATTCTTTGATAGTATACTATTTGCTTATTCATCTATAAGCTTGTGTGTACGATATCGATCTAAGTTCACGCGAGTTTCGATCATTAGATTGAGAACTCAAAAGTGACCGGAATAATCTTAGTCATTCTTTTGATTGTTTTTGTGACTAACAAAGAAAAGAAAAGTTTGTTTTGTCCATTCACAGGTTTGCAATTCAAAGAAAAGGGAGACCACGCTCCTAGGTGATCCACGTTCGTGCTAGGATTGAAGATCTTACGGATTACCATCGACGTAAGTCAATCGGATCACGCGACAAAAGGTATTCTACTTTTTGTTATTGTATATGTATGTTTAATTAATTAAAGGGTTTAAGGTTCATAAAAGGAAAAATTTTTAAAAGTCACTAAATCTTATTTTTTTAGTATCGCTTCCGCTGCGTGTACTTCTTGGTATTTTTCCCTACAATATATAATATATATTGTGCAAGGATATTGAAATCTATATAGATCATATATTTGGCGAACCCTAATGTCTTGGTTTTGAGAGTTTTTTCTTTTGCTAGAGAAAAATAGAATCCAACTCTTAGACTAGTGTGATTTTCGACCAAGAGGAATAGAGAGAAAAGTTTGTTCTTATTTTGATAGTGCACTAGTTACTTTTACATCAAAAGGTTTTGTGCACAATTATGAATAAGGTTCACGTGAGTTTCAATCTAAAGATTGTGAATTCAAAAGTGACCGGAACATTCTTTGTTGTCTCTTGGAACTTGTTGTGACTAATGAAAAAGAAAAGGTTTTGTTAATCCATCCTCAGGTACACAATTCAAAGAGAAGGGAGACCACGCTCTTAGGTGATTCATGTTCGTGATTGGATTGGAAGATCTTATAGATTACCATCGACGCAATGTCAATCGGATCACGCGACAAAGGTATGATATCTTTAGTATTATATGTTAATTAATTAGAGGGTTAAGGTTCAAATTATGGAAAAATTTTAAACTATACTAAACCTCTTTTAGTCTCGCTTCCGTTGCGTGCACGTATTTTTCCCTACATACAATAGGGTTGGGTAGACTTAGACTCCACTAGGTTGGGTGAGCTAAAGGTTGATCACTTTGTGGATTTTCTATTTTTATCATCCAATATATATAGTACCCAATGGTTGTAGTTCAACCCGTGGATGTTTCCTCCTTGGAGGTTTTACCACGTTAAAAAATCTCTTGTGTTAATTTTTCCTATCTCTATCTTTTATATTTTATTTGTGTATGTTATTATCTTGTTTCATATTATTCACTTGTGATGTATAGTGAAGCAAGTATTTGTTAAGTGTGATTTGTGAATTCATTCTTTTGATCATTTTTGTATATATGATTCGTTTGTATATTGTAATTTTTGTATAGTGATATTTGATCACTCTTGTAACTCATTGAACATCTATTGATCCGGTCATTTCGGTTACTCATTTACTTAGTTTCGAGTCCAAACGATGTAGCTACGCTACTTTTCGTTCTCATTCGTTGAGTTGACTTCATCGTCGTTTTCCGAGATGATTTCTCAACCATTTTTCATAGTTTCATAGTCTTCATCGTGCGTGAGGGAGTCACAATTCGTAATCTGAAAATGGATTCAAAATCGTAGTTCGGAGGCCCGAGTACGGCTGAAGAACGCGAGAGGTGCGTGGGCGAGCAAGCGAGGCCAAGTGGCCAAGCTTGGCCAAGCCGTGTGGGAGCCGTGGGGCCCACGGCCAGAGGACCTCTCTGGTCCGGTGTGGCCCACACGCCCCCCACGGGCCAGGCTGAGGTGGCCTCTTTTGATTGGCCAAAAATTCCGTCTCTCTCTCTCTCTCTTTTAAATCCCATCTCTTCCTTCCATTCCTTTCTAAGAAGAAAAGCTTGAAAATCCGGTCTAAAATTTTGTCTCCAATTTTCTCACCTTCCAAACACCATAACTTTCTCATACAAAGTCGGAATTGAGTGATTCAAGTTGGAGATTGTTCGTGATCGAGTCCTCTACCTTTTACAAGTGGTTCGGAAGCTGTTTGATAGATTTTTCTAGTGGTTCTACATAGAAAACTGAACCAGCTCGTGAATCCAAGGTATTGGTCATATCTTTGGGATTTCTTTCTTTTTAACCTTCAATTTGCTTGGGGTTTCTTCTTCTATATATACTTGTATGTTTGGTGAATGCTATTGAGAAAGATAGCTTCACAATCAATCCTAATCAAAAGTCTATGTTAACCGCCAAAAATGGCGAGGACCAAAAAAGAATTTTCCACTAGTTTTGAGAAGAGAGTCGGGATAGAAAGTAGCAACGGGAGAGATAGCCGGGCACCTTGTCTGTCCACAGACAGGCTAGAGTAAGAGCTTCTACCCACACCGGCAGGGTCCAAAACCTCCGGGACCAAGAAAGCATCGGAGAAGCCGTGAGGAGAAGGCCCCAAAGACATAACCCTTAGGAGATCCTAGCGCCTATCTACCCCGAGTACCCCGATACCCGGTTATCCTGGTATCCCGATACCCGGCACCCCAATATCTGCAAACATCATTTTAGAAAGAGCAAGAGGGAGGCGGGGTACCTGGAGTACCCCGACTCACAAAACTCGTAACATACACATAGCAAATTAAACACCAGGGTCCTAGTATACCGACCCGCCTGAAACAGGAGGCGGATACCCCGAACAGCAGACCATATAGGAAGGCAAGCATTAAACGCTACTGTTCAAGATAGAAACTTAAGTTATAACACGGCATTCGTTCCCGCCATACAAAATCCTATTTTAAATAGGAGTCAACTCATTTAAAACCGATGAAAGAGGAATCACCTGATTTCTAGGGATCAATTCCCCGATGAACTCGTTAATCTCCAAGGAAAGACCCGTACATTGTTGAAACCCTAGACCGAAGTTCTAGGAGTACTCAGCAAGAAACGGGCCTATATATTCATCGTATGTCCACAGAGGAAAGGGCGAACCCTACCTCATTTTCTACTTATCGACAGGCACGAAAAGCTCCATCTCCCTTGCCCACCAAGAGATTTTTTCTTTGATATTGTAATCATAATCGTTCTAGCATAGGTTTGTTAATCTTTATCTAAAGTCATTATATAAAACAATTTATATGTTCATGCCTTCAACATACCAGAATTTCACTTATCTTGCTACTATTACACACTGTCCTTAGTAGATCTATAAGAACTAGCGGGATACCGGGCTACTAAGTACCTCGCTAACCCCGATCTATCTAGATCCGGGTCCCTCATATATTGTTAATTAGAAATTGCACCCCGGTGATAATTTTGGGTTAACACTTTGGTGCCGTCTGTGGGAACAATAAACTCCCCACCCTTAACAAACTTTCAAGATCCAACCCAGAAGAAAGTAGAAGATGAGGCTCCGATCTTCCCAAGGACAACCTGCAAACTTAAGGCCCCATTCCCTCGCTTCCACCTAGAGAAATCAAGGCAAAAGGAAGGGAGCCAGAAACCAGATCCCGATGCCGGTTCCACCACCTAATCTTGGATCAACGCCGTAGGACCCCGCGGTCCTAGAAGCAACTCGGGAGGCCATAGAGCAACAAGCCGCTGCCTATGTAGAAAGCGTCCGCCTTCGGATGATTGCTCAAGGAATACCCTTCGAAGAACCTAGGATTGTAGAGGGGACTGGACCAAGCACCCGAGTACCGGTCTTTGACAGACTCGGGCCGCCAATACAAGCACAGAATCAACTCGAAGATCTTTGACATCGATTGGTGAAATCAGCTATCGACATCCCGCCAAGAAGGGCTCAGCCGACTACTAGGCCAACAGCAGAGAGAAGGGATCCTCATCCCGATGCAGGTGGCAGCACTGGACCTAGGAGGGACATATGAGGTACCCGGCCTCTAGGGGAAGAGCGCGAGGAACCTGCTGTGAAGTCAGAAACTTCGGACAATGAAGACTCTATAGCCCAGACCAGACACAACGGATCTAAACGCCTTGAGGATCAGATGGCCAAGATGGCAAAGGAGCTCGAGGAGTTGAAGAAAGGGAAACAACGGGGTACCCTGAAGAACCCTCTGGGGGAGATGAATGTGCCCTTTTCCAGAAGGATTCGGGAAGGTGAACTTCCCCCCAAATTCAAAATGCCCACCGAGAAATATTTCGGGTCGGCGGATCTCGTGAGTCATATGGAGAGGTTTATCCACCAGATGGAAATCCAGAACGCTACCTGATCAGCTATGTGCAGGATGTTCCCTTCAACTCTGACCGATTGTGCTAAGACTTGGTTTAGGAAGTTACCTCCAGGGAGTGTGGATTCTTTTACAAAGCTCACTATCGACTTCTACGCTCAATTTCAGGGGATCAAGCCTCGCCCCAACGATCTTGTCCTACTGCAATATGTAATCCAGGAGCGAGGTGAGACGCTGAGATCCTATGTAGAGAAGTTCCATAAGGAGGTAATCCATATGGGAGTGTTTGTCGAAAAAGAGACCCTCGCCATTTTCAGAAGGAACTTAAGGGCCGACAGATTATTCCGATCATTTGCCAAACACCCACCTGAGACCTACCAAGAAGCCTATGATAGGGCGCTGGAGCAAGTAGACATCGATGAGCAGCTCTGAATTAAGGTTGAACACGACAAAGCCCGATCATCTAAGCGGTCTAAAAAGGAATTTCCTAAATCGGCACCTATGAAAAGAGTCTAGAACCCTCCTCCGAATCGATCAACATATAGGCCGCCGCCTTCTCAACACCGGGAAAGATACCCGGCTAGAAGGACTCCACCCCGAGCAACCCCTCCATTCAGAGAAGTAGCCCACGTATCAACTGAGGAAGACTGGTATAACCACTACACTCCTCTCAATGCCTCTCGAGAAACCATATACCTGGCTATTCGTGATAAGGGTTTACTCAGGAAGCCCGACCCAATAAAAGCCCCGGCTGATCAAAGAAATTGTTACAAATATTGTGACTTTCATGAGGATGTCGAACACAACACATCTGAATGCTACAGCCTCCGCAACCAAATCGAGGGGTTGGTAAGAGGAGGACTTCTAGTGGAATTCTTGTAACAAGTACGGGACAGCATTAAGGAAGGAAAGAAGGTGCAGAGGGGAATGCGGGATGTAGAAGAAAGGAGGAAAGACGAGGGAAAGGACTTAATGCAGCAAATCCAGGTTATCCATACCATCAGTAGAGGCCCAACCTTAGCTGGGGCATCCAACAATTCAAGGAAAAATCATGCTTAAAAAATCCCAAAGCTCGTCGCTGGTCAGGATGTGTTCCGGGTATCCCAAGGATCTCGGGAATACCCACGGTCCGCTCAGATTATTTTCACTGAGGATGATGCCTACAACACAGTGCAACCCCATGACGATCCAATGGTGATCACAGTTCAGATTTCTAATTGCCGGGTCCACTGTATCCTTATAGACATCGGAAGCAGCGTGGATATTTTATTAAAAGGAGTATTGGAGAAGCTCAACCTTAAGAATCCCTGTTACAACAATTGCACTACATCTTTATACGAATTTACAAGGGACTCCGTGATACCAGTAGGAACACACATCCTGCCCGTGATAATTGGAGAAGCCCCCTTTCAGCAGAACATCATGATAGAGTTCATCGTGGTAGATACCCCATCCGCCTACAATGCAATCTTGGGAAGACCTTTCTTGTCAGGAATCAGAGGAGTCCTGTCCATTTATCACAATGTCCTGAAGTTTCCGGTTAGGACCGAGGTAGGAGAAGTTAGAGGAGACCAGTAAGCAGCCCGCACTTGTTATGCAGTGTCCGACAATCCTACTGCATTAGTAAAGCAATATGCTTACGTTATCCATCAGCCGGGCCTTGGGGTGGCATAGTTGGAGAGCACAATGGAAGAAGAGCGAGAATGTTTTGACAAGTATCCCGCAGAACAGTTTTGAGATATGGTCAATTACTTAGTAGATCACATCGGGAAGGATGGTTACTCTAGGAGGTTTTAGTCTTAAGATTCGAAGAGGAATGTTATCTCGGTTGGTATATCTCGGATATGTATACCCCGATTTTTCTTTCTGCCTTGTATTTGCTTTTGAGAAATTCAATAAAGTCGGTTTTTGGTTCTCCTAATTTCGCCTAGCAAGTCTTCGCCACTCCTTTCGCCTCAAGACCAGGAAAAGCCATATGGCATTCCTACTGCCTTGGTCGGGGTATACCCTCCTCCAAGAAGGATCTGGTGTTTAAATGCATAAGGGGTGTAGTCGCCCGCCAGGATCTATCTCATCAAGACCAGGAGAGCCTATACGGACCTTCTGAAGCCTCGGACGGGGAATACCCCCCTCCAGGATGAACCTAGTGTCAAAGTATCCTTAACTGCTTGCTAGGACGATTCGCCAAGAAGCCAAGATAATCCATCAGGATACTTGACATCTCACTACGTTGTACTACCACTCCTCCATATCACATATAAAGTTCTGGTATCAAAATGGCTTTAGTCGCCATCCCAGACAAGGCATCAAGGAACCAGGCCGACATTCCCAGGTACCAGACACGTCATCCCGATAGGCAACTGAGACGAATCCACCATCAGGATCCCCAACAAAGAATTCAACAAGGCTAAGTAAGCAATGGTCAGTTCAGAGTATCCAGTAGCTGGTTAGCACTAGGAAGGACTATTGGCCAAGAATTACATCCAAGAAACAAACAAAATAGAAACCTGCCATTTACTAGCAAGTCAAGATTGGAGCTAGGCTCTACAACAATCAGGATAAGTTGTACTTGGGACACATTTAAGCATACAAAAACCATTATTGATCAGGGCATTGGTTCTACAGGTAAGCATATAAGTAAAGTGAAACGAAATTAAAAAAAAGGGGGAGAAGAGTCCATTTAATTCGAAGGGTGCCCAAATCCCCATTCCCAGGCTACAAATAAAATTACAAAAATTGGTTTTAAGTAAATAAGTCACACATCATCCCTCTCCCCTGCTTGCATTTCCTACTGGGATCTATCCATTTGTTCTCCTCCTATCTACCCATCCCGCTTGGATCCATCTATCCCTTCTACTACTTGGCTCCTAACCGTAATCTGAAAGGGGTCACCTCTAAGCATGCCTGTATCGGCAGGGAGTTCTACTGTCCCCATCTGGTGAACGGGGCCCTGCCTTGGAGTTTCCTAAGTGGAAGGAGGATCCTGAGATTCCACCTCGGTGTTTTCTCCAGATCCGATAGTAGAAGGGAGGGAAGATGGATCCGGGATAGTGGCATCCTGTCAGGGACCTCATTAGTCTGTGTCAGCATCTGAGAGTGCAGTAGCCTTAGCCAAGATGTGATCCCGATCCCAACCGAGAGGGGTTAGCAAATCAAAAGGAGGAGGGAAAGCCTTGGCAACTTCATAGGAGGCGGTAAAGTACTCGTCTAGGAAGGAGGAATCCACCCGGGATTCTAGAATTTTCATAGTACCCCTCAAAAACTGGTTCTCATCTAGGAGGACTGCTTTTTCTACCTTAACGGACTCCCTATCAGCTTTTCGGTGAGTTGAGATGATGGTCTCTGTATCATAAGCGCGCTTCATTCTTTCCAACTCCACTAAAGCAGCTTGCCTTCCGGATTCAAACTCAGCTGCAGCTTGCACCAGGGAAGCGACGTTTTCTTCAGCCCGAGCCAGGTTGTCCTTGGCTTCCTCCACTTGAGCTAGAAGCGCCAAATTGGCCTTCTTCAAGGCCGAGGTTTGCTGCTCCATGGCCAAGGTGAATTTTAAGCCCTACATAAAAAAGGAAATTAGTACCTAAAATGAGGTTGAATTTAGCAAACGAGAAACGTTAGAAGTATATACCTCGGCAAGCAAGGCGGCCCCTTTAGTGGCTAGGATTTTCGTCGGCATGGAGGACATCTGATGCAGGCCTCCCCCAGGACAGGCCGCTACGAACTTGGAAATGATATCATCTTGGCTACTATCCTGTGGCCCTGACCCAGAAGGGAGGTTAGTGGAAGGAACTCTAAGGGTGGCTGTTTTAGCTTTCTCAACCCGGTCAGCTTTATCCTTCTCCACCCTGGTAGAACGCTTGGCTGAGGGAACCCGAGAAGGAGGGGAGGCAGCCACAACTGAAGGCTTGTTAGTAGTAGCCTTAGCAACCAGCTTCGTTCTGGGGACTGGAGAGACCTTAGCTTTGGCCGCTCTCGCCAGCATCTCGCTCAGAAAGGGGCGTGCCGCGATCTTCATAAGGGAAGAAGTTGGAGAGTGAGGCAGTGACCCCGTAAAAGCAGAGGGTGCTGAAGGACGAAACCTCGATGCAACCCCAGCACTAGAGAGAGAAGGAATGGGGGAGCGAGGTATTTAGGGAGCCGAGATCATCGATCCTGAAGTGGTAGGAGATGATGTGGGGGGAGGGACTAATGAAACTGCAAAAGAAAAGAAATATAAAAAAAAAAAAAAAAACAGATAATGAGAGAATGAAGGATGGATATTGGCAGAGCGCAGTCACTTACCCGGTTCAGCAACAGATATCCTCAGATACCTTTCTAATCGAACTCCTTCGAAGGGGTCGCAGGAAGGAAACTCCAAATTCAAATAACCCCGTTCATGGATCCTCGTCAAGAATCTCTTGGATTCAGACGACAGCTCCCCTGGACTCCACTTTTCTTTTAGGGAGAACTGGATAGGGACCGGGTACTCAGTTCCCCCGATGTGTACCGAATGACCCCAATCCCCTTCGACCATAATCCACTCATCCTTCCAGGATTGATTATGTTAGGATTATGCTCAATAGCAAGAGTGTAATATTGTAATTAACAATCTTTTTCATATTAATAAAGTGATTTCTGGTTTAACAAATCGTATAGCATTTATAGTTTAATATTATAATTGTCAAAGTAAATAATCATAAGGTCTAAAGACTATGAGAAAAGAAGAATTGTTCGTACATCTGGATATGTATGTGGTAGACACAATTCTTTAGTTAGTCTTGAATAATGTTCACAACTTAAGTTAAAGGTTGGGCACCTTTATTGTTAGGATTATGCTCAATAGCAAGAGTGTAATAGTGTTTTTGACAATCTATTCATATTAATAATGTGATTTCTGGTTTAACAAATCTTATAGCATTTATAGTTTAATTATTATAATTGTCAAAAGTAAATAATCATAAGGTCTAAAGACTATGAGAAAAGAAGAATTGTTCGTACATCTGGATATGTATGCGGTAGACACAATTCTTTAATTAGTCTTGAATATTGTTCCAACTTAAGTTAAAGGTTGGGCACCTTTATCTTGTTAAAGTTGTAAAATTCTTTTGCTAGCATTTGAGTGGGATCAAATGAGATATGATGAGTCTAAAATCATCGGAGTGTCTTCGAGCAAAAGAATCTAGTGCACTGGGTGCATTGAACTGGATCACAATGAAATACTTTATCTATAACCGTCAGTAGATAAAAGTCTTTTCATTATCAGGACAATCGGAGAGTCTATCTTAATCCTGAGATAAGTGATGGACTTATGGTTGCAAGTGATATCATTTGAGTTATCAATGAGTACGATTATATCGCATAGTCTATCCTCGATAGTTTGGTGATATTCATTTGTTAATCGATAGAGGACTTCATTTATAGATATGGACATCGTGGCTCAATTTATTAAATGAGAGTATAATATCATCATATGGATGTTTTGAGGTAATTGGATATTAAATCTCAACGTTGAGTTTTCGATAGTGTCTATTGAAAACATGGCTTCTGGACAAGTCAAAATATCCAAGTTCAAAACGTGGTCATATGAGTAAATATGGTAACTTGGAGAGTTATAGGCGGTCTATGAACTCTTGGCGATTACTTATATTAATCACGAGGATACACTATCTCCAACATGATTGTCTAGGGTATGAATGAGGAACATCTTCCTTTTCTGTCTTTATTTAAGAGTTCAATTTTAGCTCTTTAGTGGAATGAGTTAAAATTAATGGATCGGACCTAAGTGAATCATTTGTTGATTGTGATTAGGTTATGTCTATTGAAGCTTAAATTTAGATAGCCCGCCAAGATCCCCAATCCACACGGACTTGCATGGATCACTTGATATATTCTACCGGACCAATTTATGGGTCCATCTAGAATTGTACTTAATATATTAAGAATATAATTTGCACATTATTTATTTAATGGGCTGTTAAATTATATTAATATATTAGGGCTTGTTTCTTTTAGTAAGAATGGGTCTAGTTCACATATTGGCTTTTTATTAAGGTCCAATGGATTTAATAAAATGGAAAAATAATATATGGCCCATGATAGAGTACTTGGGCGGCAAGGCTAATAAATTAGCTTATTATATTATTTTATTTTATTATTTGATTAAATGAGAATTAATTAATTAATTAATTAATTATTTAATTAAGAATCAAAATCTTTTTCTGATCAGGAAATATGTTTCCTAGAGTTATACTATTGGTAGTAGTATACTAAAAGTAAAAGACTTATTTGGTAAGAAAATAAATAATAAGGTTTATTTATTTAATCAAATAAGGAAGTCTTTGAGATAGTCACAAATACACTAAAGAGTTGGATTAGGGTTTGGAATTCTAAGGAAATCTACCTAGGGTTAGGATTTAAGTCAAAAGACAAATCCTACATGGTAGATGATTTTGGCCACAATATATAAATATATATTAAATATATAAGGCCGAAAAAATATGGAGGTATATAAGGCATGCAGTTTTAGGCATGCAAAGATATATATATTGTTTAAGGCGTGCAGTATAAGAAGTTTTTTTTTTTTTTTTTGAGAATGCATTTAGTATTGATTAGTGCAATATACATATTTTATATATGCATGAAAAGTCGTGCGGCAATATATATATATATTTATTTTTGTGCAAAGTGAATGGCTTAACCCTAATTGCTAAGTCTTTGGACTTGAGACTTTTTTCTTTTACTTGAAAAAAATAGAATCCAACTCTTAGACTAGTGTGTGATAATTTCGGTCAAGAGGTATTGAGAGAAGAGTTTGTTCTTATTTCGATAGTGCACTAGTAACTTTTACATCAAAAGGTTTAGTGCACAATTTCGAATAAGGCTCACGCGAGTTTCGATCATTAGATTGAGAATTCAAAAGTGACCGGAATGTTCTTCGTTATCTCTTAGAAGTTTTTGTGACTAACGAAAAAGAAAAGATTTTGTTGTCCATCCTCAGGTACACAATTCAAAGAAAGGGAGACCACGCTCCTAGGTGATTCACGTTCGTGATTGGATTGGAAGATCTTGCGGATTACCATCGACGCAATGTCAATCGGATCACGCGACAAAGGTATGATACTTTTGATTATGTATGTTTAATTAATTTAAAGGGTTAAGGTTCACAAAAAGTAAAAATTTTAAAACATACTAAATCTATTTTTAGTCTCGCTTCCGCTGCGTGTACTTCTTTGGTATTTTTCCCTACATTTATCTTGTTAAAGTTGTAGAATTCTTTTGCTAGCATTTGAGTGGGATCAAATGAGATATGGTGAGTCTAAAATCATCGGAGTGTCTTCGAGTAAAAGAATCTAGTGCACTAGGTGCATTGAACTAGATCACAATGAAAAGCTTTATCTAGAACCGTCAATAGATAATAGTCTTTTCATTATCAGGACAATCGGAGAGTCTATCTTAATCCTGAGATAAATGATGGACTTATGGTTGCAAGTGATATCATTTGAGTTATCAATGAGTACGATTATATCGCATAGTCTATCCTCGATAGTTTGGTGATATTCATTTGTTAATCGATAGATGACTTCATTTATAGATATGGACATTGTGGCTCCATTTATTAAATGAGAGTATAATATCATCATATGGATGTTTTGAGGTAATTGGATATTAAATCTCAACGTTGAGTTTTCGATAGTGTCTTTTGAAAACATGGCTTCTGGACAAGTCAAAATATCCAAGTTCAAAACGTGGTCATAAGAGTAAATATGGTAACTTGGAGAGTTATAGGCGGTCTATGAACTCTTGGCGATTACTGATATTAATCACGAGGATACACTATCTCCAACATGATTGTCTAGGGTATGAATGAGGAACATCTTCTTTTTCTGTCTTTATTTAAGAGTTCAATTTTAGCTCTTTAGTGGAATGAGTTAAAATTAATGGATCGGACCTAAGTGAATCATTTGTTGATTGTGATTAGGTTATGTCTATTGAAGCTTAAATTTAGATAGCCCGCCAAGATCCCCAATCCACACGGACTTGCATGGATCACTTGATATATTCTACCGGACCAATTTATGGGTCCATTTAGAATTGCATTTAATATATTAAGAATATGATTTGCATATTATTTATTTAATGGGTTGCTCAATTATATTAATATATTAATGAAGGACATGTGGGCTTGTTTCTTTTAGTAAGAATGGGTCTGGTCCACATGTGGGCTTTTTATTTAAAGTCCAATGGATTAAATGAAATAAGAAAATAATATATGGCCCATTTATTTTAAGTGGGGCGGCAAGGGTTAATATATTAGCCTATATATTATTTTGTTTCATTGTTTAATTAAATAAGAATTAATTAATTTATTAATTAATTGTTTAATTAAGAAACAAATCTTTTCTGATTAGGAAATATGATTCCTAGAGTTATACTATTGGTAGTAGTATACTAAAATTAAAAGACTTGTTTGATAAGAAAATAATTAATTAATTTTATTTATTTAATCAAATAAGAAGTCTTTTTATTTAGTCAAAATAAGAGAATAAAAGATCTATGAATTGGATTAGGGTTTGAAGTCTTAAACTAGATAGGAATTAGGGTGTAACACAAACTCTTTTTGGCTTGTGTATTGCGGCAACCCTAGTCCCTTTTAGTGTAGAATTCGGCCACCCTAATAAAAAGAAGGAAAGAAAATTTGGCCACCTATATATGTGGACTTATAGAATTCGGCCACTCTAAGGTTTTGTGCTTGAGAGACAATTTTCTTCTTCTTCTTAATTCATAGAGAGCATTATTTTTATTCTACCAAAAACATAAAAGAGTGAATAGATTATTCTTTGATGGTACACTATTTGCTTGTTCATCAATAAGCTTGTGTGTACAACATCGATTTAGGTTCACGCGAGTTTCGATCATTAGATTGAGAACTCAAAAGTGACCGGAATAATCTTAGTCTTCTTTTGATTGTTTTTGTGACTAACAAAGAAAAAGAAAAGTTTGTTTGTCCATTCACAGGTTTGCAATTCAAAGAAAAGGGAGACCACGCTCCTAGGTGATTCACGTTCGTGCTAGGATTGAAGATCTTGTGGATTACCATCGACGTAAGTCAATCGGATCATGCGACAAAAGGTATTCTTCTTTTGTTAGATAATATATATGTTTAATTGATTAAAGGGTTTAAGGTTCATAAAAAGGAAAAATTTTAAAAGTTACTAAATCAATTTTTAGTCTCGCTTCCGCTGCGTGTACTAGGTATTTTTCCCTACAATTGGTATCAGAGCCTAGGTTGAACCCTTTTAATTAATTAACGTATATATACGTGGATCGATTTTTTTTTTATTGTGATTATGCATGTTTAGAAAGAGATGGCACTCTAGGTATTCGCATATATAATTACATGTGATGTATGGATTTATATATGTTTTATGTGGATTGTTATTGCTCGATTTTGGTCCTAGATTTTCAATGTATTTTTTGTTATGGAATTGTAACAAGAAGGGTGGTCTATTATCGCCATAATTCCTTCTTGGTGGTTGCTAGGTTTTATTTTATTTTTTTTTAAAAAGGTGCAGTATTTTTTTTTAAGATTACTACTGTAAGGATTCCCATATCTTGATTGGCTTATTTCGTGGACAAACCACGTATTGGGGATTCTATGTAAGGGTAGATTAAGTGAATGATATTCAAGCTCAAGACCCTCTCATGTCCTCAAGGTTGATAAGCACCAAAGGTAAACTTCTATGTGCTTAATTTGCTTTGAAGAGATTAGTTGCACACACACACTCACATCTCATGCTTAATTCATTTTCTTGTATGTTGTGTATGTGTTGTGCATTCATGATCATATAACATCTCTTCTTGCATAAGTATTGATTGCATCTTGTGATTTTAATGTGATACCTTGTTAGGCTTTTAGGATGCATCTTGTTTTACCTTTTTACCCTTGCATGTGTTTGTGGGGTTCAAAGGAGTGGGCTCTGCTGTGCGCTGGTCGTCATGCGCCGGACCAGCGCAGATCGCCCAGTGGTCTGTCGCTGGTCGTGCGCTGGTCCACCAGCGCAGACCACCAGCGTAAATCGCCCAATGGCTTGCCGCTGGTGCTGCGCCACTGACCTGCGCTGGTTGACCAGCGCACCATGCAAATTTGGTCTATGCGCTGGTGGTGCGCTGGACGTCCAGCGCAAGCTGACCAGTGCACAACGCACAAACTGGTGCGATTTTTCAAAACGACCTCACTTCACTTATGGCCCCTATATATATGCCATTTTGTCTTTAGGTCATTCAAGTGAGTTGATTTTCTGATTTCATACTTAGAACATTTTTCAAGAGAAGAAAAATACAAAGAACTCACCTTTAACCACTCAAATCAAATCCCTTTTGCATTATATTTCATATTGCATCTTCTATTACTATATAGAATGCATCCATGATTGGATTTGCATCATCACAACTTGCTTGGTAAGATTTTGATTAAGTTCATCTTATTTGAGTATTTTTATTATCAAGCTATTCTCTTTAATTTACTTGTATGTTTTGATCATATGATAAATACAAGATTAGAGAATTAATTGTGATGAATTGATTGAGTGTTGTATTGTGATAGCTAATTAGGTTTTTAATTAATCTTGATTAGCTAAGCTATTTTTACATGTCATTTAGCATTTGATATCTAGGTTTGATTTAACTGAATATATCATCATCCTAGATAAGCATCTAAGGTTCCCTAGCCTTGTTTGTTATTTGAATATTCATACATATTCACATAGGTTGCATAATCTCTTCTTAGAGAATTAAGACTTGAGGCTAAGAGTGCTTAGGCCTCAAGCAAATTGGAATAGGGTTGCTAATAAAGGCCCGCAGGGTAGAAGTGAGGGGTTACAGACCGGAGTGTTAGATGAGGTCTACATAGGTTGGAAACTTCATTTCAATTAGTGATTTCGAGTTCCGAGTGTGGCGCACTATATAGCCCATGGTTTTTCCCAGTGGTTGGGTTTCCACGTATACATCAAGTGTCATTTAAATTCTGCACTATATTACACTTGCTTGTATATTTGACTAGTAGGGTCATTTTCGTAATATTGACTTGTATGCGAAAATTGGGTAATAATAGCTAAAATCTATTCACCCCCCCTCTAGATTAATATAATTGATAACACACCTAGTTTAAAGTAGGACTTTCAACTACTGCAGTTTTTTTATTTAATTTTTAGTGCAGTTTTTTATATGTAAAAATATTGCAGTGAATAAAAAAATAAAAAAATTAATACCGCAGTATTTTATTATTTTATACTGCTGTAATGTATTTGGGTGTTGAAGATTCGAAGACACGAAGAAAAACGAAGCAACCGGAACCGA
Organism: Acer saccharum; assembly: GCA_030490815.1. Lineage (NCBI taxonomy): Eukaryota > Viridiplantae > Streptophyta > Magnoliopsida > Sapindales > Sapindaceae > Acer > Acer saccharum. Next base: position 39,411,288 of record CM059869.1, read on the forward strand.
GAACGAGCACCGTGCGCACCCTAGGAGTTGATTGGGCTACGCATGGCAAGCCCATTACATGGTGGGCTGCGCACGGCAGCCTTGTGTGGCCTTATGGGCTACGCATGGCAGCCCCTTTGTGGGGTTGTGGGCTGTGCACACCCATGGGAGAAGGCTGAAGGATGAGCGTATGGTTGATGGGCCACTTGAAGATCTTGTATTCCTAAACAATTGTAATTTACTTGTTTTTCTAGGATGGGCCAAAATTGTTGCTATTTAATTTTTGCTTAAATATTACAATATTTGTTATTGTATGATAACATGACATATAGAATAGGAGTGCCACTCATATATCTCTTTTGGTATGAACATGCATTGAATGATTTAGGTATCTAAATTGGCATCTAGATAACTTGGTAAATCATTCTATGGGATTTAATCACACACCTTAAATAATTGAGTGGGAGAAGGTGTTTTTGTAACACCTATGGCCTCCAAGGTTAGTTGAGCTTTATTATTTATTGGTAATCCCCCCAAGGGGCGTCCATGAATGGAATTTAGCAATATACTTCCTTACAAGGATAGACTAGACAATGGACTCAAACGAGATCTACTCCCCAAGGAGGGATTTTTGTGAGAGAAAATTGAGGGTCGATATCTTGGTAACACACTCAATATAATTTTATTGATATCCTCCCAAGAGTTCTTATCAATAAAATTGCAAGGCTAAAATTGAAAACGCTGGTTGTTATGTTAACAATTAGGTGGGACCTAGTCTAACTAGTAAATGGTGCGAACTCCCAAAGGAGGCGTAACATTTATGGGTGTTGGATCACCGTTGAATTTTATGATTGAGTTATTTATTTAATTCAAGATAAATATTCGAAAGTGCTTTATCATGATTATTTACTCATATAATTTTGTTATATTCAGAAATCATGACCCCATCCCTAATGAACATCTTAAAAGATAATAATTTAACCGGAGATAATTATGTCACATGGTAAAGGAAAATTGGGTTGTTGCTGCAAGCTGAAAAACATAAGTTTATTCTGTCTGCTCCTAAACCACCTGCTCCTACTTATGAATCTCAGATTCATATGGTTGGTAAAGTTGCTACTGTTAAGGCCCGTCAAAAGGTCAAGGAACAACAGAAGAAAAACCAACTTGTGCCTACCAAGATGGAGACCAAGAAAGTAACCAAGATCAAAGGGAAATGCTTCCTTTGTGGTGAAAAGGGACATTGGAAAAGAAATTGCCCAAAGTCCCAAAACAAGAAGGAACAAGGTAATATTAATTATCTTGAAACATGTTTTCTGGCAGATTCTACAGATTCTTGGATCATAAACTCTGGAGCCACAAATCATGTTTGCTATTCCTTACAGGGGTTCCAAGAAAGGAGAAAGTTGAATAAGAATGAAATCAACTTGCGTTTGGGCAACAGAACGTTAGTGTCTGCAAGTGCAGTGGGAGATATTAGAGTTAGTCTAGATTCTTTTAGGCATTTAGATTTGATAGACGTTTATTATGTACCTCAATTCAAGAGAAATTTAATTTCAGTTTCTTGTTTGAATAAATTTGGATATTCGGTTACTTTTAATAAAGATTTTATTATTAGTAAGAATGACAAAATTATTTGCCAAAGTACATTGGAAAACGGTCTATACTTTTTGCATAGAAATATCTCTCACTCGTTAGACACATAATTAATGGAACCTGATCATAAAAGAGTAAAATTATCAATAGATGAAACCTATCTATGGCATTTATGCCTAGGTCATATTAACCTTAATAGGATTAAAAGAGTGGTAAGTGACGGACCTTTAAGTGACTTAAAGGTTGATGATCTACCAACCTGTGAATCTTGTTTGGAAGGTAAAATGACCAAAAGGTCGTTCTCTGCCAAAGGTGCAAGAGCCACTGAATGTTTAGGATTGATACACACTGATGTATGTGGACCTATGAGCATTCAAGCTAGAGGTGGATATGAGTACTTCCTCACCTTCACAGATGATTACTCGAGATTTGGCTATGTGTATCTCATGCGACATAAGTCGGATGCTTTTGACATGTTCAAAGCATTCAAAGCTGAAGTAGAAAATCAACTTGAGAAACACATAAAAATCTTGAGATCTGATCGTGGTGGAGAATATCTATCTGGTGAGTTTCAGCAATATCTTATTGATAATGGGATAGTTTCTCAGTTTTCTGCACCAGGTACACCTCAACAGAATGGGGTAGCAGAAAGGAGAAATAGAACTCTTTTGGATATGGTTAGGTCTATGTTGAGTTATTCAACACTTCCTATTTCTTTTTGGGGATATGCTTTATAAACTGCTATATACATTCTAAACGATGTACCATCTAAGTCTGTTCCTAAAACACCGCATGAGTTGTGGACTGGGCGCAAGCCTAGTTTACAACACTTAAGGATATTTGGTTGTCCTGCGCATGTGTTAAAAGGAAAGACAGAAAAGATGGAGTCCCGTTCGGAAACATGTATATTTGTAGGGTATCCAAAAGAAACTAAAGGATATTATTTCTATAGTCCTTCAGATCTTAAAGTATTTGTTTCGACAAATGCTAAATTTCTGGAAAAGGACTATATGAATTATTTTGTGCCTAGAAGTAGAATTGTCCTGAATGAGATGTCAGGAGATACAATTCCACGAGAGGTTACACAACCTAACCCAATTGTAAGTTCTGATCCAACACAAGATCAATAACCTACCATTCCTCGTCGTAGTGGGAGGGTTAGAACACAACCCGTAAGATACATCGGTCTGGGAGAATCAGTGGAGAATCTCCCGGACGACGATGATCCCTATACGTACAAGGAAGCTATGGAGGATGTTGATAGTCGCCATTGGCAAAAGGCAATGCAATCTAAGATTAAATCTATGTTCAATAACAAAGTCTGGTCCCTTGTAGACTTGCCTAAAGGGATAAAACCCATTGGGTGCAAGTGGGTATACAAGAGGAAAAGAGGTATGGATGGAAAGGTGGAAACCTTTAAAGCTAGATTGGTAGCTAAAGGGTATACACAGAAAGAAGGTATCGATTACTAGGAAACCTTCTCTCCTGTGGCCATGCTTAAATCCATTAGGATACTCTTATCCATTGCAGCATCTTTAGATTTAGAGATTTGGCAAATGGACGTCAAGACAGCTTTCCTTAATGGAAGTCTTGACGAAAGCATCTACTTGATGCAACCAGAGGGATTCATTGAAAATGGCCAAATGGAAAAGGTATGCAAGTTGCAGAAATCCATATATGGATTAAAGCAAGCATCTAGATCCTGGAACATAAGGTTTGATCAAGCTGTCAAAGGTTTTGGATTTATTCAGAATCCTGACGAACCTTATGTATACAAAAGGATTAAGGGCGACAAGTTGGTTTTCCTGATTCTTTATGTTGATGATATACTACTCATTGGAAACGATGTAGGTGTATTGACATCAGTAAAAGAATGGTTAGCAAAACAATTTGATATGAAGGACTTAGGAGAAGCAAGTTTTATTCTAGGTATCTAAGTAATAAGGGATAGAAAGAATAGAACGATTGCGTTATCCCAAGCTTCATACATAGACAAGATCTTGTCTAGGTTTTCCATGCAGGATTCCAAGAAAGGTTGTTACCTTTCAGACATGGAATCAAGCTTTCTAAGGAACAAGTTCCTAAGAATGAGCATGAAGAGCAATTCATGAGTAGAGTTCCATATGCCTCGGCAGTTGGAAGTCTCATGTATGCAATGCTCTGTACTGGACCAGATATTTGTTTTGCTGTTGGCATAGTTAGCAGGTTTCAATCGAAACCTGGTCCTGATCACTGGACGGCAGTCAAGCATATTTTCAAGTATCTCAAGAGAACGAGAGATAATATGCTTGTACACTCTGGAGAGGATTTGATTCCCGTTGGGTATACAGATTCTGATTTCCAATCAGATTCTGACTCCAGAAAATCCACATCAGGGGCTATGTTTACTATTGGAGGAGGAGCAGTCATATGGAGGAGTATCAAGCAATCTTGTATTGCTGATTCCACCATGGAAGCTGAGTATGTTACTGCATGCGAGGCTGCCAAAGAGGCTGTTTGGCTCCGCCAATTCTTGATTAACTTGGAAGTGGTTCCTAGTGAGAATAAGCAGATCACTATCTACTGTGACAACAGTGGAGAAGTGGCTAATTCGAAAGAACCAAGAAGTTACAAGAGAGGTAAACACATTGAAAGAAAGTATCATCTTTTAAGGGAGATTGTTCAAAGAGGTGACATGACGATTACCAAAATCGCGTCAGCAGAAAATCTAGCGGATCCCTTCACAAAGGCTCTACCTTAGAAGATTTTCGATGGGCATCTAGAGAACATGGGCATGAGAGATATGACACATTTGCTATAGTGCAAGTGGGAGATTGTTAGGATTGTGCTCAATAGCAAGAGTGTAATATTGTAATTAACAATCTTTTTCATATTAATAAAGTGATTTTTGGTTTAACAAATCGTATAGCATTTATAGTTTAATATTATAATTGTCAAAGTAAATAATCATAAGGTCTAAAGACTATAAGAAAAGAAGAATTGTTCGTACATCTGGATATGTATGTGGTAGACACAATTCTTTAGTTAGTCTTGAATAATGTTCACAACTTAAGTTAAAGGTTGGGCACCTTTATCTTGTTAAAGTTGTAGAATTCTTTTGCTAGCATTTGAGTGGGATCAAATGAGATATGGTGAGCCTAAAATCATCAGAGTGTCTTCGAGTAAAAGAATCTAGTGCACTGGGTGCATTGAACTGGATCACAATGAAAAGCTTTATCTAGAACCGTCAATAGATAATAGTCTTTTCATTATCAGGACAATCGGGGAGTCTATCTTAATCCTGAGATAAATGATGGACTTATGGTTGTAAGTGATATCATTTGAGTTATCAATGAGTACGATTATATCGTATAGTCTATCCTCGATAGTTTGGTGATATTCATTTGTTAATCGATAGAGGACTTCATTTATAGATATGGAAATCGTGGCTCCATTTATTAAATGAGAGTATAATATCATCATATGGATGTTTTGAGGTAATTGGATATTAAATCTCAACGTTGAGTTTTCGATAGTGTCTATTGAAAACATGGCTTCTAGATAAGTCAAAATATCCAAGTTCAAAACGTGGTCATAAGAGTAAATATGGTAACTTGGAGAGTTATAGGCGGTCTATGAACTCTTGGCGATTACTGATATTAATCACGAGGATACACTATCTCCAACATGATTGTCTAGGGTATGAATGAGGAGCATCTTCCTTTTCTGTCTTTATTTAAGAGTTCAATTTTAGCTCTTTAGTGGAATGAGTTAAAATTAATGGATCGGACCTAAGTGAATCATTTGTTGATTGTGATTAGGTTATGTCTATTGAAGCTTAAATTTAGATAGCCCGCCAAGATCCCCAATCCACACGGACTTGCATGGATCACTTGATATATTCTACCGGACCAATTTATGGGTCCATTTAGAATTGCATTTAATATATTAAGAATATAATTTGCACATTATTTATTTAATGGGCTGCTCAATTATATTAATATATTAATGAAGGACATGTGGGCTTGTTTCTTTTAGTAAGAATGGGTCTGGTCCACATGTGGGCTTTTTATTTAAAGTCCAATGGATTAAATGAAATAAGAAAATAATATATGGCCCATTTATTTTAAGTGGGGCGGCAAGGGTTAATATATTAGCCTATATATTATTTTGTTTCATTGTTTAATTAAATAAGAATTAATTAATTTATTAATTAGTTGTTTAATTAAGAAACAAATCTTTTCTGATTAGGAAATATGATTCCTAGAGTTATACTATTGGTAGTAGTATACTAAAATTAAAAGACTTGTTTGATAAGAAAATAAATAATTAATTTTATTTATTTAATCAAATAAGAAGTCTTTTTATTTAGTCAAAATAAAAGAATAAAAGATCTATGAATTGGATTAGGGTTTGAAGTCTTAAACTAGATAGGAATTAGGGTGCAACACAAACTCTTTTTGGCTTGTGTATTGCGGCAACCCTAGTCCCTTTTAGTGTAGAATTCGGCCACCCTAATAAAAAGAAGGAAAGAAAATTTGGCCACCTATATATGTGGACTTATAGAATTCGGCCACTCTAAGGTTTTGTGCTTGAGAGACAATTTTCTTCTTCTTCTTAATTCATAGAGAGCATTATTTTTATTCTACCAAAAACATAAAAGAGTGAATAGATTATTCTTTGATGGTACACTATTTGCTTGTTCATCAATAAGCTTGTGTGTACAACATCGATTTAGGTTCACGCGAGTTTCGATCATTAGATTGAGAACTCAAAAGTGACCGGAATAATCTTAGTCTTCTTTTGATTGTTTTTGTGACTAACAAAGAAAAAGAAAAGTTTGTTTGTCCATTCACAGGTTTGCAATTCAAAGAAAAGGGAGACCACGCTCCTAGGTGATTCACGTTCGTGCTAGGATTGAAGATCTTGCGGATTACCATCGACGTAAGTCAATCGGATCACGCGACAAAAGGTATTCTTCTTTTGTTAGATAATATATATGTTTAATTGATTAAACGGTTTAAGGTTCATAAAAAGGAAAAATTTTAAAAGTTACTAAATCAATTTTTAGTCTCGCTTCCACTGCGTGTACTAGGTATGTTTCCCTACAGATTATACTTCACGTTTGCCCCGAGTACAGAGAACTTCATTTTGTTGTTGGGTCTTAGATAAAATTGACCCCAGGGTGACAAGTTGGCCACCTAGTAAATGTAGCGGATTTCATCGAAGCCCGCTTCCCTCTACAGGTTATCCCTCTCACACTGCTCCCTCCAGAGTGTAGGGAAAAATACCAAAGAAGTACACGCAGCGGAAGCGATACTAAAAATTAGATTTAGTGACTTTTAAAAATTTTTCCTTTATGAACCTTAAACCCTTTAATTAATTAAACATACATATACAATAACAAAAAGTAGAATACCTTTTGTCGCGTGATCCGATTGACTTACGTCGATGGTAATCCGCAAGATCTTCAATCCTAGCACGAACGTGGATCACCTAGGAGCGTGGTCTCCCTTTTCTTTGAATTGCAAACCTGTGAATGGACAAAACAAACTTTTCTTTTCTTTGTTAGTCACAAAAACAATCAAAAGAATGACTAAGATTATTCCGGTCACTTTTGAGTTCTCAATCTAATGATCGAAACTCGCGTGAACCTAGATCGATATCGTATACACAAGCTTATTGATGAATAAGCAAATAGTATACTATCAAAGAATAATCTAACACTCCTTTTTGTTTTAGTAGAATAAAAAACTTTCTATGAATTGAGAAGAAGAAGAAATTTGTATCATGAACACATGTGGTGGCCGAATTCTATACTTGTCAATATATAGGTGGCCTAAGTTTGCTTCTTCTTTTCTTTTATTATTAGGGTTGCCGAAATCACATGCCCACCATAGGCTTATGTTGCACCCTAATTTCCATCTAGTTTTTAAGACATCAAACCCTAATCCAACTCATAGAACTTTTATTCTTTTATTTTGACTAAATAAAAAGACTTCTTATTTGATTAAATAAATAAAACTAATTATTTATTTCCTTATCAAACAAGTCTTTTACTTTTAGGAAATATATTTCCTGATTAGAAAAGATTTGTTTCTTTAATTAAACAATTAATTAATAAATTAATTAATTCTTATTTAATTAAAACAATGAAACAAAATAATATATTAGGTTAAACTAACCCTTGCCGCCCCACTTAGAGTAAATGGGCCAAAATATTATTTTCTTATTTCATTTAATCCATTGGACTTTAAATAAAAAGCCCACATGTGAACCAGACCCATTCTTACTAAAAGAAACAAGCCCACATGTTTTTCATTAATATATTAATATAATTGAGCAGCCCATTACTAAAATAATGTGCAAATTATATTCTTAATATATTAAATGCAATTCTAGATGGACCCTTAAATTGGTCCGGTAGAATATATCAAGTGATTCATGCAAGTCCGTGTGGATTGAGGATCTTGGCGGGCCATCTAAATTTAAGCTTCAATAGACATAACCTAATCACAATCAACAAATGATTCACTTAGGTCCGATCCATTAATTTTAACTCATTCCACTAAAGAGCTAAAACTGAACTCTTAAATAAAGATAGAAAAGGAAGATGCTCCTCATTCATACCCTAGACAATCATATTGGAGATAGTGTATCCTCGTGATTAATATCAGTAATCGCCAAGAGTTCATAGACCGCCTATAACTCTCCAAGTTACCATATTTACTCATATGACCACGTTTTGAACTTGGATATTTTGACTTGTCCAGAAGCCATGTTTTCAATAGACACTATCGAAAACTCAACGTTGAGATTTAATATCCAATTACCTCAAAACATCCATATGATGATATTATACTCTCATTTAATTAAATGGAGCCACGATGTCCATATCTATAAATGAAGTCCTCTATCGATTAACAAATGAATATCACCAAACTATCGAGGATAGACTATGCGATATAATCGTACTCATTGATAACTCAAATGATATCACTTGCAACCATAAGTCCATCATTTATTTCAGGATTAAGATAGACTCTTCGATTGTCCTGATAATGAAAAGACTTTTATCTACTGACGGTTATAGATAAAGTATTTCATTGTGATCCAGTTCAATGCACCCAGTGCACTAGATCCTTTTGCTCGAAGACACTCCGATGATTTTAGACTCATCATATCTCATTTGATCCCACTCAAATGCTAGCAAAAGAATTCTACAACTTTAACAAGATAAAGGTGCCCAACCTTTAACTTAAGTTGTGAACATTATTCAAGACTAACTAAAGAATTGTGTCTACCACATACATATCCAGATGTACGAACAATTCTTCTTTTCCCATAGTCTTTTGACCTTATGATTATTTACTTTGACAATTATAATATTAAACTATAAATGCTATACGATTTGTTAAACCGGAAATCACTTTATTAATATGAAAAAGATTGTTAATTACAATATTACACTCTTGCTATTGAGCATAATCCTAACACAGAGCACCAAGAACCCCGTCAAGTTCTTCCAGAACCCAGGGGATATCTGGAGTGGGGCTAGCTCCAAGGCCACAAGTAATCTGCGAAGTGAGGGGTGAAGTGGGAGTCGGACCCCGCATTCGAAGGCGGCTACATGGATCAGCAAACGGCCGGCAGAAGGGGTATACACATCATAACCCCGATGAGGAAGGGACAGGGAAATGTGGTCCGGTATCTTGAAAGTCCTCCTCAGCCGGATGAGGGTGTCAGATGTGCAAATGGAGTCCGAGATAACCCGGCCGTCATGGAAGGAGAACAATGGGCCTATTTGAACCCCTACTAGGTCGATAACCGGGATATTTCCATCCTCCACCCCGATTTCGACGTTGTCGCCTTCTTCATCAGTAATTTGACCTGGGTCTTCGAGTCCAGTGCCAGAACCCGACCCGATTCCATAACTCTTGCCAGAACGGCGGCGCTTGAGTGGAGTATTGTTGTCGGCGACATCACCCTCGTCCTAACCTCGTTTTATCCCTTTAGACGTCGAGGAATTCTCTCCTGGCCCAACCTGCTCCGCGTTGAGCAACGGATCAATACTGTCAGGAGGATTTGGGGAAGCAGGTTGAGGATTGGTTAGGACCGCCGAAAGATCCGAAGCAGGAAGGATCGGTATAGAAGTTGGGATTTTTACGAAGAGGCCATTTTGAGTAAAAGAAGGAAGGCAAAGGAGACTCTTGAAGAAGGAAGATTTGTGAAAGAAGAAGGAATGGGAGCTTTGAAAGGTTTAAGTAAGCATGATGAAATTCCCTTAAGCAATATAGTGTAAATATACCTAGAGGGGGGGTGAATAGGTATAGGCTCCAAATTCTTCCAATTTAAAAATAATGTGGAATATAATAAAGAGAATGCACACTTGATTAGATTTTAGCAAATGAATTGATTTCACTAATACAAGAGATAATCAATCTACAAGATATGCAATCAATGTAAGAAATGGAAAATAAAGAAAAGTAAAAACAAAAAAGAATACAAGTGTTTTTACGTGGTAAAACCTCAAAGAGGAAACATCCACGGGTTGATACCACAACCACCGGCAAAGCAATCCACTATGTGAAAAAGGACTTACACACTCAAGCTATCACTCATGATATCCGCTCAAGCTATCAACTCCTAATCTACCCTCGGGCTAGTGAATCACCAAGCCTACTTCCTATCCGAGATGTATCCTACACCTCTAGAAAGCAACTTCCTATCCAAGACGCTCACGTCTCTAGGAAGATTTCGTGCTTAGCTATCCGGATCACAAAGATCATAGTTAAGCTCTCCTAGCTAAGACTTTTGCTTGACTATCCGGACCACATGTCTTAGTTAAGACTCCCTTGCTCTTCACAAAGCTTCACTCACTTTGCAAGAGACTTCAACCTTATGCAAGGCTATGATCTAAAGTGATGCAAATGATGCAAGCACAATCAAATTAAGCTAGATGATCAATCAAGCAAAATGTACATGTTCAATGATAGTCTAGAATATGATTTCAACACACAATCACAAAATTATCTAGAAATCATGACATGCAAATCAATAAGAACAAAGGTATGAATATTCAATTTATCACACTAAAAACCTAGTTCTTAGATCATGAAACAAAACATAGAAAATAATATGAAGCACATCACACATATATTTTCTAGAATCAATTTCATGATAAATCAAGTTTAGCACATATATGTTCAAAACAAATCACAAAGCTAAAACGTAATTAACAAATGATCAAACAACCCTAGCAAGTGATCTAACATACTTCTCAACAAATTTCATCAATCAAATAGTAAGAATCAAGAGATGATCAAAGATGAAATCGAAAAAGAAGAAGTTGAAAATCAAACACTGACCACGTACTGAAAATGGATCAGCTGAGAAAAATGGTGAAGTCAGCTGCCTCTGGAAATACTTGGGGTTTGTAGCTCTCTTCGAGACCAACAATTTTCATTTTTGAATCGATTGATTTCGAGTTCGTATGAGAGAGATATGATCAAAACAAGTAAACAAAAATTGTGAAGAAAACTGCAGAAAATCGTGAAAGTGTTCTTGAATTTCATCAAAGTGTGGAGGGAAGGAGGTTGGCTTAAAAGGAGGGAAAGGAGAGAATTTACGAGCGAATCACGTGCTGCCACATCACCACCCCGTGGGGGGCGCGTGGGGCCCACGGGAGCAGAGGGCTCCCTTGCCCGTGGGGCCCACGGCCTCCCTCACGGGCTGGCCAAGTGGCCACACGTGATTCACACTTCTCTCGCGCGCTCTCTTGGTTCGTCGGCCCATATCTTGAGCATCTGACCTCCAATTTTGAATCCGTTTTCGGATTACGAACCGTGAATCCCTCACGACGACTACGAGTACTCAACTTTGAAAAATAGTTGAGAAATCATCTTGGAATCTGATGATGAAGTCAACACAACAAATGAGAACGAAAAGTAGCATAGTCAACTTGTTTGGACTCGAAACCTTATGAATGAGTAACCGAAATGACCGGAACTCGATAAGGTATTAAATAAGAACATGTTCAAGTCCTAAACACATAATACGAAAACAAATAAACACATATTCACACAAACATGCCATATCAAAGAGATAGTCACAAAGCATGCAATTTCACAATGTTTGTCAATACAAGATCAATGCATGAGCATGCTATGAACTGTGTGAATGTGTTATACCAAATGTTTGAACCACGATGCAGGGACACACATGTATGAATTGTGTGTGTGTGCGCTAACGCCTTGCAAGAGGGTGGAAGTCAAGATTTACCTTTGACGTTTTTCACCTCTTGAAGACGACTTTTGCACTAGACGTTGCTCTTCACTCTTTAAGCTTCCTTTCTTCAAATAATGTCCTAAGCAACAACTAATACAATCATAGAGTGTTTTGCAATGGAATCAAGCCAATACAAATCATAAACCTTACAATCTCCCCCTTTGGCTGTTCCATGGCAAAAGCACTTAACCTCACCATACAATGTTTCACTCAAATAAACTCAAAATGATAGCATACTCTCAATCTCACATTACAAAGAAATTCCTAGACTAAAAAGTCTTCAAGTCTTCAAGAATTCCTCTTTCGGTCTTCAAAGTACCTATGAGAGAAAATAGCAACCAAAAAGAGATCTTCTCTAAAGAAGAATGGTGAGTTATTTAACCAAACAACAAACATAGAAGATATCCCTTTTCTCATACACAAATGCATTATCTCAAGTGAATAAAATATGTTCATATTAAAGCATTCCCTTAGTTTCCCAACTTCCAAGAACCAACTATCCTTAACATTGTCAAGAAAGAATTCTTTCTCCCCCTTAAGACAAGAATTCTCCCCCTTAAGACAAAGTCACAATTAAGCACAAAGAGGAATAAGATTCACACAATTGGAACAATTTCCACACAAGTCTTCAAGAATTCCTCTTTCGGTCTTCAAAGTACCTATGAGAGAAAATAGCAACCAAAAAGAGATCTTCTCTAAAGAAGAATGGTGAGTTATTTAACAAAACAACAAACATACACTACAAAAAAAATGGTCATCAGCGAGGGCAAAATGCCGTCGAAAAAGGCTGTTTGCCGTCGAAAATACGCTTTTTCGACGGGAAATGGCCGTCGAATGCCGTCGAAAATACGCTCGTCGGAAATAAACTTTTATCGACGGGCCGTCGAAAATACCACTTTTTTCGACGGTAATTGCCGTCGAAAAAAATGAAAATGGCCGTCGGTAATAGTATTAAAAATTGGTGATCAACCGTCGAAAATACCACCTTTTTCGACGGTCATATACCACCTTTTTCGACGGTCATTTACCGTCGATAATAGTAATAAATAATAATAAAAAATAGTTGTATTTTTGACGCTCCACCATCTCTTAGAACCCGACCCGACCCACCCACCCACGACCCACCATCAACTCCCTCTCGCCTCATTTAATTTTTAGTCGTCCACCAGAGTCGAACCTGGCACATGTGATGCAAGGCGTGGCATGCTTATCCACTTTGCTATTGCTTCAAATCTGTCAATTAAGGGATACTATTTATATATAACCTCTATATCTCATTAATTTTTTTTGGTTTAATATTAAAAACATCCCCTCACCTTTAAACTATTATTGAATGTCTATATACAAATGTTTTTATTTTTGAAACAACCATTGTGGACTAAAAAACAATGCTTTTATTTGGAAAAAGTCAGAGGGTATAATATTTGATTCATACAATTAACCCATTTTTTTTAGATTGATTCCACTAATTTACAAATTGATATTAAAAAAAAAAAACTTTTATTATAGCATTTAATTAAACTATTTTGTTAAAATCATATATTGTCAGATCAAATGGTCTATCGTTAATCGTACTCAAAATTAAACATGACCTTAGTTCCGGTTCCTCGATTATGGTCTGATTCCAACGGTTCATTTCCTTTTTTTTTTTTTAATAATATAAAACCTCTCAATATTAATAGTTATTGATCCTTATGAAGAACTTATTGGGAAAAAAAAATTCATCTCGATAGAGAACCACTTTGGACAAACAAAATGATCTATATTGCCTAATTTTCTAATTTATATGGTAATTTAATTATTAATATTTCTTTAAGGAAAAACTTTAAAAAAAAATTAAGAATTTTCTACAAAATTATTTAATTATTATAATTTTAAATATAAAAAAAAAAACCTATTGGGACGAAAATAATTTGTCCCAATAGATAGTCTATTAGGACGAATTATGTATTTTATCCCAGTAGATGTTATATTGGGACCAAAAAAAATTCATCCATAAAGGTCTATCTTTAAGGAAAAACTTCAAAAAAAAATCAAGAATTTTCAACAAAATTAATTAACTATATTGGACAAAATTTGGACAAAATTTGTCCCGAAAGACAATCTATTGGGACGAATAATTTATTTCGTCCCAATAGAATGTCTACTGGGACAAAATTATTTCATCCCTAAAGGTCTTGTTAGATTTGTACTTTCTATGGACAAAAAATTTATTTCGTCCCAAGAGACATTCTATTGGGACAAATTTGTTCGTCCCTAAATATTTGATCAGTTTTACATTTTTTATGGACGAATAATTTTTTCGTCCCAATAGGCCTTTTTTTCTTGTAATGTTTAGAGCATTTAACATAGTCGTGTTTAGTAAATATAATTAAAAATAACTAAATATTCTTGTAATTACTAATAATTTTGCTATATTTCATACTCAATTAATTTAGTCTGATGTATCTTTAGAGTATACTTCTTATTAGTGATTGTCACAAATTATAAGTTTTTTTTAATTAATTGATATTTTAAAATTGAACCAAAATACTTGGTGAAAAAAATTCATATAGTGATTTCGATAAAAAAAAATATTGACAAAAAAAAAAGTACCTATTGTGATGCATTTAAAATATCGACCTATAAGTCATTTTTTTTTTAGTTTATAAATTAGCACATACATAAATATATTCCATTATAATTTATTAATTAATATTATAATATTTAACTAATTATATTTTTCATGAGAACACTGTAACAAATAATATAAAAAATAGTACCAAATTATTCGACTATTTCCGATGGCCATTGGGCCGTCGGAATTGTAATATTACTTCTTTCATCATTTTCGACGGTATATATGCCGTCGGAAATGTGGGTCATTTTCGACGGTGTAAATAGTGCCGTCGAAAATGTGGGTCATTTTCGACGGTACAAATAGTGCTGTCGAAAATGAGGGTCATTTTCGAGGGTTTATTCGACTATTTTCGACGGCCTTTTGCTGTCGAAAATGTGGTATTACTTTTTTCATCATTTTCGACGGTGTTGAAATGCCCGTCGAAAAAGGATGAATCACCGACGGTAATGGCCGTCGAAAATAGTTGGTCGCTATTTTTGTAGTGTATTTCCGACGGCAAAAAGACCATTTTCGACGGTAATTTGCCCTCGAAAATATAGTACCTCTATTTACAATATGAGCGACGGCTTTATATTTAGCCGTCGAAAATGACAGTATTTTCGAGGGTTATTGGGGGCCGTCGAAAATGTTTGGTCGCTGATAGCCAGTTTTTTTGTAGTGATAGAAGATATCCCTTATCTCATACACAAATGCATTATCTCAAGTGAATAAAATATGTTCATATTAAAGCATTCTCTTAGTTTCCCAATTTCCAAGAACCAACTATCCTTAACATTGTCAAGAAAGAATTCTTTCTCCCCCTTAAGACAAAGTCACAATTAAGCACAAAGAGGAATAAGATTCACACAATTGGAACAATTTCCACACAAGGTGTGAAGTATACAAAAACTCCCCAATATCAAACATGGTGAGGTATACATTTTCTCCCCCTTTTTGTCAAGTAATAGACAAGGGACACAAGAGATAAAGAATGAGATATTAAGCAAACAAATCGTATAGAAAGCTAAGTTGAATAAACTAAAGCTCCCCCTTAACATATGCTCTACATATTATCACCAAGTAGATTTGTTCACAAGGGACATCACACAATCACACAATCAAGCAATAAGAGAAAATATTTCATAACTTGTCAAAGTCCAAGAGAGAATCATAGATTTTCATTAATCTCTCAAAAATATTCTCACATTGCTAATGAATCAAGCACATAAGCAAAATGTGTGTGTGTGAATGCTTCTCAAATATATAGTAAGAGTAATTGTGATATCAACATGCAAACTCTATCCACACCTATCCATCTAAAGCCTTTCCAAAAATAGGTCAAACCGATATTCATCCCGATTTTTGCTTTTAAAATGAATAGATATCAACATATGAGCGTGTGTGTGCATGTGGCTCGTTTTCCCGTTTCTATTTGTCAACCCGAGCTTTTTCACAATTCTCAACTATACACCAATAAGCCTTTTATTTTTCATTTCTTTTAGGCTTAGAATCAAAGAATTTTTTTTTTTTTCATGATTCATTTCAACACTTCTTTGATTTTACTAACAAAAACATATACTCCTCATGGCGGCTTTCACTCATCACAATGGCGTAGCCTTTTCCTACATTGGGTGGCTTCACAACCAAGGTGTGTAGCCCTTTCCATGAGGGTGCTCGTTGATTACTATGTAGTGCCGAAACAAAATGGATACATACCATAGGTCATCTATCATGTACTTAACAATAAACTTCTAGATGCATCCATTATCTACACATATTCAACCACATATACTCAAAACTAAAACATATAAGAGAAGCATTAGTGCACTTTTCAAAAAAAAAATGATTTTCAAGCTCAAGTGCATGATCTAGAAACAATAAAAGATACTTGTTTAAGATCATTACTTCTCAAGTGAGTAGCTCTTAAAGACAATGATATGCAATTAAAGTTTTGCTCATCAAGCCACTCACAATCACACATGGACAATAATCAACACAAATCATGTCAATGGATCTTTGAAGAGTTTTAAACCTCTTTTTGTCCAAGGACTTAGTAAACAAATCCACAAGTTGATTTTTAGTAGGCACATGCTTTAGAGAAACAATAGAATGTTCAACATGTTCTCTAATGAAATGATGCCTAATATCTATGTGCAATGATATCATGCATATATAGAGTTGAAAAGATGAAATAGAAAGCAAGCTTTTAGAGTAGAGAAATACCTTAGCAAGCATTTTCACCAATGAAAGGTCTCCGCTCTTTTTATGAGCTTTCTTGGCTTGTTTGTCCTCATGACAACAAGTTGTTGGTGTGTCATCCCAAGAAAATAAAGACCAAACACTTTCAACTCAAACAAACACATGCAAATGACTTTCTCTAAAAGTCTTAACAAAAATTTTCACCAAATAGATTTCAAAATTCAACTTATTTAAAGTTAATCAACAAATTTTGACTATCATAGTGATTATGAGAATATTAAGTTCATGTATTGACTAGAGACACCAAGTTTGAATACTAGACCTAGCACATTAAAAATGGCATAATCAAGCATCAAACCTATAACTCTTATCAAACAAGAACAAAAATATTCTCATTTGTGCTACTCAATCAAGTATGAGAGCACTCACCTTTGACCATATTGGTCTTAGGTGAACCAACACAAACAACATCATGATCATTACGCATGGCAATATGAAACCTAGAAGATAAATCATCAACTATCTTCTTCATGAAAACATCACTCGTATTAAAGTCAATATTTTTGCCACGCACAAATATTTCATCAAGACTCTTCAAATGATCATGATTAACACTCTTCTTAACCAACTTCTTCTCAACATATTTCTTAACATGATTATTATTAACATGTATGTCATTCTTTTCAATCCAAATTTTCTTGGTAGGTTTCTTCACATGAATATGATCAATATGCACATTTCTCAAAGCATCAAAGCTATTGTCATGTTTAGAAACTTTCAAAGAAGATTTATCTATTTCACAAGAATGCACATTATTTTTCTTAACCCAAACTTTCCTTGTTGATTTCTTTTCATTAACATGTTCATCATGCATAGTCTCTAATGCCCTAACATGTTTAGAAACAACCAAAGGAAGTCTTTTCATCTCACTAGCATGCATCTCATTCCCTAGTTCGCATTGTCTAATATACTTGTAGCATTTAGGTTTGATATGCCCTACAACATTGCAAAAATGACAAACCGGGATAAACTTAGAGATGTTATGTTTAGCTCTAGACTTAAACACATGCTTAGGAGAATGATTAGGTAACTTTTTCACATTTTTATCATGTTCCACATTTCCTAGTTTGCATTGCCTAGCATATTCATAACACTTAGGCCTAATGTGACCAACCACATTACAATAATGACAAACCGGAATGAATTTAGAAAAGTTACCTCGTGGGAGTGCATGCTTTGGTTGAGAAGTCGGTTGAGAAGTTCCATTGCTCTTCTTGCCTTTGTCTTTGATGTTGGAATGAATAGTAGTTGAGTCTTTTTTCTCCTTGGAAATTCTTGACTTGTTCTTGGTTGTAGGAGTCTTCTTAACTTCTTCTACAAAACCCAAGCCACTCATATCTCCATGATGCTTTCCAAGTTTTATCACTTCATCAAGCTTAATGGCTCCAATTTTCATGACATTAATAGACTCTTTGAGAGATTTGACTTCATCTATAAGGTCACACTCCTTTATCTTCATGATAGACAAAGAGTTCTCTTTTTGCTTAATCTCTCCTTCCATGGCAAACAACTTCATAGTAAAGTCTTCTCTTAGATCATCTAGCTCTTGAGCACTTTCTTCCACCTTTGAGACATACTTTTCAATGGTCTTTTCATGCTCCTTGATGACTTCACTTTGCTTGCTCATCTTCTCCAAAGACATCTTCTTTTCATTGACAAGAGCTTTAAAGATCACCACTAAATTGGCATTGATCAACTTTAACTTGTTGTTCTCTTCATTCTTTTGTTGAAGGATCTTGTCATTGAAACTTATATAATCTTGATTTGAGGAGGCTTCAAACTCTTCATCATTGGAGGAGATTTCACTATCTTCACTACTTGAAGAGTTTTCACTTTCCTCATTACTTGAGGACTCTTCACAACTATCCTCAAATCTTCCTTCGTATATAGCCACATGAGCAATGTAATTGCTAGTGGATTCGCAATCATCCAAGGACTCCTTTTCCTCTACTACATCACTCCCACTCATCCATGATTTATCATTGAATGCTCTAATGTAGGCTTTCGTTGTATTTCTCCAAAAGGTGTAGTTACCACTATCCAAGAGTGGAGGTCTAGCACTAAAGGCACCTTCCGGTATCCAATCATCCATAGCTACAAAAATGAACAAACACAATAAAACAAAACAAAACAAAACAAAAACACTATAATATGGATCTATCTAATTACTTCTAGACACCCGCTCTGATACCAATTGAAATTCCCTTAAGCAATATAGTGTAAATATACCTAGAGGGGGGGTGAATAGGTATAGGCTCCAAATTCTTCCAATTTAAAAATAATGCGGAATATAATAAAGAGAATGCACACTTGATTAGATTTTAGCAAATGAATTTATTTCACTAATACAAGAGATAATCAATTTACAAGATATGCAATCAATGTAAGAAATGGAAGATAAAGAAAAGTAAAAACAAAAAAGAACACAAGTGTTTTTACGTGGTAAAACCTCAAAGAGGAAACATCCACGGGTTAATACCACAACCATCGGCAAAGCAATCCACTATGCGAAAAAGGACTTACACACTCAAGCTATCACTCATGATATCCGCTCACGCTATCAACTCCTAATCTACCCTCGGGCTAGTGAATCACCAAGCCTACTTCCTATCCGAGATGTATCCTACACCTCTAGAAAGCAACTTCCTATCCAAGACGCTCACATCTCTAGGAAGATTTCGTGCTTAGCTATCCGGATCACAAAGATCCTAGTTAAGCTCTCCTAGCTAAGACTTTTGCTTGACTATCCGGACCACATGTCCTAGTCAAGACTCCCTTGCTCTTCACAAAGCTTCACTCACTTTGCAAGAGACTTCAACCTTATGCAAGGCTATGATCTAAAGTGATGCAAATGATGCAAGCACAATCAAATTAAGCTAGATGATCAATCAAGCAAAATGTACATGTTCAATGATAGTCTAGAATATGATTTCAACACACAATCACAAAATTATCTAGAAATCATGACATGCAAATCAATAAGAACAAATGTATGAATATTCAATTTATCACACTAAAAACCTAGTTCTTAGATCATGAAACAAAACATAGAAAATAACATGAAGCACATCACACATATATTTTCTAGAATCAATTTCATGATAAATCAAGTTTAGCACATATATGTTCAAAACAAATCACAAAGCTAAAACTTAATTAACAAATGATCAAACAACCCTAGCAAGTGATCTAACATACTTCTCAACAAATTTCATCAATCAAATAGTAAGAATCAAGAGATGATCAAAGATGAAATCGAAAAAGAAGAAGTTGAAAATCAAACACTGACCACGTACTGAAAATGGATCAGCTGAGAAAAATGGTGAAGTCAGCTGCCTCTGGAAATACTTGGGGTTTGTAGCTCTCTTCGAGACCAACAATTTTGGTTTTTGAATCGATTGATTTCGAGTTCGTATGAGAGAGATATGATCAAAACAAGTAAACATAAATTGTGAAGAAAACTGCAGAAAATCGTGAAAGTGTTCTTGAATTTCATCAAAGTGTGGAGGGAAGGAGGTTGGCTTAAAAGGAGGGAAAGGAGAGAATTTACGAGCGAATCACGTGCTGCCACATCACCACCCCGTGGGGGGCGCATGGGGCCCACGGGAGCAGAGGGCTCCCTTGCCTGTGGGGCCCACGGCCTCCCTCACGGGCTGGCCAAGTGGCCACACGTGATTCACACTTCTCTCGCGCGCTCTCTTGGTTCGTCGGCCCATATCTTGAGCATCTGACCTCCGATTTTGAATCCGTTTTCGGATTACAAACTGTGACTCCCTCACGCACGACTACGACTACTCAACTTTGAAAAATGGTTGAGAAATCATCTCAGAATTTGATGATGAAGTCAACACAACAAATGAGAATGAAAAGTAGCATAGTCAACTTGTTTGGACTCGAAACCTTATGAATGAGTAACCGAAACGACCGGAACTTGATAAGGCATTAAATAAGAACATGTTCAAGTCTTAAACACAAAATACGAAAACAAATAAACACATATTCATACAAACATGCCATATCAAAGAGATAGTCACAAAGCATGCAATTTCACAATGTTTGTCAATACAAGATCAATGCATGAGCATGCTATGAACTGTGTGAATGTGTTATACCAAATGTTTGAACCACGATGCAGGGACACACATGTATGAATTGTGTGTGTGTGCGCTAACGCCTTGCAAGAGGGTGGAAGTCAAGATTTACCTTTGACGTTTTTCACCTCTTGAAGACGACTTTTGCACTAGACGTTGCTCTTCACTCTTTAAGCTTCCTTTCTTCAAATAATGTCCTAAGCAACAACTAATACAATCATAGAGTGTTTTGCAATGGAATCAAGCCAATACAAATCATAAACCTTACACATGAGCGTGTGAAGGGGGAGTGATATATTTATAGGCGGAGGAGGACTGTTACCGAGGTAGAGGAAGAGATGTAGTCGGAAGCAAATCATGACACTTTCAAGGGAAATCGTGCTAAAAATGGACCGTTTGAAATCTGAAAGCAGCAGTCATCTAGCACGTGGGTCAAGCATTAAATGCTATCAAATCTAAGGAAGATCCTCTTCTTGATTATGGGAGCCAGTCGGGCGAGACTAAACAGGAAAACAAGATGGGAAAATCCTTCAAGCGGGCAAGGAATCCTGACTCCAACCCTAGTAAGATATCGGTGTTCAAGTTAGGGGGGACTTCTGTTAACCGTAAAAAATGGTGAGGACCAAAAAAGAATTTTCCACTAGTTTTGAGAAGAAAGCCGGGATAGAAAGCAGCAACGGGAGAGATAGCCGGGCACCCTGTGATAAGGACATGGCTAGCATGAGATCATGGAATGCAGATCCTATTCAAGTTCCCATTGGTCCAGTTACAAGAGCACGAGTCAAGAAGTTCCAAAATGCATTAAGTGGGCTGATTCAAGGGATTTGGGCTCAAGCAAGCACATGGAGACCCATTGATGGTGATGAACGAAATATCTAGCCCATAACAAGCATGATTCAAGTCCAAGAAAGTCAATAGGCGTGGGAGCTGATTTAGGACTACAATAAATTGTCTTTCTTGTTTTTAGGCCGAAATAATTAGGGAATTAAAGTCATGATTGACTTCCTTGAATTGAGGCCAAAGTTATCTTAGTTAGGAATGTTTTTAATTTTTCAACTTTCCTTTTTTTTGCATTGCCTTGGGCACAATTTCAGGAATTATTGTAATAATCTTCAGATTTCTACGGATTTCTAGGGCTGGTCTTCTGTGGCCTTAGTACTATAAATTGTACCCTTTTCATTCAATAAAACGGCAGTTGATTATTCATAAAATAGAGAGCAATTTCTCTTTTGTTCTCTAAGAACTATTTCAGAACTTATTAAATTTCTCTGTGGCGTTCCACTCCGACTTATCAATCAAGTATTCCATCCTTAAATGTGGCGTCTTCCTTTACACCAAGGTTCGCATCTCATTATAGGTGTTGGGTTGTGGTTTCCATCCGAACTAGATCGAAGAATGGTCTTAGTCACAATTCGACGAGGATCGTATCATTTGGTATCAGAGCTTAGGCTCATAACATCAGGTTTTATCTACCCTTGTTCTTCTTCTTCTTCTTGAATTTCTTTTGAAAAAAAAAAAATACAGACTTAAATTCCAATTGATCAATCCCAGTACAAAAAAAAAAAATATACACCAAAAGCTGCGCTTGATTCCATTTGATCAAGGTCAAAAAAAAAAAAAAAAAAAAACAAAATTTTGCTGGAAAATTTATTATCCTAGTTTCTTTGTGATTCGTTGCGATTCATTTTAAGTGAACCTAGAAATTTTGTTTTTATGGTGTGGAGTGTTGCTAAGAAATTCTGATAATTGTTTATGTAAGGTTCCCATTTGTTGATTGGCTCATTTCGTGGACAAACCACATGTTGGGGTTCTTTGTAAGGGTAGCCTAGGTGTTGGTAGGTTTGTTCGAAGCCCTTTGAAGATCTCGTCTTGATAAGCACCGAAGGTAATTTTCTATGTGCTTACTTGTCTTGAAGAGATAGTTGCACACACTCACAACTCATGCATATGTTTAATCCTTGTATGTTGTGTGTCTTATTTGTGTGCTTTAATGTTCATTAACATCTCTTCTTGCATGTTAGTTTGATTGCATCTTGCATATCCAATTGCCTTGTCATGCTTAGACTTAGGATTGCTTTTTTGCATTGGGCGCTCCCAAAAGCGCTATACAAAGCGCTGTACGAACAGCCCCCGTTGAGCGCTGTACAGACCTGATCGATTTAATTCGGTCGCTGTACGAGCGCTGTACAGGCGCTGTACAAAGCGCTGTACAGGGCGCTGTACAAAGCGCTGTACAGGGCGCTCTACGTAGAGCGCCCCTCTGTTTTCTCGTGAGAACAGAGCAGGGGCGCTGTACAGGCGCTGTACAAAAGCGCCCTACGTACAGCGCCCAAGGCAAATATGAGGCCAACTTATCAAAACGACCACACTTTGATTTGGCCCCCTATATATATGCCACTTTGACTTTAGGTCAATAACAAGAGTTCATATTCAGATTTCATACTTAGGATATTTTTCAAAGAGAAGAAAAATTCCAAGAACTCATTTTTAATTACTCAAACACTTTTTCATGATCATCAATCATCATCTAGCATCATCTTTGATCATCTAGATGTCATCTTGCATAGATTCTTCATCATACTTTACTTGGTAAGCCTTTCACTAATATCTTACATATTTTGTGTTTCTCTTAACAAGCAATCTCAATTAATTACTTGTATGTTATTTTGTATGCTTTGGATACAAGGTTGAGATTAGTGTGATGTATGCTTGAGAAGTTGTATTGTGATAGCTAATTAGGTTTTGTGCTTAATCTTGATTAGCTAAACTATTTGACATGTCATTTAGTTTGTGATATCTAGGATTGTTCTAATTGCATATTAATCATCTTAGATAAGCATATAGGGTTTCCCTTGCTCTATGTTGCATTTGGATATTCATATATTCACTTAGGGTGTTATTCTCTTCATAGAGAAAGTAAGTCTTGTGTGTAGCATCCGGGATTAGGTTGCTTAGATCACAAGCAAATTGGACTAGGTTCACTCATACCAGGATTAGGTAGGTGTGTGATTACTTCCGGGATTAGGTTGTAATCGTTTTACACATTTAATGGATTCGAGGTTTGAGTGTGGCTTACTTACTAGCCCGTGGTTTTTCTCGTGAGGGTTTCCACGTAAAAATCAAGTCTTATTTAATTTCTGCATTTTATACTTGATTTGTTGCTTTATCTAGTTAGGGGTAAATTCGTAATTTTGACTTAATACGAAAAATTGGGTAATAAGCTTAAAATCTATTCACCCCCCCTTTAGATAGTTTTATACACACCGTGCTATAATTTGTTTCAATTGGTATCAGAGCGGGTTCCTAGACATATATAGGTGATCCTTGCTTATTTTGGTGTGTTTTGCATTTTGTGTGATTTTTGATCATTCATACATTTGCATTCATTTCATTCATTCATAAACACTATGAGTGGAAACGGTGGAAATGGTGGTGGCAACGAAGGTGCTTCTAGCACAAGGCCTCCACTTCTTACCGGATTGAACTATTCCCAATGGAAAGGGAAGATGGAATCCTACATATGCCAAATTCATGACCGTGCATGGATGACGGTGGAAGACGGATATGATCTACCCATGATGACTCCCGGTGGTAGAGGAGAAGAAGTATTGAAGCCTAAGGCGCAATGGAACACGCAAGAGTTTGAGGCTTCTAAGTGGAATAGGAAGGCTATGCATGCCATTATGTGTGCAATGGATGAGAATCAGTACAAGCTTATTCAGAACACTCAGATTGCAAAAGTGGCATGGGACATCCTTCAAGTTGCACATGAGGGAACCGAGGTGGTGAAGGAGTCCAAGCTTCAAGTCCTCCAAACTCAATTTGAGCTACTTAGGATGGGAGAGGATGAATGCTTCAATGACTTCGAAATCAAATTGATGGACATTGTAAATCCAAGTCATTAACTCGGAGACCCGTATTCAGATAGGAGAGTCAAGCAAAAAATTATGAGATCTCTCCCCGATAGGTTTGAATCAAAGGTGACGGCCATAGAAGAAAATAGTGGCCACATGGATATGAAGCCAAGTGAGGTGATTGGACGTCTCCTTGCATATGATTCTAGGAAGGCTCCTAGCACCACTCCTCCTCCTAAGAAGTCTAAAGGAATAGCTTTGAAAGCATCTAAGGATGCAAAAGAGGCAAAGCATGAATCGGATGAATACCTTGCCTTATTCGTGAAAAGGTTTAATAAGGTTATGGGGTTCAAGAAGAAGAAGGGATTTGGGTCAAGAGGACAAGACTTGAAGAAAAAAGGTTCCTTCAAGAAGTTTGAGCCTAGACAAGAGAGGACCGAAAGGAAAGGGGTCCGATGCTTTGAATGTGGAGGGATTGGTCACTTTGCCCCCGAATGTGCTAATCACAATGAAAAGAAGAAGGACAAAGTGATGGCCGCCACTTGGAGTGGGAGTAGTGATGACTCCAATGAGGAAGATAAGTCTTCAAGTGAAGAAGAGCTCATGGCTAACTTCCTAGCTTTTGCCTCATCTCACAAGAGCAAAAGTGCTAGTGAAAAAGAGGAGTTAAGTCAAGAGGAAATTGAGACTAGTGAAGAAGAAAGTGACTCCTCTTCTATTTCCATAAAGAAATTTGTGGAGCAAAAGGTGCTTGCTAAATACCATGCCGAGTTCAATGATTTAGCAATTAAAAGCACAAGAAAGATTGAGAGGTTGAGAGAAGATAACCTTGAACTTTCGGCTCACAATGACCACTTGAGTGAACAAGTGGAAAGATTGAAGAGGAGAGAGGATAAGTTAATTGAGGAGTTAGACTTATCCAAGAAAAGTGAAGAAGGGTTGAAGAGGGAACTTGTAGAAGTTAAAGGGTCCTTGGCTAGGATAGATTCTAGCACCAAGAAGCTTGATAATTTACTTGGTGTTGGAAAGAGTCCAAGTGACAAGAGAGGTCTTGGGTATGAAGATGGCAAGAAGATCTCAACCTCTAACAAGACCGTGTTTGTCAAGTCCTTGAGGAACGAAGAAACTTCATTTGTGCAAATTCCTAGGAAGAAGTTAGAAGTAGGACAATGTTCAAATGCACAAGTGAAGATGGGGCCAAGAAGGCAACCTCAAGCTCAACCCCCTAGGGTCCCTCAAGCCAACATTTCTCAACAATTGGCTCACAAAGGAAAGAGACCAATCATGCAACCTCAAGCTTGGAAGCAACCTAGACCGGTTCAACAACGAAGATGGATTGAACCCACTTATCCACAAAGACATGGACGAGCTCCCATACGTGCACAAAGACAAGGTATGATTCCTTTTTTCATCCCTATTTGTCACTTTTGTGGTTGTGATGGTCATATTAGACCAAATTGCTTTCAATATATTAAAATGTGTAGAACACGAAGCATGATTGAAAAGAGAAAGAATAGAGCCAAGATGCATGTTCCTAGGAATGATAATATTGATTTGCATGATCCTAGGAATAGTATAGCACATGTACCAAAGACCACTAAGAAAGCTAAAATTGTTGCTAAGTGGATTAGAAATAATGAAAATGTTTGCCATGTTGCACAAATAGCCTTGAAGGCAAATTCTTCTAATTTTTGGTATTTGGATAGTGGGTGCTCTAGGCACATGACGGGAAACAAGAGTTTCTTCGAGACTCTTGTTATGGAGGAAGGTGGAAATGTCACTTTTGGTGATGGATCCAAAAGAAATGTAGTAGGGAAAGGAACCATTTCCGTTCCCGGATTACCCTCCTTATCCAATGCTATATTTGTTGATGGCTTGAAAGCCAATTTAATAAGCATTTCACATCTTAGTGATGAAGGATATTCCGTCTTGTTTTCTAAAGATTATTGCTCTATCCTAAAACCCGATGGACAAACCTTGTTGAAGGGCATGAGATCTAGCTACAATTGTTATTGTCTTGAAGTTAGTATTGTATCTAATCATGTGTTCATGGATGAGCAAATTGAGTTGTGGCATGAAAGACTTGGCCACATGAACTTTAGGGATCTACAGACCCTTGGAAGGTTCAATTGTGTGCGTGGCCTCCCTAAGCTTGGGAAGAAAGCCAATGGTGTTTGTGGACCTTGCCAACAAGGAAAGCAAACTAAAAGCATGCACAAAAAGGGTAAGTATCTCACCACCAAGGAGCCTCTTGAGCTTCTCCACATGGACCTCATGGGTCCCATGCAAATCGAAAGTTTGGGTGGAAAGAGATACATTTTTGTTTGTGTTGATAATTTCTCTAGGTTCATATGGACATATTTTTTTAGAGAAAAATCCGAAACTTTTGATAAGTTTAAAATGCTTTGTAATAAAATACAAAATGAAATGAACTCTAATATTAAAAGCATAAAATGGATTAGAAGTGACCATGGGAGGGAATTTGAGAATGCTACTTTTGAAACCTTTTGTAATGGTTTAGGCATCTCCCGTGAGTTTTCGGCTCCTAGGACACCTCAACAAAATGGAGTTGTTGAGAGGAAAAATAGGGTCCTTCAAGAGATGGCCCGTGTGATGTTGCTCAGCAACAATGTCCCTAGGAACCTATGGGCCGAAGCCATCAATACGGCTTGCTATATAGGAAATAGAGTTTTCCTAAGGCCCGGTACTAGAAACACCTCCTATGAGTTATGGAAAGGCAAGAGGCCAAATGTTAGCTACTTCCACACTTTTGGAAGCAAATGCTACATTTTGAATGACCGTGATCAACTTGGCAAATTCGATGCTAAGAGTGATGAGGGTATTTTTATTGGCTATGCCTTGAATAGTAGAGCCTATAGAGTTTTCAATTTAAAGACTCTAAGTGTCATGGAATCATCCAATGTCGTATTTGATGATACTAGGCTCAAGTCTAATGATCATGAGGAGGAGGTTATTTTTAGTGATGATTCTCCTTTGGAGAAGGTTGTGGTGTCTCCTAATGTTGGGACATCTAATCTCAACAATGATGACACACAACCTATTGATAGAGTTCCTCTCTTGGACTCTAAAGAACCCGCTCCATGGGTTAGGAAACTCCATGATAAAGAAGATATCATTGGAGAGGTTAATGAGGGTGTTAGGACTAGACGTCAACTTGCTAATCTTATTAGCTACACATGCTACACCTCTCAAATTGAACCCAAAAAGGTTGAAGAAGCCTTAAATGATGAATTTTGGTTTCTTGCCATGCAAGAAGAGCTAAACCAATTCGAAAGGAATGAGGTTTGGACTCTAGTTCCTAGGCCTAAGACCACTAATGTCATAGGCACTAAATGGATATTTAGGAACAAATCCGATGAAGATGGCAACATAGTGCGGAACAAGGCTAGACTTATAGCACAAGGGTACTCTCAAATTAAGGGTATCGACTTTGAGGAGACATTTGCTCCTGTTGCCCGTTTAGAGTCTATTAGGCTTCTCTTGTCCATTTCTTGTGTGCACAAGTTTAAATTGCACCAAATGGATGTCAAGAGTGCCTTCCTCAATGGCTTCTTGCAAGAGGAAGTGTTTGTTGAACAACCCAAGGGGTTTGTGGATGCTCACCACCCCAACCATGTCTATCGCCTCAAGAAGGCTCTATATGGGTTGAAACAAGCACCGAGGGCTTGGTATGAGCGCCTAACTCAATTTCTTGTTGACAATGACTACACACGTGGTAGTGTTGACAAGACACTATTCATCAAAAGAAACAATGATGAGCTTTTCATAGCTCAAATATATGTTGATGATATAGTGTTTGGCTCCACCAACAACACCAAGGTCCAACAATTTGTTGATGTTATGTCTCATGAATTTGAGATGAGTCTTGTTGGTGAGCTTAGTTACTTCCTAGGTTTGCAAATTAGGCAACTAGATGATGGGATTTTCATAACCCAAGCCAAATATGCCAAAAACCTAGTGAAGAAGTTTGGTCTTGAAAAAGCCAAACATTGTGACACTCCTATGAGCACCACTTTGAAGCTAAGCAAGGATGCTAGCGGTAAAAGTGTGGACCAAACCTTATATCGTGGCATGATAGGGAGCTTGCTCTATTTGACCGTAAGTAGGCCCGATATATCATTTAGTGTAGGAGTTTGTGCTAGGTACCAATCTGATCCCAAGGAGTCCCATCTCTCTTCGGTTAAGAGAGTCATTCGCTTTGTGAATGGGACTTCTAATTATGGGATTTGGTACTCATTTGACACTAATCCTAGTCTTGTAGGATATAGTGATGCAGATTGGGTAGGAAATTGTGATGATAGGAAGAGCACATCGGGCGATTGCTTCTTTCTAGGCAACAACTTGGTGTCTTGGTTTTGCAAGAAGAAAAACTCGATTTCCTTGTCCACGGCCGAGGCCGAGTACATAGCCGCGGGGAGTGGATGCACTCAACTTATATGGATGAAGCAAATGCTAGTAGACTACGGATTCAACCAAGGTACTCTCACTCTCTTTTGTGATAACATGAGTGCTATTAATATTTCCAAGAATCCGGTTGAACATTCTAGAACTAAGCATATTGACATCCGCCATCACATCATTAAAGAGCTTGTTGAAAATAAATGCATAGTACTTGAACATGTAGGTACTAATGATCAACTTGCGGACCTATTTACTAAACCCTTAGATGCTACTCGATTTAAAACTCTTAGTAGATCTATTGGGATATGTCTTATGGAGTGATGTGTTTTATGATTGACCCCATATAGGGAACTCAAGCAAAGAGAGCTATTTTGCATTCTTGTCACTTGCAAAATTTTTGAAAAATCTTATGCCTCTTTGTTTGATTGCTTGAGTAAGCTTGGTTGTACATATGTATATATGCTTTCAATTCAATAAGTGTGAACCTTGCTTGTTTACAATCCATGTCATATTTATGTTCAAACATGCATTTTTGGACTAGGAGATGTACATAGGAAGTATGATTTGAATGACCTATAGTTATCTCCATGACATGATGATTATTTTATAACATGCTAATGTCAAATGAAAAAAGCATGAAATTCATAGAACATGCTCACATGAAAAGCATGAATTGATGATTGCATATTCTTAAAATGCAAAACTTGTGTGAAAGCTTGTGAGACTCAAAATGAATAAAGGATCTTGTATCCGTTCAAAGGAATTTATAATTCTAAATGTCTCTCTTTCTTTATTGGTTGAACATGGCTACTATCATACAGATATCTTATCCGGAAAAATCAAATAGGGTGCAAAGTCGCTCATGCCATGTTTCGCTTATAAAGTTGGATATAGTTACTCTTAAATTGAAATTAATAATCTCTATATCCTTGCTTTTCTCATGACATTGGTGAAATTGGTTTGAATTCTTATTAGAAACCTTTGTCATTTGCTTTGCCAAATACCATTGTATTTTGGACTTGAATGCTATATGTCTTGTATGCAAAGCATGTTGGATTCACACATTTTTTTCATCAAATAAATCTCCTTGTTTCTCTCCAATTAATTGAGATGCATAAAGTGACTTATATTGATTATGCAAATATCTTGCATGCTTCTATCTCTCGTTGCTATGAGTAACCCGGTTGGGGACTACTCCTTTGCCTATATCATGACAAAAAGGGGGAGTAGGATATGGTAAGGGGAGTTGCAAAATATAGAAGCAATTGTGCACTTTGGGGAGAATATGTATTGAGGGGGAGTAACCCGTTGAGGGGGAGCATTGCATACACATACATTGCATAATGTTGTGCCTATTGTTTTTAAATGCAAATGCTTGTTTTGATATCACATGATTAAGCTCACACTTTACTTGTTTTGGAAATGTTAGAAACTTTAATTTCAGGGGTTGATTGTTCTACAAGAGATTGAAGACTTGAAGTTTTACTTTCTTATCTCTTTGTAATGTAGATAATCATTATAGTCCCGTAGTTTCTATTTTTTGTGAGGAATCAATGTGAGTGGTGGTTTTGTCACGAAATAGCCAAAGGGGGAGATTGTAAGATTCCCATTTGTTGATTGGCTTATTTCGTGGACAAACCACATGTTGGGGTTCTTTGTAAGGGTAGCCTAGGTTAGGTTTGTTCGAAGCCCTTTGAAGATCTCGTCTTGATAAGCACCAAAGGTAATTTTCTATGTGCTTACTTGTCTTGAAGAGATAGTTGCACACACTCACAACTTATGCATATGTTTAATCCTTGTATGTTGTGTGTCTTATTTGTGTGCTTTAATGTTCATTAACATCTCTTCTTGCATGTTAGTTTGATTGCATCTTGCATATCCAATTGCCTTGTCATGCTTAGACTTAGGATTGCTTTTTTGCATTGGGCGCTCCCAAAAGCGCTATACAAAGCGCTGTACGAACAGCCCCCGTTGAGCGCTGTACAGACCTGATCGATTTAATTCGGTCGCTGTACGAGCGCTGTACAGGCACTGTACAAAGCGCTGTACAGGGCGCTCTTCGTAGAGCGCCCCTCTGTTTTATCGTGAGAACAGAGCAGGGGCGCTGTACGGGCGCTGTACAGAAGCGCCCTACGTACAGCGCCCAAGGCAAATATGAGGCCAACTTATCAAAACGACCACACTTTGATTTGGCCCCCTATATATATGCCACTTTGACTTTAGGTCAATAACAAGAGTTCATATTCAGATTTCATACTTAGGATATTTTTCAAAGAGAAGAAAAATTCCAAGAACTCATTTTTAATTACTCAAACACTTTTTCATGATCATCAATCATCATCTAGCATCATCTTTGATCATCTAGATGTCATCTTGCATGGATTCTTCATCATACTTTACTTGGTAAGCCTTTCACTAATATCTTACATATTTTGCGTTTCTCTTAACAAGCAATCTCAATTAATTACTTGTATGTTATTTTGTATGCTTTGGATACAAGATTGAGATTAGTGTGATGTATGTTTGAGAAGTTGTATATAGCTAATTAGGTTTTGTGCTTAATCTTAATTAGCTAAACTATTTGACATGTCATTTAGTTTGTGATATCTAGGATTGTTCTAATTGCATATTAATCATCTTAGATAAGCATATAGGGTTTCCCTTGCTCTATGTTGCATTTGGATATTCATATATTCACTTAGGGTGTTATTCTCTTCATAGAGAAAGTAAGTCTTGTGTGTAGCATCCGGGATTAGGTTGCTTAGATCGCAAGCAAATTGGACTAGGTCCACTCATACCGGGATTAGGTAAATGTGTGATTACTTCCGGGATTAGGTTGTAATCGTTTTACACATTTAGTGGATTCGAGGTTCGAGTGTGGCTTACTTACTAGCCCGTGGTTTTTCCCGTGAGGGTTTCCACGTAAAAATCAAGTCTTATTTAATTTCTGCATTTTATACTTGATTTGTTGCTTTATTTAGTTAGGGGTAAATTCATAATTTTGACTTAATACAAAAAATTGGGTAATAAGCTTAAAATCTATTCACCCCCCCCCCCCCCCCCCCCCTCTAGATAGTTTTATACACACCGTGCTATAATTTGTTTCAGTTTGAATTAGTTTGATAAGAACCTTTGAGAAATTACGAGTGGAAAAAGGCAAGAGTGGTGAGTTTATTAGAGGGTAAAAGCCAAATTTATTGTGTGGAACACACGAGTGTTGAGTGAATCGAATTATTCGAGTGAAACACGTGAGGGAGTGCTGTGAGGATCTTCTAATTTTTTTTGCAGAAAACAACATGTCCGGAAGTAAGGATAAAGGCACTACTGAAGATTCTTCCATTCCGGTGGATCTAAAGATTTGGAAGGAAGCATTAGTAGGGGAGATGAGACGGTTGATGAGAGAGGAATTGGATAATCTAATGAGCGTTTAGATCAAGTGGAGAACGCACGCGCGGAGCAGCCACAACCAGTTCCACAAGCACGTGGGAGACAGAGAGTTCCGGTTAGAAGAGAAGTTAACGATTACTACGGGGATGAATATGGTGAGGAAGAGGAGTCCGTGGGTAGTCATAGGAGGAATGGACGGGTTAGGAGAGATCGAAACCGAGGGGATGATAACCTTAGTGGTATAAAGATGAAGGTCCCATCGTTTCAAGGGAAATCCGATCCTAAAGCCTACCTTGAATGGGAAAAGAAGATGGAACTCGTATTTGATTGTCGCCACTACCCCGAAGCACAAAAGGTAAAACTAGTTGTAATTGAATTTACTGACTATGCTGTGATTTGGTGGAATCAGTTAGTTACTAGTAGGAGGCGGAATGGAGAACGTCCGATTGCAACATGGGAAGACATGAAGGTTGTGATGAGGAAGCACTTTGTGCCTAGCCATTACTACCGAGGCTTACATCAGAAATTGCAAAGTCTCACGCAAGGCAATCGAAATGTGGAGGACTATTACAAAGAGATGGAGATTGACATGATTAGGGCAGATGTGGAAGAAGACCGAGAAGCAACCATGGCTCATTTTCTTAATGGCCTAAACCAGGAGATTGCTAATGTGGTGGAGTTGCAACATTATGTGGAGATAGAAGAGATGTTGTAAAAGGCTGTCAAGATCGAGCAACAACTCAAGAGGAGGGGCAATGCACGACCTTCATCAAGCTTGCAATCCAATTCTTAGAGATCAAGCTATCCAAAGAAGGAAGACAAGGCCCAAGCGTCCACCATTCACAAGCCAAAGTTCGAGCCTTCCAAACAAGGAAATCATGGTAAAACTGAAACCCCTATTTCTCAAAATCGTGATATTAAATGCTTTAAATGTCAAGGCAAGGGACACATAGCAAGTCAATGTCCAAATAGGCGGGTTATGGTGATGCGGGATAATGGAGAAATTGAGACTGATGACGAAAAAGATGAATTGAAGTCCATATCTCTATTAGAGGATGCCTCTGAGGATGATGATGTAGTACCTGATGCATTGACATTAGTGGCAAGGAGAGCATTGAGCTTGCAAATGAAGGATGAAGATGAAGTTCAACGAGAGAACATCTTTCACACTAGATGCTATGTCAAAGACAAGGTATGTAGTGTAATTATTGATGGTGGTAGTTGTACTAATGTTGCAAGCACAACCATGGTTATCAAATTAGGGCTGCCAACAACACTACATCCTAAGCCGTATAAATTGCAATGGTTGAATGATAGTGGTGCAGTGAGGGTAACTAGACAGGTGTTAGTGGCATTCCGGATCGGTAAATATGAAGATGAAGTTGTGTGTGATGTAGTACCAATGCAAGCTAGGCACTTGTTGTTAGGACGACCATGGCAATTCGATAGGAGGGTGAAGCATGATGGGTTTACAAACAAATATTCTTTTGTATTTAATCAACAACCTATAACCCTTGCACCTTTATCACCAAAACAAGTTCATAAAGATCAAGTGAGGTTGCAAAAAGAGAGTGAACAACAGAAAAAGTGTGAAAAAGAGAGAGTGGCCGAAGAAAAAAAGAGAGAAAAGGCAACTATAGATTCGGCTATTGAGGTAAAATCGGAGAGAAAACAAAAGAATTTTTATGCAAAAGCCAAAGAAATTAAGAGAGCTATGTTTTCAAACAAGCCGATGATTGTACTCTTGTACAAGAAGGCTCTTTTAAACACTAACGAACTTGACCCCGTTTTGCCTAGTTCTATTGTGACTATTTTGCAGGAATTTGAAGATGTTTTTCCCGATGAGATGCCACATGGTTTGCCTCCAATTTGGGGAATAGAGCATCAGATTGACTTTGTACCCGGCGCTTCCATTCCAAGCCGACCAGCTTATAGGAGTAATCCTAAGGAGACGAAAGAGCTTCAAAAGCAGGTTAGTGAGCTGTTAGAAAAGGGGTATGTTAGGGAAAGCATGAGTCCATGTGCAATTCCGGTTTTGTTAGTTCCTAAGAAGGATGGGACATGGAGAATGTTTGTTGATTGTCGAGCGATCAACAATATAACGTGAAACTAATTATAGCACGGTGTGTATAAAACTATCTAGAGGGGGGGTGAATAGATTTTACGCTTTTTACCCAATTTTTTGTGTTAGTCAAAATTACGAAATTACCCTCAAGATAAAATAAACAAGCAAGTGTAATATGGTGCGGAAATTAAATTGACACTTGATTTTTACGTGGAAACCCTCACGGGAAAAACCACGGGCTATGTAAGTAAGCCACACTCGAACCTCGAATCCACTAAATGTGCAACCGATTACAACCTAATCCCGGAAGTAATCACACACCTACCTAATCCCGGTATGAGTGAACCTAGTCCGATTTTGCTTGCGATCTAAGCAACCTAATCTCGATTGCTACACACAAGACTTAGCTTCTCTGGAAGAGAATACAACCCTAAGTGAATATATGAAAATATCCAAAATGCAACATAGAGCAAGGGAAACCCTATATGCTTATCTAAGATGATTAATATGCAATTAAGAGCAATCCTAGATATTAAAACTAAATGACATGTCAAATAGTTAAGCTAATCAATATCAAGTACAAAACCTAATATGCTAGCACAATACAACTTCTCAAACATACATCA